>JBBPBQ010020324.1:20568381-20642750 GCA_037974755.1 Cicer yamashitae
TTTTTTTTTTTAATATTTTAACAAACTAATTGTAGTTTATTTGTTTTTATAAGGAATTGATAATATTTGTTATTATTTCTAAATATATTACTATTTATTATTATAAAGAACTATATTTTCTTTTGATGTCAGTTTGTTTCTTTTTATTTTAAAATACTGCTTTTGATATTAATTTTAAGAAAATCAGTTTCTTATTATTTTAAAAATGACTAAATTAGTAATTTCTAAAAATGATCTTGTTTATAATATTAAAAAACTGTATTTTTAAAAGAAAAATAATGCTTTTTATATTAATTTAAAAATGTGTTTTTTAGTTATTTTGAAAATAATTTTATTTATTATTTTTAAAAAGTCTGTTTTTAAGAAAAAAAAGTAGTTTTTTATTTATAAAGAAACAGAAATTTTTAAAAGAAATTTTTTTAATATATTTTAAAAATAAATATTATAATATAAATACTATAATTTATTTATTTTTAATTAAATAATAAGATGATGGTTGAAGGTGGCTACCATGACAGAGCTCCGACGAATCATGGTGGAGCTCCAGTGAAATTTTTGGTGATCGATGGCGGAGCTTCGGGTGTCAGCCACTTCCAACCACCACCAATATTATTAATTAAATATTTAAATAAATATCATATTTACTTTTTTATTTTGATTTTACAATTAAATTATTTATCTTTAAATTAATAATTAAAACTGATGTTTAAAATACAAAAATTTCAGTTTATTATAAAAAAAATTCATTTTTTTCAAATAATAAATAAATTTATTTTCAGAAGTTATTTATTTTTTAAATTATGAAAAAAGTTTATTTTAAACTACATAAATAAATTGGGTTTTTTTTTTCTAATGATAACAAAAAGCAGCATTTTTTGTAAAAGAAATTAACATGTTTTTTAGTTGGTAAAAATATTTTTTAGAACAGTTATAATAATATTTACTAAAGCTATCTATATTATAAATTTATAATAAATAAAAAATAATCCATTGGTTTTGGAAAAATTGTAGGATGAATTGAATTCATCCACATCATTTAATGGATGGATTTAATTCAATTCATTAACTAATTTTTAGTTTTATAGATAGATGAATAAATAAATAGATAAATTAGATGAATGATAAATTAATGGACCCCTTAAATAAAATAAATTTTTCCCATACCGAACCGGATTAATAGTTCGGCAAATTAGTTTTTAATTCCAAATAGTACGGTTATACATTTTTTCTGAACCGAACATCTTTTTTTCTTTTTATTAACCAAATTGTTTTAAAACTATTATTGCGGTTTTACTCTAATATGTATTTTTAAAAAAATAAAAATAAAAAACAGAGAAAAATATTCAGTTGCAGAAGAAGTGGTTAACATTAACCAACAACAAGATCAAGTTATGTCTCCATCAACAATGAACACGTGGTTCAACAGCAGAGTAATATTAAATATTGATAATGTTTAATATGAATGATAATAATTATAATAACTCTGCTTCCAATCAGTGATGCCACCTTTACCACGTTCGCATGGAACCAACAATTCGCACTTCGCAATACAAATATACAGTGGTGGTGAAGATGGAATAAGTGAACGATGCAGCAATTTGGTTCTCAATGGTTTGGTTTGGTTTGGTTATAGCTAATTAACCGTGTGTAAAACATTAGTTCGGTTCATAAATCACTCAATTAATTTGGTTATACAATTATTTTAAAAAGTCTTAAACACAACTCTACTTTAATATTGATTTGTCTTTGTCCCATTTGACCCGTCAAATACATGATTTGTTCGGGTCTAATAACAACTTAGGGTTTAAAGTTGCCAAACCAAAATTTAGAGACTTATTATAATGTTATCACAGTAACCCCTTACTCAGCATTAGCTATATTAAGTTGATAATGAGATTTTAATAAACAAAATATTCAATGTAAAATCTATGTTAGTTTAGGTAGAAAACATATTGTAAAGTACTATTGTATGAGTCATGGTTTGAGTTTGAATACATGGTAAAACGACAATCAAATTGAAACAATAATATTGACATTTGATTAGCGACCCTAAATTGTTTGAGAGGTTTGTAATTAGTTATTGTTGGAACATAGTATGTTATTATGTGAATTTAAAAAAATAAATAAATAAATAAAATAAAATAATTGTTGAAGTCCCACATTGGAAAGAATTTGTTTTTGTAAATTCAAGTGGAAAGAAACATGTTTTTTAAAATTCAAGTCCCACATTAGAAAGAATTTTTTTTCAAACTCCCACGTTGAAAAAACTCTCCTATTTGGAGTATGCTAAAGTCCCACATTGATTAGAAATCATATGTGAGTTTGCTTCTATCACTATATAATGAGTTTCAAACTATTGTTAAAAGCACACCAAAGTTGGATGCTTTTCCCAACTTTCTCTTTTCTCTCTCCTTTATTCTGCTCGCCTATTTTTGGAGCCACTTCTCCCCTTTCTTTCTGTCCCTTCGATTTTTAGAGCGGCTGTTATGCCGTAGTCCTTTCGATATTTAGAGCGGCTGTTATGCCGTAGTCCCTTCGATATTTAGAGCGGCTGTTATGCCGTAGTCCCTTCGATTTTTAGAGCGGTTGTTATGTCGTAGTCCCTTCGATTTTTAGAGCGGTTGTTATGTCGTAGTCCCTTAGTTTTTAGAGCGGTTGTTATGCCGTAGTCCCGTCGTTTTTAGAGCGGTTTTTACGTCGTAGTCCGTTTGTTTTTAGAGCGGTTTTTATGCCGTAGTCCGTTTGTTTTTAGAGCGGTTGTTATGCCGCAGTCGCTTTTGTTTTTAGAGCGGTTGTTATGCCGTAGTCCTTTTGATTTATGAGTGGTCACAGTACCATATTGCGAGTGACTTTAATCGTCATATTGAGAGGGGCTTTAACTGTCATATTGAGGGTGTACTTCTAGAACGGTTTTCTACGGTGCAGTGGAACTCTAATACAGTGAATCTGAGTTGTTTTATCCTGGGGACTTCGTGGTTGATAGTCTGCCTTGCACAATTTGGGTAGTGCCACGAAACGTCTTAAAGAGAGCGACCTAGTCCGCGACTCAACCCAGTAATATCTTCGGTGGCATAAATTGTGGTTTTAAAACAGTTTTCTGAAACTCAAAAACAACAATTTTAAGATGTTTATTTCTGCCATGTCAACCGAAGAGATTATTGGATTTGGTTATGTTGCATCTAATTTTAATAAACTGTTTCAGTTTGAGGCAAACAGAAAAGGATAAGAAAGCTAGAGAATTAACCCATGGGAGAATAATGATAAGAATTATATTCTTAATGGACTTGTTGATGATCTGTATAACTACTACAGTTCCAGCAATACTGCTAGAGATGATCTGAATATGTATGTTTGTAAGCTGCTACTCAGAGTATCATATGACCGATGACATATCCGTGGAGGCTGAAGATAACTCATGAGATCATCTATTAAGGTACGTCACTCATGACATATTTAAATGAAATGTTGAAATTTAATATGTCTCTTTTTTGTTTGAATGTTGAAATCAATAAAATGTCTCCTGTTTACATGTTGTATGATTTTAATTTTTGACATGCTAGACTATGTGATGTGAACACATTTGATTTCAAACTTAATTAACTTAGGTTTAATTCCAAAGTTATCTTTAAATGATTTTGAAAAATGTGATTTTTGTAGTTAAGCTAAAATAAAAAATAGTTCACATAAATTTGTAGTTAGAGAATATGAGTCTTTAGATTTATTACACTCCGATATATGTGAACTTGATGAGACGTTAACAAGAAATGAAAAACGTTGTTTCATTACTTTTATTGATGATTGCTCATACCATACTTTTGTATATCAATTGAAAAATAAAAGTGAAACGCTTGACATGTTAAGGATCTTTGTAAGTGAAATTGAAAATCAATTTAGTAGAAAGATTAAGAGGTTCTAAGTATGATTCTAGTTTGTTTAATGATTTTTTTATAAATTATTTGGAATTATACTTGGAACAATTGCACCATAATTGCTTGAAGTGAATGGTAATGTTGTAAGAAAGACTAGAACTCTTATTGAACTAGTTGTTGCTAGTATCCTTAACTCTAGTGCTGCATCTCATTGGTGTGAGAAATATGTATTGCTTATTTGCTATGTTTTGAATAGAATTCCTAAATCTAAAATCAAAACATCTCCTTATGAGATAGTGAAGAAAAGACAACTGAACTTGTCTTATTTTCAAACTTGGGGTTGTCTGGCTTATGTCAGAATCCCCGATCCCAAGCGAATTAAACTCGCCAGTAGAGCCTATGAATGTGTATTCATTGGGTATGCAGTAAATGAACAAAGTGTATATGTTTTATGACCTAAATGTAAAAGTGATCATAGAGTCAAATTATGTTGACTTCTATGAAAATAAATTCCCTTTCAAATGGAGAAATAGTGGGGGCAGCGAACCAAATCATGTTCCTGTAACAAGAAGCAGCAAACAAGGTGGAACAGAAACCCGAAGAAATAAGAGAGTCATAGTTGCTAAAGATTATGGACCCTATTATATGGCCTATAATTTTGAAGAGGATCTTGCAAATCTTAAAGAAGCTCTGTCATCATTGGATGCAGATCTATGGCAAGAAGCTATAAACGATGAAATGGATTCTCTAGAGTCTAACAAGACCTGACAATTAGTGGACTTGCCTCCTGGTTGCAAACCTATAGGTTGTAAATGGATTTTGAAAAAAAAACTAAAACCCGATGGATCTATTGATAAGTACAAGGTACGCCTTGTAGCCAAAGGTTTTAGACAAAGAGAAAATATAGATTTCTTCGACACTTTTTCACTAGTCACTAGAATAACATCCATCAGGGTGCTCATATCACTTGCGGCTATTCACAACCTGGTGATACACCAGATGGATGTAAAAATAGCTTTTTTAAATGGTGACCTGGAATAAGAAATCTATATGGAACAACCTGAAGGTTTTGTAATTCAAGGACAAGAAGACAAGGTCCGTAAGTTAGATAAATCTCTGTATGGTCTTAAACAAGCTCCTAAGAAATGGCATGAAAAGTTTGATAGTTTTGGTTATTCTCTCTAATTTTAAAACTAAAAAATGACAATTTGAAATATTTTAGATAACTGTAATATACAATTTCATGATATAGAACAATCTAAATGCATTAATTATTCATATGTCATTAATTAAATTACAAATATGAAAAATTTATGAAGTTGAAAGTTAAGTCTTTACGGTGTTTTATTCTAATTTTATCGGTGTTAATCATTCTACATCATTGTATAATATGACACGTTATTTAAAACATTTTACGTCGCCATTTTTTTAGTTAAAACATGAAAGGGAAATACCAAAATTGTCAGACTTTTAAAATAGAGGACTAATTTCGTGAATAAGTAAAAATAAGAAACTAAAACTGCATTCAAGTCTTTATTTTATTTTAATATTGAAGATTTGCATGCCATTAATTATTATCTTCACGATACATGGTCTCCTCTCTTTCTTTCTACTATATTCTTCTTTGAAAACCTCCATCTTTAAAACAACCTTATTTATTTGCTGCTTCTTCTTCACCAAAATCCTTTGGATATTCAATTTTCAATTTGACTGTTTTGTATATTTGATTTTGTTCTAACTTAAAATCAACCATTTAATTAGTATAATGTAAGATAAAACTGTTGTTAGTTTTTACAATAAAACAATATTTCCATTACTTTTTTTCTTTTCAAAGAGGTATAACTCAATTCAACAAATAAAAATTTAAGGTCTCCTAATTCAAACCTTCGTGTAACACAGTATTAAATTTTTATCCAATTATGGTGTGAATATGCTAAATATTGAAATAATTAAATTTGGAAAAATTAAATTAAATTTTAATACTAATAAAATTCTATTAACAATAATAAAGACTTCACAAAATTTTATATTTATTAAATAATTTTCTCATATGTATGTTTTATATAGTTTTGTAATATTTAAAATATATACAAAGTAATTTTATTGCAAATAATTACCGGTGCAAGGCATGGGTCTTACACTAGTTAGACTTTATTTGGTAAAATTAGTTGATAAGTGCAAGCTTAAAGATTACAGTTGATAAACTAATTAAAGTGTTTGGTAAAATTAATTTAAAAATGTAAAATAACATTTTAGTTAGCCTTCTATGGATGTGTAGGTATTTCTAATGCGTTTCATGTTGAGATCAAAACTCTCATGGCATTAAGCTCTCTTTGCAAACATGTTTCAAAAAACCATTATATTTTTCACACTTCTTACATATTGTGCAGTTAGTGACTATTGGTACAAATAGCTTTTATCATTATGTCAACATTTTGGTTGCTATTCGGAACTTTTTAGCAAAAAATTGGAACATTGCCTTTCACCATATTATTGTAGAAGAAAACTAATATGCAGATATTCTTACAAATACGAAAGCAAATGAGTTATATCATTATATGTATCTGTTGGAAATGATGATCATTTTAATAGAATATTGTTGGAAATAATGATGACATTAATGAGAGATAGTATTGGTGTGAATTGAAAAATAAGGAAGTCCCACATAGGAGGGATAACATACACTAGTAATGTTTATAAGGTGGAGGTATGGCACTTGGGGTGTGTCCTAAGGGATACCCAATTTTGTGAAGTGGCGAGAACGCATGCAAAATTGACCACCACACACGCGGACACCGCCGCCGCAGGCCGGGTCTAGGCCTGGACTAAGTGGTGTATTATTTTTTAGTATCCAAAAAATTATTAATTTTTATTTTTAATAATAAAATGCATGTGTTCTTATCTCATTGATACGTTGTATACGTATGCCCTCCACCGAGTCAACTTTCAAAATCTGATCCAGTCTTCCTTCCTGAATTCGTGTGTCTGTTTGCCCGGTCAAACCCTAACGTTTTCCGCGTTCTCAGTTTTTGTGGACACGTGCATCAGTTCATTGCCCGATTAAGAAAAACCTAGTAAAACTCGGAGCATGTTTCTGTGGTTCTGAACTCATGGATCGCACTTTTTTCTCTGATCCAGTTGCAAATTTCCTCTATAAATAGAGGGATCTCCTCAGTTGGAAAAACACACCAAAAGTTCTCCGAATGTGAGACTTTTCTCTACTTCTTCCCCTTTCTTTCTTTCTTTCTTTCTTTCTTTTTCTTCTATTTCTATCGAGTGGTCGTTCCAGAATCAAGAAGCACTGAAAGCAGTAAACAAGCCGAAACAGAAACTCGAAGAAGTAAGAGAGTCAGAATTACTAAAGATTATGGACCCGATTATACGACCTATACTTTAGAAGATGATCCTACAAATCTCAAAAAAGCTTTGTCTTCATTGGATGCAGATTTATGGCAAGAAGCTATAAACGATGAAATGGATTCTCTAGAGTTTAACAGGACCTGACATTTAGTAGACTTGCCTCCTGGTTGCAAACCAATAGGCTGTAAATGGATATTGAAAAGAAACTAAAACACGATGGAACTGTTGATAAATACAAGGCACGCCTTATAGCCAAAGGTTTTAGACAAAGAGAAAATATAGATTTTTTCGACACTTTTTCACCGGTCACTAGAGTAACATCCATTAGAGTACTCATATCACTAACATCTATTCATAACCTGGTGATACACCAAATGGATGTTAAAATAGCTTTTTTCAATGATGACTTGGAAGAATAAATCTATATGGAAGAACCTGAAGGTTTTGTAATTCATGGACAAGAAAACAAGGTCTGTAAGTTAGATACATCGTTGTATGGTCATAAACAAGCTCCTAAGCAATGACATGAAAAATTTGATAACTTAATAATATCAAATGAGCTTAAAGTGAATGAAAGTGACGAATGCATTTATTACAAATATGAAAATGGCATTTGCACTATCGTATGTCTATATGTAGACGACTTACTCATATTTGGTTCAAACACTCATGCTGTAAATTTTGTGAAATCATTGTTGAGTAACAACTTTGATATGAAAGACCTCAGAGAAGCGAGTGTAATCCTAGGAATCATGATTACTAGGTAAGAAAAGGGAATTTCTTTGGATCAGTCTCACTATGTTGAAAAAATCCTAAAGAAATATAAATACTTTGACTATAAATCTGCCTACACACCATATGATCCAAGTGTGAAACTTTTCAAGAACATTGGTGAAGGTGTTAGACAAACTGAATATGCGAGCATCATTGGCAGCGTAATGTATGATATTGATTGTACTAGATCCGACATTGCCTACGTCGTGGGACTGTTGTGCAGGTTTACCAGTAGACCTAGTATAGAGCGGTGACACGCTATCGAAAGAGTCATGAGTCTCGGATTACATTATCAAAGATTTCCTGGCGTCCTTGAAGGATACAGTGATGCTGGTTGGAACACCTTATCAAATGACTCCAAAGCAACCAGTGGCTATATTTTTAGTATAGTCGGTGGTGCTGTATTTTGGAAATAGAAAAAACAGACAATATTGGGTCAGTCCACTATGGAGTCTGAAATGATAGCACTAGCTACTGCTAGTGAAGAAGCGAGCTGGTTGAGATGCTTGCTAGTTGAGACCCCTTTTTGGGAAAAACTTATGACAACTGTGTTGATCCATTGCGATAGTACCGCAGTTATTGCGAAAATTGAGAATCGTTATTACAACGGTAAGAGACAAAAAATACGTCGTAAGCACAACACAGTTAGAGAATTACTTTCTAAAGGAGCTATTATAGTGGATCATGTATGCACTGATGAGAATTTAGCAGATCCTTTGACGAAAGGATTGGCTAGAGAGAAAGTCATAAATATATCAAAAAGGATGAGACTATTGCCTATAGAAAAATGAGTCACTCATGATGGTAATCCGACCTAAAAGATTGGAGATCCCAAGAATTAGGTTCATTGGGTAATAACAAGTCATAGTGATATGAGATGAACATGCTATTATATATGAGGGAAACATGATTCCTGAAGCGATGAAAGGTTGAGATAATAGAAACTCTTAATGATATCTATACTCTATTTGGAGTGGAGTACCTAGCTACATGATTACTCTTGATTGACTCACCTATGTGAATGTGGAAGTGGGGCCGCTTCCTATGGAATTTCGAGGCAAAATTCATAGAGCGTTCACTATATTGGGCTAAGTGGTGTATTATTTTTTAGTATCCAAAAAAATTATTATTTTTTATTTTTAAATGCATGCGTTTTTATCTCATTGATACGTTGTATATGTATGCCCTCCACCGAGTCAACATTCAACATCTGATCCAGTCTTTCTTCTTGAATTCGTGCGTCTGTTTGCCCGGTCAAACCCTAGCATTTTTCCCGTTTTCAGTTTTTGTGGACACGCGCATCATTTCATTGCCCGGTCAAGAAAAACCTAGTAAAACTCGCAACACGTTTACGTGGTTCTGGACTCATGGATCACACTTTTTTCTCTGATCTAGTTGCAGATTTCCTCTATAAATAGAGGGATCTCCTCAGTTGGAAAAGCACACCAAAAGATCTCCTCTGCTTCTCCCTCTTTCTTTCTTTCTTCTTCTTCTATTTCTTTTGAGTGGTCGTTGTACCATATTATGAGTGACAGTCTTTTGATTGTCATATTGAGGGTGTAATTCTAGAACGGTTTTCTACGGTGCAGTGGAACTCCGATATATTGTATTTGAGCTGTTTTATCCTGGGCACTTTGTAGTTGATGGTGTGCCTTGTACAATTTGGACAGTGCCGCGAAACGTCTTAAAGAAAGCGACCTAGTGCGCGACTCAACTCAGTAATATTCTCAGTGGCATAAATTGTTTTTTAAACATTTTTAAAATTCAAAACTAACGGTACCTGTAGGTCCAATTAGAGTTGTGGAAAGAAAATTAGTCGTTCGTGGAGTTTATTATATAGGGTGGATTATAAAATTATGGGGTATCTAAAAAAATTCATTGAATCAGGGTCCATTTGATTTAGATTTTTAATATTCAAAAAGAAAAAACTTGTTTGAATGTATAGTTTTGCAATATAATTTTTGAAAACAATTATCAAAATACTGTTTTTAAAAGCCAAAAAGAAGAACAATTGATACATGTTTTCGTTTTTCTTATTCTCTATTTTATACTTGAATTCAAAGGATGTTTGAAACAAATTTTATTTTATAGAGCATATTATAGTCCCTTGTAGGAGCTTGACTATGTGGATTGTAGGAATATTAAATTCCTCTGTATTTCCTTTATTTCCAGTAATAATTGATTCCATGTTTTCCTATTAGTGATCTAATTTCTCTATGAATTGTTAAAGTGTGAATCGGGTTCGCATGTCTAACCTCATTGTGTGTGGTTACTGATATTTAGATTATTGATCTAATTTCTCTGTGAATTTTTGTATAGGCTTTTCTATTTATAATGTTGCATTAAATTGGTCTCATAATCTTAAATTCGTTTCACTCGACAATGAAGGTGATAGCGTGTTGTAATAATTCTCATGTGTTTTGTTATTTGATGAAAATAATTATAAAGTTTTCATAGAGAATAATATGATAAATGTATATACTAAAAAATTTAAAAAAACGTTGAAATGATATTTTAAATGAAAATAAATTTTTTTAATATTTATATAAGGATAAATATGTTAATTCAGAATGCAAATTTTCTAAATAGTTTATTAAATGTTTTCTCGGATAAACACAACGGTCATTCACACCTTAGTTGCACTAGCGCTTATTGCAACTGTAGAGCTATAAGAAGTTAGTTTTCATTTTTTCCTCTTTTAAATTTGGAGCTCAATTATTATATTTTGGATAAAATGATACTCTATTAGTTAGAGATTATTATTAGTTAGAGACTTTTATTTCAATTCAATAAAAAATGTAATGTATACCATAATATAAATAGAACTCAAATAATAATTACCAAATTTTATTATGACATTTCTTTTGTATAAATTTTCCTAGCACACTTTTTTTTAAAATTTAATTTAAATTTAAAAACCTACAATATGAATATCGAAAAGAAAATTTTGAGAAGTTCAAATAATATAGATAACATAAAAATGGTACAAGTGAATGAAATTAAAACCAGCGTTGTATGATAAAACACAGTATATAGGCTACTGCAACAAATGAAATACAACAAATCATTAAGTGAACTAGTAGTATCTAGCACTTTAACAAGTCCAAAGGGCCCTTTTGTTTTAAAAGAACTTAAAATTAATTTTTATAGTATTTTATTTTTATCATAACATTTTAAAAAAAATTTAATATAAAGTTTCAAATAAAAAATTAGTTTAAATAGTTTATCTTAAAATATCATTTTAAGCATTTCATTTATTTACTAAAACGTTTTTTGGATAGTAAAATTTTAAAAAGTGATTAAAATGAAAAATTATTTTGAGAAGGTCTTCGTAAAATTCAATTTTGAATTATAGATTTTTTTAGAAAAAAAATGTTATTTTTATCATGTTAAAATCTGTAATAATAAATATCTAAATTATTCAATATCAAAATTACTTTTTTTAATCGATAATATATAATTCTAAGACAACTTCTACTATTTTTAAGTAAGTATTACGATTTTTGATTTAAGCAATTGATAAGAGATAAATAGAGAAAAATTAATTGAATCTTATTGATAATAGAAAGAAAGAATTATATCAAGAGTTACATAGAATTATATAGCCATTTAGATAAACAACTAATTAGTGTAAAATAACTAACTAACTAGTATAATTAACTAACGAATTTAACTAATTAACCACTAAAATCGTAAGAGGGAGGTTTTAATAAAATAGAATTAAGTTGTTAATTTATCTGCAAGATAAGAGGGACACTTGTTTGTTTTTACACATCTACTCAACCACATTAACTTTTGATGTAATTTTTTTCTATTAAATATATTTTGTTTGATTTTATTAATATAATTTTGTTTTTTTAATTTTTTTTTATTACATTAACAATATTTTATTTTTATTATTATTATTTTTATTTATTAGATCGGAGCAAAGATGGAAGTGAGTTGTTAACAAAATACAATTGTGTTGCTATTTTATCTGCAAAATATTAGGGACAGTTTATTTATTTTGGCACATCTACCCAACCATACTAAGTTTGATGTATTTTTTTAATTAAATGTATTTTGTTTTATTTTATTAATATTATTATAATTTTTTTATTATTTTTTATTTATTAAATTAAAAATATTGTATTTTTATTTATTAGATCAGAGAAAAAATAGGAGGGAGTTGTTAACAAAATAAAATTGTGTTGTTTTTGGCACGTCTAGTCAACCGCGTTAAGTTTGATGTATTTTTTTTTTTCTATTAAATGTATTTTATTTTATGTGATTAATATTATTTTGTTTTTTAAATAAAAGGTTTAAATATGTCTTTGGTCCTTGCAATTATAACATTTTTTGATTTTGGTCCTCGTAAGATTTTTTGTTCGGTTTACATCCCTACAAATCTAGTTTCATTTTAAAATAGTCCTTCCGTCAAATTTCTGTTACAAAAACACTAACACCGTTAACATGTTTTTGGTCCACCAAGTGTTTGTGAGAATGTGTAAGAGAAGTCCTTCTCCACATTCAACATAACAACAATTCAATCTCCATCATCACCATCACCACCATCATCACCAAAAACAAATGGAAGGTACAGATGAATTCTTTTGAAAGGTGGGTACAAAGTAATTTAACAAAGAAAATAAAGGTGATCAATTTTATGAACTACTGACAGAACATTGGATACAAAACATAGGTAATGTGATAATATAAACTAGATATTTAATTGATTTGAAATACAAAACATACTAGAAGAATTAGAGGTAGAAATATTGTTAAATCGATAAACATACTTTTATTTAAATTTTTTTAGGTATACTGTTACATCGAAAAAAATACTTTTAGTTAAATTTAATTCTTGTTTGTGGTGTTTGTGGTGCTTACGATCCTTACTCAGTTCATAAGTAGTGGATACATAGTTGGTCGGGGATGGGGTTGGGTTGATTTGTGATGGTGATGTTGGTTGTGGTGTGAAACATGGGCAGGGGTTGGGGCTGATAAATGATGGTGTCGTTTGTAGATGGAGTCACTCAGATGAAGAGATTGAATTGGAGTTAAGGATGGAGGTTGAGCAGGGGTAGAGGTTGGGGGCAAGTTGGTGATGATGATGGTGATGGTGGAGTTTGTGTTTAAGATTATCAAACTCTTTAGCAAATTCTCTTAGACATTCTCACAAACACTTGGTAGACCAAAAACATGTTAACGGTGTTAGTATTTTTGTAACAGAAATTTGACGGAAGGACTATTTTAAAATGAAACTATATTTGCAGGGATGTAAACCAAACAAAAAAACTTACGAGGACCAAAATTAAAAAATATTATAATTGCAAGGACTACAAACATATTTAAACCTAAATAAAAAATCCGTTGGAGGTTGATAACCTAAACAAGGACGTGATATCCACGGTGGACATGAAAATCCCAACGTTGGCAAGAAAGAAAACCTTAGATTTTGAAAATTCTAGCAAAGCAAATTTCTCCGCTCATTTGAATTTATCAATTTATTATTATTATTATTATTATTATTATTATTATTATTATTATTATTATTAAGCGTAATTCAACATAGTAGACAAAATTAAGGTAAGTATATAAAATATTAAAATGGTAAATAATAAAATGTAATCTTAAAAGGAAATTTGGTCATCTTTTGACCGAATAAGACTCTAACTTTGAAATAAATAAATAATATAAAGTTGAGCATCATGAAAGTAAAGTAAATATCTGTATATATTTTATTTCTTATATTTTTTTGACCAAATTAATGATATATATACATACACAAGCATGCCAAATTTACATCGAAGAAGAGGAAAGAACAATGATTAGTAAGCTGAAGTTTATTATGGCAACCTTGATTTTAGTTCTTCTATTTTTAATAGGTACGTAGACAATTTGTATAATAGGATTTGAATTTTTCATATATTATTTTTCATATGCATATTGATTATTGATTACAACAATATTACTTTTTTCAATAGGTACATATAGTTTTATACTTATCCCTCATAAGTGTTTTTTCCAATGTGACCAAACAACTAATTGCATGTCCTTCTGCACTAGCAAGGGATATTATCAAGGATTTTGTAATCCAGACGGTGATAATGTTAATAGGTGTTGTTGTTACAAGGGTAATAAACTTGTAACTTAGAGCTTTTCATTTAGTTTGAATAAAATATTATGTTTTATAAATATAAGTAAGCATTATCAGATGAAATAAAACATAGAATATTATCATAAAGTATGATTGACAAATTAGGGAATACATAATGAAATATAAATGTGTTACATTTGCATAAATTGTGCATAATATTTGGTCTGTGAAATAAGAAATAATCATCGTAGATTCAAACTATAATTCTGAAGAGAAACGTCGATTTAAAATTTAAAATAATAATTTTGTATGTAAAGTTACTCTTGCAATCTTTAAAGTTTTTCATTTTATTTAAATTGGTCCTTAAATTTTTTTTCTCCTATTGATCCTTTAATATGGAACTTAGTTGTTAATATGGTGTTGTGTCCATAATGTTTCTGTTATGCAAATCAAAGTTAATAAATGATATTTTTAATTGTTTTATTAAAAATTAAAATCTAAAATTAAAAATCTGTAATTAAAAACCATATTAAAATAGAAAATCTGTAATTAATCTTCATCAACCTAGAAACTGAAACATAGAAAATCGGTAATCAAAACCATATCAAAATCAATTATTTTTATTGTTTTTTTATGTTTTTTCAAATTATAAATTTTAAAGCCATACACGCATATATTGTTCCACCAATTCCTAGTAGACATATAATGGGACTTACAACTTTTGTACTAAAATTATAATATTGTAACATCGTTTTTTAAAAATTTGTTTGCGTGTTAAAATAAAAAAATACCGATATATTTATAAGATCATTTAGAGTATCTTTTCTTTTGATTTGGAGGAGTTCTGAAGTCAAAAGAACTCTCAGATCAAGAAAATCAAAATCATTAAACGAAAAGAAATTTCACTAAACAAATTTGTCCAAAGTGTTGAAATGCTTGGGTTAGTCGCTATTATGAGTTTCATCTGGTTGTAAAAAAATATTTAGTGGACATTCAAACACTAATTTCGCACTATGAGAGAGAAAAAATAGAGACAATAATATGATAAATGTGATATTATTGGTGATGTTGGAAAAAAATTAGACAGTATTAGACATAAAATTAAGACAAATAATAAACAACAAAGAAACATTAGCATCAAATAATTATTATTAGGAACAAGATAGGATTAAAAAATTCTGAAAGATATCAAATACAATCATTTTTTGTTAACACCACACCTAAATAGAAAAGATAAAATAATGGTTATTAGACGCCTTTAGAAACACAAAACACTCCTATTTTTGCATGATATATGGTGATCATTTCCTTTTCTAGTATATTAGAAATGAGAAACAACTAGATGATAACCCACACGCTGCACGGATGTATTTTCATTTTTTTTAATTGAAGTGCATTCAAAATAAATAATATCAGGTTTTATATATCAATTGTCCAATAATCCACATTTTAGTAGTTATACTAAATATATATACAATTATACCAATGTAATTTGTAGAAGAGAAGTACCATTGTTAGACGAATGACTTGAATAAATGAAGTAACGTATTAATATTGAGATTGTTGAAAATGTCAAATGTTGAACTAATGTATTTAATAATTGAAATTAAGAGATAGATTTAATTGATATATGTTGTGCAAAATTCCGCAAGTGTACGAGTTTGTCAAGTAGTAGTATATAAGATTATCGTATCTACGAAGATTAATTTAACAACTACCAAATTAATCAAGATTTTATATTATTTAGACTAATGAAAATTATTATTGATTCGTGATAACAAAAACGTAAAGATAGCATAAAAATTATAACGAAAGTATATAACAACACAAATTTGAATGAATAGAAATTAAACCTAGGGTCATGGTTTCACTTATAATATCAATACCTCAAGTCCTAGCTTTATATAAATTCTTATTTATTTTCTCAATTATCAATCCCTCTTTAAAACTATTAACAAAGTTTCGTCATTCAATGTAATATTCTTTTCCCTAAATTAATTCTTTGATTGATCATACAAAAAATATAATTAAGAGAAAGCATAAAGAACCAAGAGGTTGAATGATTGAAAGATTAATATCTATGTTTGATCATACAAGAATTATAATCTCAATTAATTGTAGTTGGTCACTAGTCAATTGATTGATTAAGGCATGCAAAGGTTGGCCGTCCCAAACATGTAAATAAAACAATAAAATAATTTAATTGAGATAAACAACAAAAATCTAAAATAAAACTAGAATTTAAAACTAAGACATAGTAAAAAGGTATCTTAATCACAAGATTCACCAAAGACCCTAGAAGAGAGCTTAGTTACTCATTGACAAATAGAAAATAACGTAAATAATAGAAGTGTTCATCAACTAAAGGAAAAAGAAATAAAACCCTCAAAGAGTATGATCTTTTGCTCCAAAATTTGAGACACTTTAATCTAGCTCCAAGCACTCTTTAGCTTCCAAAATGTTTGTTGTTATTTTCTTTCTCTAATTTCTTCTACTTCTCCAATTCTGTTCTGTTTCTAATGTGTGGCTTCTCCTTTTCTGTTTCTCATTTATCCTTCTTATAATAACAAGAAGATCCTAATTTTTTGCAACAACCTTCCCTTTTTTTTTTGCAATATTTTATTATCATAGAATTCAACCTTTGAAGTGTGCAACAAACCTCCTTCTTGTACTCATTAACTGAAATATTAAACTTGATAAGTTTTTTGCACTAAAAACTTAATAGATTTGACCAATTTGACTTATTTTATCATCTCATGATCAATTCTGCAAATATCATAAATAAATGAATAAATAAGAAGAAGTTGACATCAAAACTATAAAATAAATTAAAATAGAGGGTAAATAACCTCTTAAAATCCTATAAAAAAATAGATTTATCAATATACAATTGAGATACCAAATGTATTACTTTATTATTGAAACTATAAATAAGTAAAGTGAAATATTTGGAAATACATTCATCTTGTATTCTCGATTTTCGGTCTTTCATTTTTTTTTTTGGTTTTTTTGGATTGGTCAATTTTTCTTTTGATTTATTCTTTTTGGTTCTCCTTCAAGTATGTAGAAGGACTGACTCTTCGTCAGATGATGTAATATGCTCGACCACAATCTTCTTCTTTTTTTGAAACTATTGTCTTGATCGTCTCCTCATCTGATGATGATATGTCAACGTTTTTATTGCTCTGTTCTACCTTGATGTTTCGTTTAGATTATGGGTTGTCATCTATCTCTTCATCATTATCATAATCTCCATACTTCACTTCTTCATGTATTTTACATTTTTGTTTTATATCACCTTCATCATTTGAGTTGAACTTTGTCGGTTGTAGTGACTTGGGTTCCTAACTAGGGAATAAAATGCCATTAATTATCCATAAAAATGTGTGTGTTTAAAATTGTGTAAATGTTATACCTATTTTATGTGGGTACTATTTGTCGGGTCGAGGAAAATGTTGGTCAGAACAAACGTTCTTGTTATCGTGTATGTTTGGGAGCCTTCGTTCAAGTTCTTATCTGAAGAAAAAACAAAAATTATTTTATGGTGTTAAATGATTAGCGATACTTTAATAATAATAATAATTTAAGTGTAGAAATCAATTTTTTTTATATTGTTTACCTTGAAAATGGTTTATACACTACCTGATTCATTTTTGTTAGCCGATGTGTTATATTATCTTCTAGTTAGTAATTACTTATCTTATCTGCTATTTGAAAAATATGTGCTTTAGTTTTTGTTAAATGATAAGGATTAATTAAAAAAATTAATTAATAATTTAATTGTGATAAATTTGGAGTTTTTGGATTGCTATGAGGATATGCTATCATGATGAAAATAATGGAATAGTTATATGCATGCATATATGACTAGGTGAATGTAAAAGTGTTTGTGTTTTAGGTGTTCTAAGTGATGAGAATTTGTATATAGTGCGTAGAGTAGTTGGAAGTGTTTAAAAGTGAGATTTTGATTGTTGGTTCATATTAACGTACGTGTTATTTCTTTTTTTGTTATAACTAGTTGTAAATTACAAATAAATTATTGCAATTATGTAATTAAGTGACTTTTTAACTTGAAGTAAGGAGTAGGAGTTGTGGCATTGCCTTTGCACTCCTAAACAACGTCAAAGTACCTTTAATTACCCATGTTTAAATTTAAATAACTACAGTGATGATTACCTTAAGTAGTTGACTCCATGAGTAAGAGGGACTAGCTACCCTGATGACTCATCGTCGATAAAAGAGGTAACAATAACTCGTTGTTATTATTGTTTGAAATACTTGTTAATTTTATTTTTGAAATACTTAGAAACCATGTACATCTCTTATACAATTTTAAGTGATTTTGAATCTTATGTAGCATCAATGTTGATTGCTGATAATTGTTTATGTGGCGTGGGTATTAGGTTAGAGTTGTGTACTTAAATTAAACATTCAATTAAATATTTTGATCTTCTAAGTAACTTGCTTGAAATAAATAAGTGCATTGTGTTAGTATCTTATTTGTTCTATATTGTCTCATTTGATAAGTACCTAGAACTATTGTATGAGTCTATAAATGAATTTTGTGTATAAGACTTTGAAATTAATTTAGACTTTCAGTTTGTTTGAAACTATATGTGAAAATATTTTTCTTATTCCACTATGATTATACACATTAGTTTTTTTAGGAAAAAAAAATTAAGTGACTGCATGTCATTGAGTTATTACATGCATTTCTGTTTGTAATTCTTTGAGGTGCGGATTTTTTAAATGTTTCCCTATTTGCCTAACTTTTGTGAAACTTGTAGAGTAATTGTTGTTAGGATTTAAACATTCTTTTAGGAGAGTAAAACTAGTAGAATATTGTTTGAGAAGTTTGTTGAATTTGAAAGCGTATTTGATATATGTGTTATTTGGTTTAGTTGGATGTAGTAAGTTGTTGTTGACTAAATTCACATGCTCAGATTTATCTATAAACGATACTGATTAATCATGAAATTTCCTTTATATTTGAAATGATTGAATGTGATGTGCTTTATTGATTTGTTCTGTCATGTTACCTTATCATGCTAGGACTCTTAACATGTTATGTTTAAATGAGTAGTGAATGCCTTAAGTATGTTTAAAGATGAAATTTGAATCTTGAGGGTGATTAGTTAGATATTAGTTCTCCTATTGTTCACTACAAATTTCGAGGATGAAATTTCTTTAGTGTAAATATTTTAAAGAATAAGATTTTAGGCGGTTTTACGTGTATATGTGAGTTGATAATTAAAGTGATATTTTCTTGTATGTTTGACTAATGTTAAGTGTGCACATATTTAAATAGAGGGTTATTGTTTGGCACAGGTGATGTCCCTAAAAAATCTCTCTATTTTTATCTAAATTTCAATCTATTGTTTCATTTATTTAGTTAGTCAATTAAACACACTTTCTTAGATTTTTAACCATCCCAATTTGCCTCTAAAATACCCGACTTCTCCGTTTATGGAATTCGTTATTTTGCACTGTTCTTCTTCATCGTAAGTCCGATTTGAGTGAAACCAATGCCAAAACGACCATGTGAAGAATGAATATATTATCCACTAAGTATTTTACAGTTTAGGGTAAGTTTATTTGACTCAAGTTTGAAATTTACCTTTTTAGAGTGTGTTCTGATATTTTTTTTTTACGTATACCCATAAATTGTCGAGTTAGATCGATTATGGACAAGGAGTCAAACAATAAAGGCTTTTTGCTTGTAGACTCGTATTCTTGTCTGAAAGAGTCGAAATAAGATACAGGGTGAGAGAGCGTTTGAACTCATGAGTATAATATATTGTGAGATGAACGTGAAAATCGAATTTTCCCCACGATTCATTCGGGACTCGCTACTTACGGCAACAACCCTTTGAGGGATAAAATAATTAATGTGCAAATATGAAAATTGTGAGAATAAAATTTGGAATAAAAATATTTATAAGGTGTTGATTGATTCACTTTCGTTAAATGTGTAGTATTTGATATTAAAATATGGATGCATTGTATGATATAAGTTTATGTGATGATGATGATGTATGATTTATGGTAGCGATGTTATAAATTTGTGATAAGTTTAAGTGATGATGATGATTTGTGATTAATGATAGTGATGTTATAAATTGGTGATAAATTTATGTGATGATGATGAAGTATGATTAATGATAGTGATGTTATAAATTTGTTATGAGAATTTTGAAGTAAATCCATAGTTGATGAAATAGTGATGATTCCATGCAACACACATTCACCTCGATTATCTTGTGTATGTGTCTCGAGTTGAGTTGATGGGATCTATGAGGAAAGGGTCAATTTGAATTGCCTGTTCACGTGTGTGATGGCATAGTATCAAGTCTCCTAACCAAGTACTTTGGTGTTAAAATAGTACCAAATAATGAAGAAGTAGAGTCTAAGATCATGCATAACATTGCACTTTTATGTGATTGTTTTGTTGTGATTAATATGTTTCAAATGTGATAAAAATTTATCTTGGATGATGTGATGATATATTGATTTTACTTGAGTGATTTTGACATTATAATGTGATATTATTTTTCTTGAATATTTTGATATATCAAGATGTGTTATGATACGGTATATTTTGATTTTTTGTGTGTTCTTCTACTTATGTTATACTATCAACATAATTTCGAAACTCACCTCCTTCGTTGTTTGTGTTTGATTGGCTTGGCCCTGTGTTTGCGAAATCGCAGTTATTACAAGTTAATAAGTCTTGAAGTTCAAGTTTGGGAGAAACCCCACTCTGATAGGTGATATTGGGAATAAGACTTTTAATTTGTATTTTACTTATTTAATTAGAAACGACTTTTTGTATGAAAAACTTATAAGTACCAGTAAGTTTTTGGAATTAAATTAAGAAATTATAGTTAAATCAAGATCATTGAGATTGCACCGTTTTAATTGAGAAATAAATTTTGAATTGTTCCATGTGTACTTTGAGGAACGTGATATCCTAAATTAGTTACAAATGTTTTTATTTCCTTGGAAAGAGATTTTCTTTATACCTTGCGAATTCTCTTAGAAATCTAGTATACATTTTTATATATGTTATTTTGGGGGTTTAGGGTATCACATGAGGCAACCCCTTATCATCCACAAACCAATGGTTAAGTTGAATTTATAATAAGGAATTGAAAAGAATTTTAGAGAAAATTGTTGGTACATCTAGGAAAGGTTGGTCCTTAAAATTAGATGATGCATTATGGGCATATAGTACTGAATTCAAATCCCCTATTAGCATGTCACATTATAAGCTTGTTTTTGGTAAAACCTGTCATTTGCCTAATGAACTAGAGCATAAAGCACTTTGGGCTCTCAAATTTTAAATTTTGATGCACAACTTATAAATGAAAATAACTTGCTAAAAATGGATGAATTGGATGAGCTTCGTTTTGAAGCTTATGAAAATTCGAATGTTTATAAGGAGCGCACCAAAAAGTGGCACAATAAATGTATTCAACCGCACGAGTTTCAAGTTTGTGAGAAGGTTCTAATTTATAACTAACATTTGCATCTTTTTTCCAGAAAGTTGCACTCAAAGTGGTTTGGATCTTACATTATGTCCTAGATCTTTCCTTCAGCTCTTGAAGTCACAAAAGTATATGGTAGTACCTCTAAGGTCAATGGCCAACGCGCTAAGCATTATGAGGAAAGGCTTATTCAAGTTAAGTATGTCATTCTCCTCATGAATTAATCCATATTTTAGCTAACTATTAGACTTGTGACATTGAACAAGCACATCATAAGAGGCAATCTGTTGATTATTATTTTTGTTGATTATTTTTCTTTTAACGATATAAAAGCTTTAACTGCTAGCTCTTTCAAGGAAGTCACTTTTTCTTTCTCTCATTTATTTATTCATTTAGTCTATTGGAATATTATGCATTGATGACCATGTATTATACTAGTGTGGGGGAGGAAATATATATTGTATCTAGATCCATTGTACTACTTGTGATGACATCTATGCTGGCTTATTTTCGTTGAATTGTGTGTAAGAATGAAGACTCTTTTTGTTGAGATAATGCCTTTAAAGGAATTTTTAGCAAGGCCTAGTGATGAACATTTTTTTAGGACTACATTGAAACTTTGAGAAAATGTTTGCTAGGATAGAAATGTTCCTTAGTTTTTATACAAGAATTTCCTATTGTGAATAACTTTAGGTGTCTTGAGATTTACCAAATATAAACCTGTTAAACCTAATTTGAAGTAAACTAATCTTTAACATAGGACAATTGAGGAAATAAACTTTCACGAGCTAAAGGATAAGAAAGAGAAGGAATTGTCAGCTTAGACACACTTTGAACTCTGAGAATTTATCTTAATTAGCATAGTGTAGAAGGTGTTTGATTTAGTATAAATAATTCAGAAGGATTTTTAGTCAAATTGAAAAATTCAATTATGGTACTCTTTATTCTTTCACTTTGTCTTAGAGCCAAACTTTGTTTGACGATAAGCAAGTGTTAAGTGTTAGGGAGTTAATAAACACATTTTTATAGAATTTTAAGAGGGAATTTATCCTATACTTTATTTTATTTTATGGTTTTAAATAACATTTAAATACCGTTGTATTTATAAGATCATTTAGAGTATCTTTCCTTTTGAGTTGGAGGAGTTGATCCGCTGTCGCACACGGATCAAATACGATTGAAAATAAATGTAAAAAGGGGTAATAACTCGAGTCGTTTCACAAGGACTTTTGATATAATAATATTAACCTAATTGAGAGTTCAAATTCAGAAAAAGGTTTTTTTATAATGATTTAGTTTGAACAGATGAGCAAAACGATTAATCCACTTATTCGAGTTTCGGACCTATCACAAATTCTATCAACGAGTTTTAATTTCTAATTCATGATTCTATTCTTATTTGACTACAGAATTGATCAATATAATCGATCCTATTGAAATTCAATTTAAGCAATTAGAATATCAATAAAATCGAATAAACGAAAATAGAATCATGAATCAGAATCGACGGTATAACCTGAATCTCCTGGTGTGATGAAACTCTGAACTCGTGGATTAATCTGATGAACTCGTGGATTAATCTGATGAAACTCTGAACTCGCGCAGTGTATTTTTATTTATTTTAAAATTTAAATGCATTCAAAATAAATAATATCAGGTTTTATGTATCAATTATCCAATGATCCACAATTTAGTAGTTATACTAAAAATATATACAATTGTACCAATGTAAACGTTTTTATTGCTCCGTTGTACCTTGATTTTTCATTTGGATAATGGGTTGTCATCTTTCTCCTCATCTCTATACTTCACTTCCTCATGTATTTTACATTTTTGTTTTATATCACCTTCATCATTTGAGTTGAACTTTATCGGTTGCGGTGATTGGGTTCCTAATTAGGGAATAAAATGCAATTAATTATCCATAAAAATGTGTGTTTTTAAAATTGTGTAAATGTTATACCTGTTTGATGTGGGTACTATTTGTCGGATCGAGGAAAATGTTGGTCGGGACAAAAGTTCTTGTGACCGTGTATGTTTGGGAGCCTTCTTTCCAGTTCTTATATGACAACCTTATTTCAAAGATGAGCTCGCGGTTACCTAGGTTTTGTATAGTGGATGTTCTGTCAATGTTGTCTCATTTTTCCAAAAGTTGAGTTGTTGTTGTGTTGAGGAGTTTTTGAGCTTCTTTATCAAACATAATGAATGTAGTTGTTGTCGTTTTATCTAACACTGTCAATTGAATATTGAACCTATACAAAAATCAACTTATGTCATAACTATGAGTTAAACAAAATGAAGGTGGGGAAGTTAAAATTTTATGTGGTACCTTTGTGCAGGGTACTTTGATGTCACGTCATATGAGGGACAATTGTATAGTTGGCTTTGTTGAGTTACTTTTGTGAGACAATTTTCACATCTAATGCAAATCCTTACAAATTTGTAATCAAT
This sequence comes from Cicer yamashitae, assembly GCA_037974755.1. Lineage (NCBI taxonomy): Eukaryota > Viridiplantae > Streptophyta > Magnoliopsida > Fabales > Fabaceae > Cicer > Cicer yamashitae. The sequence continues at coordinate 20,592,402 of JBBPBQ010020324.1, forward strand.
GTCATTGATGGTTGCACTGATTGTGAATAGCATTTTTTATATTTTTGGTAAATTATATGTAAATTGTGGAGGTTATATAAATTCTATATTCTATATATGTAAACATTTGACCCATGTAAAATGTTTGCAATTTGAAGAGGTAGAAAAAAAAAAGATATGAAAAAGGATATGTAAAAGGTTTTTAGGGTGACTATGCCATTAGTTATGTAGAGTTTAAATTTGATGATGATGATCACAATGATATTACAGAAACAACTATAATGACAATGATTATGTTGATGATGAGTTTGTGACTGTTGATTTGTGTTTGAAATTGATCATCTTTACGGTGACAGTTATTAATGTGTGATTCTTGTATTTATTATTTATGGATTGACAAGTTATTTGGTCCTAGGTAAGTAGATATATAGGTAATTACATACATATTAGTATATGGTCATGGAGTTATGAACTAAGTAAATAGTTAAAAAATAGTATGTGCACTTCGACATTAGATTCCCACTTTATGGCCTTTACATGTTTCAATGTTGTTCGATTCCTCACCATTCTTTTCTCTGGTGTATTGTGGACAAAATCTTGAGGTGGTATTTCTCTAACTTCATCTTCTTTAGTGGATATGTTTTGAAAATTGGTTATGTAATTTTTATTTATTAATGTTAACGAGTTCTTATAGAATGATATTGAAAGTAGAGATTAAGTGAAAAGAATGAACACAAAAAGATGTAAATGGTACACCTTTGTGAAAGCAGGTTGAATTCTGGTATGTCTAGGTTAATATAAACCCTTGTTGTTGAAGTTGAGTTGATTGAGTAGTCATTTGTAATTACAGTAATTAAGTTTATGTGCACTAATTGTATATATAATAAGAAATGTATTAGAATTTTGTTGAAATAAATGAAATTAATTTTAATTTTGAAACCTCTAAATTTTTTAATTGTTGTTGATGTTACTGAAACAATCGTAGGACCATCATGTAGCTTGTGATGAACAAATGGTTTTGAATGGTAATTTTTGGGTCATGGATTTTGGTTACAAAAGTCGTTGTAAAAAACAATGTCTTCCTTGTTCCTACGATAAGTCTATCATTTTCCAATGATATTTTTATATTTATGATGTATATATCACCTTCTTATATACTGTTTATAAAAGTTGAGAGAAGTTCTTTCTTAATTGTTGCATGCAAAGGTGTTTCCTATTGAAAAGCCAAAGAATTTTAGCGATGGATCATTCATAAAGATTAAAATATAATTGGTTTTCAATAACATGTACAATGTTTTTAGTCTTTATAATTTTAAAATGATTATTGTTTATATAAACAATACAATTTATAAAGGCAGATACACCAAATAAAATGTGCCAACAAGGTTGTGATATATATATATTTGTTAGCAAATTAATAAAATTACTAAGAAAATTACTAATTTTTTGTCTTAAAAGAGATTATAAATACTACCATAATTAACTCACATAATTGCGAGTTCTCAGGTTCGAACCAGAACATGACGTCGAACCTAACAATATCGACATTTTACCAGTTAAGTTGGAATTTAAAGACTAAATTTATTAAATTTTATTTATATGTTAATATTTTAATACTTTTATAATGAAATATTATGATATATTTTAATTATGTGCTAATGTTTTAATATTTTCATGAGATACTACTTTTTTGTGATAATTGACATAGAAGTTTTAATAACAATTTTCAAAAATTAAATTACCAAATAGATTTGGTTTATTCTCTTTTTAAAAATAGTTTTTGAAAAATAGATTACCAAATAAAAATTTTCATTTTGTCAATCCTAAATTTAAAAAACAAAGATTACAAAAAAAAAATTATTTTGTTTTCTTTCTTAAAACAGTTTTTAAAACTAAATTCTAAATCTAATTCTAAAATCTAAAAATCAAAAGTGTTTCCAGACATGTTTTTAGTGCCTATAAAATTTATAAATTTTATTTTATAGTCCCTATAAAAATTCTCAAATTTAATCCGAAAATTTATTTATTTATTTTTTATCGCTATTTAAAAAAGCTTTTGTAAAAAATTGATATTTTTAATCCCTATAAAATCTAAATAGAGACTAAAAGTGAATAAATATTTCTATAGACTAAATTTGAAATGTCATAATTTTGTAGGGTCTAAATACATATTTATCTAAAAATAAAATATTCACCCAATAGGAACCTAATGATTACTTATGTAAGAATTATATTCTTAATGGACTTGCTGATGATCTGTATGATTATTACAGTTCCAGCAATACTGCTAAACATGTTTGGGATGCTCTAAAGAAGAAATATGAAACTGAGGAAGCTAATACCCAAAAGTATCCTGTTAGCCGCTACCTCAAATATCAAATGACAGATCAGTGGAAGCTAAGTCCTATGAAATCTAGAAAATAGCTCATGAGATCATCTTTGAAGGTATGTCCCTAAATGAACAATTTCAAATTGTTGTTATTATTGACAAACTGTCCCCTGCTGGGAAAGATTTTACAAACTCTCATAGGCATAAAACAAAAGAGTTCTCTTTGGGAAGTCTAATAATCCGCCTCAGAATTGAGGAAGTATCTCGTAAGCAAGACCATAAAGATGAAGTTCTTCTTCTTGCAAATAAAAAGAAGAAGAAATTCATCGGAGTAGTTCTGAAGCCAAATGAAAAATAACTTAAGAATCAGAATCGCACTATAAAGAATAGCAACAAGAATGGGAACCCTCCAAAGGTCCCAACTATAAGGTTGCAACCACCTCCTAGAAATGACCATTTCCCACCATTTATCTGCTTTAGATGTGGGAAAGACATTCATATGGCACGCAAGTGTAGGAACAAGCCAAGCCTTGCTCAGCAGGCTAGCTTGACAGAAGAGAAATTCATTGCTATGATAACTAAAATCAACATTGTTGGTGGATCAGATGGATGGTGGATAGACAATGGTGCCTCACGCCATGTCTGTTATGATCTTGCTATGTTTAAAACATACACTTCTGCTGAAGATAAGAAAATGTTGTTGGGATATTCCCACACCACTAATTTGCTGGTATTGGAGATGTGGAATTAATATTCACCTCTTAAAAAACCTCAATTCTGAAGGGTGTCATGCACACTCCAGAAGTAAGGAAGAATCTGGTTTCTGGTTTTCTTCTTAATAAGGCAGGATTTACTCAGCCTATAGGGGCATATTTGTACACCATATCTAAAAATGGCACCCCACTGATGGCATGTTTAAGTTGATTGTTGAAATCAATAAAATGTCTCCTTTTACTTACATGTTGTATCATTTTATATTTGGCATGCTAGACTTTGTCATGTGAACAAACGTGTGATTTCAAAATTAAGCAACTTAGGCTTAATTCCAAATTTATCTTTAAATAATTTTGAAAAATGTGATTTTTGCAGTCAAGCTAAAATAACAAAGAGTTCACATAAATCAGTAGTTAGAGAATCTGAAACTTTATATTTAATACACTATGATATATCTGAACTTGATGGGACATTAACAAGAAATAGAAAACGCTATTTTATTACTTTTATTAACAATTGCTCTGACTATACTTTTGTATATCTAATGAAAAATAAAAGTGAAGCGCTTGACATGTTTAAGATCTTTGTAACAGAAATTGAAAATCAATTTAGTAAAAAGATTAAGAGGTTTCGTAGTGATAGAGGAATAAATTATGATTCTAGTTTATTTAATGAGTTTTATAAAACGCAAGAAATTATACATGAAACTACTAAACCATATTCAGTTGAAATGAATGGAAAAGTTGAAAGAAAGAATATAATCTTACTTTACTAGTTGTTGCTATTATGCTTAACTCTAGTGCTGCATCTCATTGGTGGGGGGAAATTATTTTGATTGTTTGCTACGTTTTGAATAGTGTTCCTACACATCTCCTTATGAGATAGTGAAGAAAAGACAGCCGAAATTGTCTTATTTTCGAACTTGGGGTTGTCTGGTTTATGTCAGAATGCCCGATCCCAAGCGAATTAAACTCGCCAGTAGAGCCTATGAATGTGTATTCATTGGGTATGCAGTAAACAACAAAATGTATAGGTTTTATGACTTAAATGCGGAAGTGATCGTAGAATCAAATGATGTTGACTTCTATGAAAATAAATTCCCTTTCAATTCGGGAAATAGTGGGGGCAGCGAACCAATTCATGTTCTTGTGACAAGAAGCACTGAAAGCAGCAAACAAGGCAAAACAGAAACTCAAAGAAGTAAGAGAGTCATGTTTGCTAAAGACTATGGACCCGATTATACGGCATATACTTTAGAAGAGGATCCTACAAATCTTAAAGAAGTTTTGTCATCATTGGATTCAGATTTATGGCAAGAAACTATAAACGATGAAATGGATTCTCTAGAGTCTAACATGACCTAGCATTTAGTAGACTCCCTTCTTGGTTGCAAACCAATAAGTTGTAAATGGATTTTGAAAAAGAAACTAAAACCCGATGGAACTGTTGATAATTACAAGGCTCGCCTTATAGCCAAAGGTTTTAGACAAAGAGAAAATATAGATTTCTTCGACACCTTTTCACCGGTCACTAAAATAGCATCCATTAGGGTACTCATTTCACTAGCAGCTATTCATAAATTGGTGATACACCAAATGGATGTCATAAACATCTTTTTCAAAAGGTGACCTAGAAGAAAGAATCTATATGGAACAACCTGAAGATTTTGTAATTCATGGACAAGAAGACAAGGTCTATAAGTTACATAAATCTTTGTATGGTCTTAAACAAGCTCCTAAGCAATGGCATGAAAAGTTTGATAACTTGATTATATCGAATGAGTTAAAAGTGAATTAAAGTGACAAATGTATTTATTACAAATCTAAAAATGGAATTTGCACTATCATATGTCTCTATGTAGACGACTTACTCAGATTTGGTTTAAACATTCATGATGTAAATATTGTGAAATCATTGTTGTGTAAGAACTTTGATATGAAAGACCTCGGAGAAGCGAGTGTAATCTTTGGAATCAAGATTAATAGGTCAGAAAAGGGAATTTCTTTGGATCAGTCTCACTATGTTGAAAAGATCCTAAAGAAATAAAAATACTTTAACTGTAAACCTGCTTGCACACCATATGATCCAAGTGTGAAACTTTTCAAGAACATTGGTGAAGGTGTTAGACAAACTGAATATGCGAGCATCATTGGCAGCATCAGTTATGCCACTGATTGTACTAGACCTGACATTGCCTACATCGTGGCACTATTATGCAGGTTTACTAATAGACCTAGTATGGAGCATTGACATGCTATTTAAAGAGTCATGAGATACCTAAAAAGGACCATGAGTCTTGAATTACATTATCAAAGATTTCCTGCCGTCCTTGAAGAATACAGTGATGCTGATTGGAACACCTTATCAGATGACTCCAAAGCAACTAGTGGCTATATTTTTAGTATAGTTGGTGGTGTTGTATCTTGGAAATCGAAGAAGCAGAAGATACTGGCTTAGTCTACTATGGAGTCTAAAATGACAGCACTAGCTACTTCTAGTGAAGAAGCGAGCTAATTGAGATGCTTGCTAGCTGAGATCCTTTCATGGGAAAAACATATGTCAGCTGTGTTGATTCACTGCAATAGTACCGCGGCTATTTCAAAATTAGATAATCGTTATTACAACGGTAAGAGACGACAAATACGTCGTAAGCACAACACAGTTAGAGAGCTATTTTCTAAGGGAGCTGTTATAGTTGATCATATACACATTGATGAGAATTTAGAGGATCATTTGACGAAAGGATTAGTTGCAGAGAAAGTCCTAAATACATCAAAAAGGATGGGACTATTGCCTATAGATCAATGAGTCAATCATGATGGTAACCCGACCTAAAAGACTGGAGATCCCAAGAATTAGGTTCAATGGATAATAACAAGTCATAGTGATATGAGATGAACATGCTATTATATCTCAAAGAAGCGTGATTTCTGAAGCGATGAAAGGATGAGGTAATAGAAACTCTTAATGAGATCTATACTTTATATGGATTGAAGTACCTAGCTATATGAGTACTCTTGATAGACTCACCTATGAAAAGGTTGTGTGTGGGTTTGATTTCAGAGATAGATATCAAGACTACGAGTCACTCTTGTTGAATTTGAATCTTACTTACTATGCAAAGGTTCAAGTTAGGAGACACCTCTGTTTGTGCACAATCTTATAGAAGCGTTTGATGCTATTTTAGAAACTTCTTTTTTAAATTCAAGTGGGAGCTTGGGATAAGTATTGTATTATTTTTTAGTATCCAGAATATTAAAAAAATTATTTATTTAATTTTTAATAAATATGTGCGTTTCTATCTCATTGATACGTTGAACATGTATCTTCCCTCAACCAAGTTAACATTCAACATCTGATTTGGTCTATTCCTTCCTAAACTCGCGCATCAGTTTGCCCTGGTTAAAACCTAGCAATTCTTGCGTTTCAATTTTCTGTGGATTTGCGCATCCGTGTATTGAAAAGTCAAAACCGAGAGAATTTTGAAGTGCAATTTTATGTGGATCCGATTTGATGGATCGCACAATTTTCTCTCCTTCAGGTGCATAGTTCCTCTATAAATAGAGGACTCTACTCAGTTGGAAGAACACACGAAAAGTTCTTCGAAATCTGATATTTTTCTCTACTTTTCCCTTTATTTCTTTCTTCTTCTCTTTCTGTTGAGTGATCATATTACCATATTATGAGTGGCAGCCTTTGATTGTCATATTAAGGGTGTAATTCTGAAACGGTTTTCTACGGTGCAATGGAAGTCCGATACAGTGTATCTAAGTTGTTTTATCTTAGAGACTTCGAGATTGATAATCTGCCTTGCACAATTTGGACAGTGTCATAAAACGTCTTAAAGAGAGTACCATAGTTCGTGATTCAACCTAATATTATTTTCGGTGGCATAAATTTATTTAAAAATAGATTTTAAAACTCAAAAACAACATAAACTAATGTTGGGTATTTTATGCCGTTTATGTCATGAATAAATAAGCCATATAAGGTTCGTACATTATTGGAATCGACTTTATAGACAAACTTATTACTAAAACAAAAGTGGGTAATGTTAGCTGTCCATTAATTTACTGGTTCATGGTTTTCTCTAATGGCTTCTTGGTCCCACCAAACTTAGCGCGACTATAACTAACTAGATGATTTTTTTATTATGATAATATCATAATGAGATGTTACCATGAAGATAATGTATTTTTATAACAACCATATCATGCATTTTGTTATTATACCCAAAAAAAATTCATGCATTTTGAGTTTCCCGTACTTTTCGTGGAAGTGGTTGCATTTATACGTGCTTATTTGAATTCAAATGGAAAATTACTTTTAACGTTGTCCGTACATCAATAATCATTATTTTGAGAATTGAAAAGTCTAAATTTAATGTAAATTTTCATTTTTTTTAAATATTTAAAATAATAATTTGAAAGTTAGACTATTTAATCTTGTTCAATGGTCATTGATGTGCAACCTACTTGTGCTTTTGTGATGGAGCCAATCTCGACCCATGTTTATTTGTAATTTGTATGACTATTTGAGAGTGAGACACTTAGGATGACACCTAGACTCCACAGTATAGTGTATGTGTTTAAAAAAATGTCCGGACCCAAATTCATTTACACATGGATAGTAATTTTAATGTTCATCCACATATGCTCAAGTCGCCTAAATGTATGTGTTCGCGCTCATACATTTATATCAATAATGCGATTTTTTATCTTATCTATTGCGGCTTTTACAAGTATTTTTTAAGGGTGTATATTGAGTTTAAGTTCAATTAACATCCCTACCATTCTTTTTTTCTTGGACAACTAGTGAGACATACCATATAAATAACGCGAATCAAATTAATTAAGTGAAAGAAACTAAGTTGCGACTTGAGTCCATCCACGCATGATTTGATTAAATAGTCAATTTATTCATTAAAAGTCAAGGGAACTATTTGTTTGTATTTTCAAATATATTTAAATAAATTTTGTCTAGCAAATCTCTTTAAAAAATGAATAGATGTGTTTTGTTTTTCTTTAGAATATTGTATTAATAGAATAATAAAAAAATTATTAATTACAATAGTGTCACATACTATTTATATATAGATTGTAAAGCCAATTGAAGCTTTTGCACTTAGCCCATCATATGTTCATGTTTAGTAATTAGGGCCACAACTTTTGCGAAAGGTCAGTCACATTTTCAACTTATCTTTATTATTACTGATTACTATATCAATGGCCAGAAATTTCAAATATATTGTTATTTTTTATTTAGAAAAATATTAATAAGTATCTTGAATATTTATTAAACATCTAAAGATAGAAATATTTTATTGAAAAGGACATAATTATATATTCAATTTTTGAAATCACAAAATTTATTATTTTAATTCAAAATTTCTACTTTTGTATCATTAACAAGTAACACTTTTTAACATGATCCTTTTATTTTAAATTTGGAGAAAAAGATGCACCCAATTAAGACTATATATGATTTACTTCAATTAGAAAATTGAGTCGAGCAATATAGAACCATGACAATAGTTTATAAAAACCGAACTGAATCAAATCCCGGTGATAAAATGGATTGATCCAGATGTGGATAGTAACAATTCACTAAAAAAATTGGAAAAAAAGTTCAATTCCATCCATCCATTTAAAATAAAAACCATCCAATCAACCGATTATTCAATGAATGGGTACCGTATCTATCCAATTCATCTTATTACCTTTTTTTTTTAAACATTTTAACAAACTAATTATAGTTTATTTGGTTTGATAAGGAATGATAATATTTGTTATTATTTCTAAAAATTTATTATTATAAAGAACTATATTTTCTTTTCATGTCCGTTTGTTTCTTTTTATTTTAAAAAATTGTTTTTAATATTAATTTTTAAAAAAATCAGTTTCTTATTATTTTAAAAATAACCGAATTAGTGATTTATAAAAATGATCTTATTTATCACATTAAAAAAATGTATTTTTTTAAGGAAAAATAAGGCTTTTTTATATTAATTTAAAAACGTGTTTTTTAGTTATTTTGAAAATAGTTTTATTTATTATTTTGAAAAAACAGTCTATTTTTAAGAAAAATGCAGTTTTTTTAAATTAAAAAAAAAAGTAGTTTTTTTAAAAAAAAACAGTATTTTTTAAAAGAAAAAAAATGTTTTTAATATATTTTTAAAATAAATATAATAATATAAATACTATAATTTATTTATTTTTAATTAAAGAATAAAAGGGTCGTTGATGGTGGCCGGCTGTCATTGCAGCAGAGCTCTGACAAATCACAGTGGTCTGTGGCGGAGCTCTAGTAAATTTTTTGGCGACCGACGACGGATCTTCAGTGGCCAGCCACTTCTGTCCACCACCAATATTATTCATTAAATATTTAATTGAATAATAAATAAATAAATAAATAAATAAATTATAATATTTACTTTTTTATTTTTATTTTACAATTAGATTACTTATCTTTAAATTAATAAAAATAAACTGGTTTTTAAAATACAAAAATTCCAGTTTATTATAAAAGAAAATAAAAAAGGTTTCTACAAATAATAAATTCATTTTCAGAAATCATTTTATTTTTAAATTATGAAAAATGTTTATTTTAAAATATATAAAAAAATTGGTTTTTTTTTTAAATTTATAACAAAAAATGGCATTTTTGTAAAAAAAATTAAATTGTTTTTTAGAACAATTATAATAATATTTATTAAAGCTATCTATATTATAAATTTATAATATTATTTGTTGCTTCTTCTTCACCAAAATCCTTTGGATATTCAATTTTCTATTTGACTTTTTTGTATATTTGATTTTCTTCTAACTTAGTATCAACCATTTAATTAGTATAATGTATCAAAAAACTGTTGTTAGTTTTTACACGAAAACAATATTTTCATTACTTTTTTTTCTTTTCAAAGAGGTATAACTCAATTCGACAAATAAAAATTTAAGGTCTCCTAATTCTAACTTTCGTGTAACACAAAGTATTAAATTTTTATCCAATTATGGTGTGAATATGCTAAATATTGAAATAATTAAATTTGGAAGAATTAAATTAAAATTTTAATACTAATAAAATTTTATTAAAAATAATAAAGACTTCACAAAATTTTATATTTATTAAATAATTTTCTCGTATGTAAGTGTTAAATAGTTTTGTAATATTTAAAATATATACAAAGTAATTTTACTGCAAATAATTACCGGTGCAAGGCACGGGTCTTACACTAGTTAGACTCTGTTTGGAAAAATTAGTTGGTAATTGCAAACTTATAATTTATAATTGTGAAGCTAATTAAAGTTTTTGCTAAAATTAACTTAAAATTGTAAAATGATATTTTTAATTAAAGCAAATATCCCTTGTACAACGCGAAGTTCAGTGGCAGCATGATGATGCAAATACCATGGTTCCGAATATCGATGGTAGTGCTCTTACAAATTCAAGTAAAACAGACTTTAGAAGTTTGGTTAGGAACTATGAGGGCTTCTTCTGATTCGTCTTCTATGGAAGTATAGGTATTTCTTATGCGTTTCATGCTGAGATCAAAACTCTCATGGCATTGAGCTCTCTTGGCAAACTTGTTTCAAAAAACCATTATATTTTTCAGACTCCTTACATATTGTGCAGTTGGTGACTTTTGGTACAAATAGATTTTATCATTATATTAATATTTTGGTGGTTATTCGGATCTTTTTAGATGAGTTATATCATTATATGTATATGTAGGTCCAATTAGAGTCATGGAAAGAAAATTAGTAGTTAGTGGAGTTTATTATATAGGGAAGAGTATAGAATTATGGGGTATCTAAAAAAATTCATTGAATTAGGGTCCATTTGATTTAGTTATTTAAATTTTGAAAAGAAAAAACTTGTTTGAATGTATAGTTTTGTAGTATATAATTTTTTAAAACAATTTTCAAAATTACTGTTTTTAAAAGCCAAAAAGCAGTACAGGTGATACATGTTTTCCTCTTTCTTATTCGCTATTTTATACTTGAATTCAGAGGATGTTCGAAACAAATTTTATAGAGGATATTAGTCCCCTGTAAGAGCTTGACTTTGTGGATTGTAGGAATATTCATTCCTCTGTATTTCCTTTATTTCCAGTAATAATAATTCCTTGTTTTCCTATTATTGATCTAATTTCTCTGTGAACTGTTAAAGTGTGAATCGGGTTCGCATGTCTAAACTCATTGTGTGTGGTTGCTGATATTTGGATTATTGATCTAATTTCTCTGTGAATTTTTGTATAGGCTTTTCTATTTATCATGTTGCATTAAATTGGTCTCATAATCTTAAATTCGTTTCACTCGACAATGAAGGCGATAGAATGTTGTAATAATTCTCGTGTTTTGTTATTTGATGAAAATAATTATAAAGCTTTAATAGAAAATAATTGGTCTCATAATTTTAAATTTGTTTGACTCGATAATGCAGTAATATTAATGATCGATTATTTTTCTGTTGTGGAGGAAAAGTAATGTTTTATATTTAAATACCGTAAGAAATTCTATTGTACCACAAAAACTGAGAACGCGAAAAACACTAGGGTTTGACTGGGCAAACAGACGCACGAATTCAGGAAGGAAGATTGGATCAGATGTTGAATGTTGACTCAGTGGAGGGCATACGTATACAACGTATCAATGAGATAAAAACGCATGCATTTTATTATTAAAAATAAAAAATAATACACCACTTAGCCTAGGCCCAGCCCAGCTGGCCGGCGACGGCGCGCGCGTGGTGGTCAATTTTACATGCGTTCTCGCCCCTTCACAAAATTGGGTACCACTTGGGGCACACCCCAAGTGCCATACCTCCACACTATAAACACAACTAGTGTGTGTTATCCCTCCTATATGGGACTTCCTTATTTTTCAATTCACACCAACACTAGCTCTCATTAATGTTATCATTATTTCCAACCCCCACTTGAATTTAAAAAGAAGGTTTTCTGAAATAGCGTCAAACGCCTCTATAAGATCGTGCATAAACAAAGGTGTCTCTTGACTTGAACCTTTGCATAGCAAGTAAGATTCAGATTCAACAAAAGTGACTCGTAGTCTTGAACTCTATCTCTAACATCAAACCCACACACAACCTTTTCATTGGGTGTATTCTCAAAAGCCTGTGCATTTATGGCCTTGCACGTCTATCCCAGTATTGTGAACGCTTTATGAATTTTGCCTCGAAATTCCATAGGAAGCAGCCCCAATTCCACATTCACATATGTGAGTCTATCAAGAGTAATCTTGTAGCTAGGTACTCCACTCCACATAGAGTATAGATCTCATCAAGAGTTTCTATTATCTCAACCTTTCATCGCTTCAGAAATCATGTTTCTCTCATATATAGTAGCATGTTTATCTCATATCACTATGACTTGTTATTACCCATTGAACCTAATTCTTGGGATCTCTACTCTTTTAGGTCGGGTTACCATCATGAGTGACTCGTTGATCTATAGGCAATAGTCTCATCCTTTTGGATGTATTTATGACTTTCTCTCTAGCCAATCCTTTCGTCAAAGGATCTGCTAAATTCTAATCAGTGCGTACATGATCCACTATAACAGCTCCTTTAAAAAGTAATTCTCTAATTATGTTGTGCTTACGATGTATTTGTCGTCTCTTACCGTTGTAATAACGATTCTCAATTTTTGCAATAGCCGCGGTACTATCGCAATGGATCAACACAACTGGCATCAGTTTTTCCCATAAAGCGATCTCAGCTAGCAAACATCTCAACCAACTCGTTTCTTCACTAGCAGTAGCTAGTGCTATCATTTCAAACTCCATAGTGGACTGAGCCAGTATCATCTATTTCTTCTATTTCAAAGATACAACACCACCGAATATAGGAGAGGGGAATTTCTAGGAGGTGGTTGATGCCTTACAGTTGGGACCTTTGGAGGGTTCCCATTCTTGTTGTTGTTGGTCTTTATAGTGCGATTCTGATTCTTAAGTTGCTTGCCGTTTGACTTTATAACTGTTCCAATGAATTTCTTCTTTTTTTTATTTGCAACAAGAAGAACTTCATCTTTCTGGTCATGCTTACGAGATTCTTCCTAAATTCTATGGCCGGTTATCAGACTTTCTATAGAGAATTCTTTTGTTTTATGTTTGAGAGAATTTTTACAATCTTTCCAAGCAGGGGGCAGTTTGTCAATAATAACAGCAATTTGAAACTATTCATTTAGGGACATACCTTTAGAGATGATCTCATGAGCTATTTTCTAGATTTCATGGGACTGAGTTTCCACTAATATGTCATCTGTCATTTGATATTTGAGGTAGCCGCTGACAACATACTTTTTGGCTCCTACTTCCTCAATATCATATTTCTTCTTTAGAGCATCCCAAACCTGTTTAGCAGTATTGCTGGAAATGTAGTAATCATACAGATCATCAACAAATCCATTCAGAATTAATTCTTACATAGGTAATCATTATGTTCCCATTGGGTCAATTCAATAGCTTTCTTATCCTTTTCTGTTTATTCGCCTGTCTTTGGAACAACATGAATGTCATCTTTTAGAACGTTGTAAACCTTTTTCATGGTTAAGAAAAATAACATCTTTTGTTGTCATTGTTTGAAGTGACATCCCTCAAACTGAAATGGTTTGTTGAAATCAGAAGCACAAGAACTTGTCCCAGTAATTTCGTCGGTAGACATGGTAGAAGGAAACGTCTTAAAATTGTTAGTTCTGAATTTAAAAAATGTTTAAAAATTAATTTATGCCACCGAAAATATTACTGAGTTGAGTCACGGACTAGGTCGCTCTCTTTAAGATGTTTGATAGCGTTTCAGCAAGTGTACTGAATCGTTGCAAGTAATAATAAAACGGTAGTACCGAGTGTCGAACTCAAGGATTGCGTTTTACTATTGAATTATATTTAATTACTAAAATTGAACAAAAAGTTCCCAAATTGATTGAAGTAATATTTAAAATGAACAACAGTAATAAAATTGATCCTTTATAATGAGAAAAATGTCAGGGATGAGTTTCACTTCGAATCCAACCTTGGTGTCTAATTTGATCCTAGTTACTGAATTCCTTTATTGAATTATTATCGAATTCTCTTTATTATTCTTGCCCTAATGTCTTAGTGACAGAACCTTTAATTCTAAAGTAACCCTTAATTCCTTAGTGGATTTAAGATTAGAATTAAGCCTTACCGTACAGGAATTCTCTTGCTAAACTATTGCCTTTGCAACTAATTTAATTCGTTTCCTGACCTGCATCTATCCCTAGACTATAAATTCATGAATTTCTCATCTCAAGCATTCGTAAAGTCCACTTCCGTTTCAAAATACGAATCGTAGAGCATTTTAATGTTGATCAAGCAATAAAAAGCATTAAGCACAGAGATAAGAAAAATAATTCAATAAACTCATTCATATAACTAGAAATCAAATCAGAAAAATTAGGGTTTCATCTTGTTACACTCATCCCTAACAAATAGGGTTTAGTTACTCATGACAGAGATACAAAAGATAGGGATTAAAGAAGAATTACAAGAATGATTCATGAATGATTCTTGATAAAACTGCTCCAATGGTGTTCGAAACAGCCGTCTTTGAGTTTCTCTACTAGGGCACAAGTCTCCCCACTTCCCAATAGCCAAAAAGATAGGTAAAAAGTGAGAAAGAACCGAGTTTTATACATTCTGCTGCGCGTCACGCGCTTCAGGCGCGGATTGGCAGTGGCATAAGCGCGAAATGCGCTTCAGGCGCGCCTCGGACGCGCTTCAAGCGCACAACATCTTCTGTATGGCGTTTAGTGCATTGGTCTCCTATTTTGAGTTCTAATTTATTTTTGATGTCTTCATAAAAGTTGTAGCTATGGATCTTAGCTTTCATTTTCACTTGGTTGGACTCAAATTGGACATCTACAACTCTAGATATGGCTGAAATACTCCACATAGGTCATGTTGATTTCTCACCAAAATTCAGCACTGCACTAAAACAAAGAAACAAAGCAAAACTACGAAAAATATCTACTTAATCAAGGAAATAAGAACATAAATATTTCATTAAATCAAAGAACTAAAATCAACAAAATATATCAAATAACTCCTTAAATTAACTAATGAATAAAAGATAAATAAGACTAAAAACAATGAAAATTATGCATATGATGAAGAGTCATCAATGTTTCGCCGCACTTCCCAAATTGTGTAAGGCAGACTATCAACTACGAAGTCTCTAGGATAAAATAGCCCAGATACACTGTATTAGAGTTCCACTACACCGTAGAAAATTGTTCTAGAATACATCTGAGGAGATCCCTTTATTTATAGAGGAAATTTGCAACTGGATCAGAAAAAAAAAGTGCAACCCATGAGTCGAGAACCACAGAAACATGCTCCGAGTTTTACTAGGTTTTTCTTTACTGGGCAATGAACTGATGCACGTGTCCACAAAAACTGAGAACGTGGAAAACGCTAGGGTTTGACTGGGTAAACAGACGCACGAATTTAGGAAGGAAGACTGGGTCAGATTTTGAATGTTGACTCGCTTGAGGGCATGCATTTTATTATTAAAAATAAAAAAAAATAATTTTTTGGATACTAAAAAATAATACACCACTTAGCCCAGGCCCAGGCCCGATCGGCGGCGGCGGCGCCCGCATGTGTGGTGGTCAATTTTGCATGCATTCTCGCCCCTTCACAAAATTGGGTACCCCTTTGGACACACCCCAAGTGTCATACCTCCACCTTATAAACACTACTAGTGTGTGTTATCCCTCCTCTGTGAGACTTCCTTATTTTTCAATTCACACCAACAGTAGCTCTTATTAATGTCATCATTATTTCCAACAATCTTATATTAAAATCATCCTGATTTCCAACAGATACATATAATGATATAACTCATTTGCTTTCGTATTTGTAAGAATATCTGCATATTAGTTTCCTTCTAGAATAGTATGGTGAAAGGCAATGTTCCCATTTTTGGCTAAAAAGTTCCGAATAGCCACCAAAATGTTGACATAATGATAAAATCTATTTGTACCAATAGTCACTAACTACATAACATGTAAGGAGTCTGAAAAATATAATGGTTTTTTGAAACATGTTTGCCAGGAGAGCTTAATGCCACGAGAGTTTTGATCTTAACATGAAACGCATTAGAAATACCTACACTTCCATAGAAGGTGAACCAAAATATTATTTTACATTTTTAAGTTAATTTTACCAACACTTTAATTAGTTTAACAACCGTAAACTTTAAGCTTGCAGTTATCAACTAATTTTACCGAATAAAGTCTAACTAGTGTAAGACTCATGCCTTGCACCGGTAATTATTTGCAGTAAAATTACTTTGTATATATTTTAAATATTACAAAACTATATAAAACATACATATGAGAAAATTATTTAATAAATATAAAATTTTATTAGTATTAAAATTTTAATTTAATTTTTCTAAATTTAATTATTTCAATATTTAGCATATTCACACCATAATTGGATAAAAATTTAATACTGTGTTACACGAAGGTTTGAATTAGGAGACCTTAAATTTTTATTTGTTGAATTGAGTTATACCTCTTAAGTTGAAAAGAAAAAAAAGTAATGGAAATATTGTTTTCGTGTAAAACCTAACAACAGTTTTTTGTTACATTATACTAAATAAATGGATGATTTTAAGTTAGAAGAAAATCAAATATACAAAACAATCAAGTAGAAAATTGAATATCCAAAGGATTTTGGTGAAGAAGAAGTAGCAAATAAATAAGGTTGTTTTAAAGATGGAGGTTTTCAAAGAAGAATAGTAGAAAGAAAGAGAGGAGACCATGTATCGTGAAGATAATAATTAATGGCATGCAAATCCTCAAAATTAAAATAAAATAAAGGCTTGAATGCAGTTTTAGTTTCTTATTTTTACTTATTTATGAAATTAGTCTCCTATTTTAAAAGTCAACAATTTTGGTATTTCTCTTTCATCTTTTAACTAAAAAATGGCGACGTAAAATATTTTAAATAACATGTCATATTATATAATGATTTAGAATGATTAACACCGATAAAATTGGAATAAAACACGTAAAGACTTAACTTTCAACTTCATAAATTTTTCATATTTGTAATTTAATTAATGACATATGAATAATTAATGCATTTAGATTGTTCTATATCATGAAATTGTATATCACAATTATCTAAAATATTTCAAATCGTCATTTTTTTAGTTTTAAAATTTGAGAGAATGACCAAAACTGTCGACTTGTAAAAATAGAGAGACTAATTTCGTAATTAAATAAAAATAAAGAGGCTAAAACTACAATTAAATCTAAAATAAATGATCTACAAGGTTTTGTTGATGAAAAAAGAAAATGAAAGATAGAAAGTGTACTTATTAACGAAGAAGAGATGAGAAGATCGAAATGCTTTTTTACGTGGAATGCTAAAGAATGTAAGTTGTCACCCATGACTTGCACGGGTAAGATACTTTTTCTAAAAAACCTGTGTAAATAAAATGATATTTTTTATTTGTTTAAAAAAAAAATGACATAAAATTTTGTTATGAAATATGCATTATAAAATTTACATAAAACTAATAAAATATTTGTAATAAAAATAAATAATTAAAAAATGTCCTCACTTTTTTGTAAAAAATAAAAAATAAAAGAAATACTAACAAAGTCAAGCTTATTGTGTTATAAAAAAAATGTATGTCAATTTAAAAAAAATAGTCAAGCTTGCATACAGAAAGACGTGTATAACACAAAAAAGAGAATGGACTAGTGTTATGCATCATACAAAAAAACTGATTTGATCCCAAATTGAAAAAAGGGATGTGGGATATTAACCTAAAATACCAAACCAGATCCATAAGGCGTAGTTCATCACTACAATCTTGTTATTGACGGTAAGTCAAAACACGACAGAGAAAATTAATCGAGATTAATGGTTGTTATTGAGAGTCAATTCACTAGAAGAATGTAGTAAATATTACAACTCTTTTTCTTCCCATTTCAAATTGAAAGGGTCACTTTTTTCTACTTACAATTTATAAAATATACATATTAGTTAGTTCATGTAACTTAATATAAGAAAAAATAAAACTCAAAACTCGACCAAATATAATAATTAACACATACATAATGAATATAAATACATAATCAAAGATAAACGTAAGAATGTGATTTCTTAGAGAATAACCACTTATTACAAAAATCAAATACAAATAATTTAAGTTCAAAACGAAATAAATGATAAAATAGAAACAATGACAAATTATTTCTCAAATTGATCAAAATATTTTTAAATATTTCACGATAACCTATTTATGCAGTTGATGAACACACTTTTTGGCAACCCTAGAGAAAATGAACACGAAGGAAGATTGGATCAATTAGAATTGCAAAACTTTATTTCAAAATGAAGGTTAGAAAGCATACATTGGAAGTTGGTGACAACATTATGTATTTATAAAAAAGTAATGACTTGAATTATATGAAGGAAATTAGGAATTTAAGAAATAAAGTTTTTTTACTAAAAAAATAAGAGAAACAACATTTTTTAGACAAGATATTAGTTTTGAGTTTAACATATCCAAAATTTCTATTTTGTGATATATCATTTTTAATTTGTTATTCAAAATTCAAATATAAGATCAATTTTAAATTTTAAATTTAAACTTTTTCATATAAGTACAAATATTTACATTAATTTTCTTTAACTCTACTTTTACTTATATTTGATATTGGAGTAATATATGATTAAAGTGTTATAGTGTATTGCAACTGATGTTTTAAATTAAATCAAATTGATGGAATTTTTACGGTTCCTTTTCTAAAATGAAAATGTTTGATTATGCAAAAGAGTCATGCACGACGGTCAACAACTTACTATGATTGGTCAACCTTCCTTGAATTACGTCAAAAACCAAACTTACTACTTTTTATCGCTTTTAAAATCTTGACATATGTGTATATGTTGTTTTTGTTTGCAAATCATTCACGCTATATACCATTACTCTTTATAAAAATGTCAAATTGTGTAATTCTATTTCCATTAAAACCAACCAAATTATTGTAGTCGTGTTTATAATTGTGAATGAAAATGAAATTAATTAATATATTTTGTTGTTATTATTTTAATTACTGGCAATGATAAATTTCGAAATTGAAACGGTGTCAATGACGTTGAAAATTGTCTATAATCTACTTGATATATGTTGGTGATTTATTGGAATCACACCGATGAAATTTTTATGTTTAGCAAGGAATAAATTGCAAATTGGAACAATTTCAATGTCGATCACATTGGAAATTGTTTTCAATGTGCTTGTTTCAGTGTTTTTTATTTGAAATAAATGTGTTTGATTCATATTGGGGCTTTGATTAGAAAAAATTATGGAATTTTTATTGTTTCTTTTGAAAAAAATTCAAAATCATGTATTCCCATTAAACAGAGGTAAATTATGGGAGATGTTTGTAACCATGAATATAAAGTAAAATTAATAAATATATTATGTTTTATTATCTTAATTATAATTATTTTATTAAATATTCTTGTTGTTTCAAGAATAGGATCTGCAACAAAGATTAACCAACAAAAATTGACCAGAAATGAAACAAAGAACGTTCTTCGTTTGTGCAAAACTGAAACGAAGAATGTTCTTTGTTTGTGCTGAACTGCAGTTTTGAAAATCAATGTAAAATGAAATTAAAGAAAGATAAGAACAAGAATAACACCAATATATACGTGTTCAGCCTCAATTACTTGAGACCTACGTCACGGGCAAGGAAGCAAAGCAATTCACTTTGAGTATTTTGAATTTACAAGATTAAGGCATTTCTGAATTGTAGTGCCATTGTATCTATCACTGTTGAGAGTACATCAATACAAGCTCCCCACTTACAGTCACTATATTTTCTCTCTCCCTTAGTCTTTTTTTCTGATTTTCTATGAATCCTCTTGATAATTGCATATACCTCTTTTCATCACTCTTTTGCAACAAATGCATTTACAATTATATATAGTATGCTAAAACAGATTAGCTTAACTAACTATTACTACTTTATCATAACCAAATTGGCCAAATTCAGTTATAACAATATCCAACTGCAAGTGATTGCTGATTTGAGACATATCTTCACAATTCTCATGGAAAATGATAATTTGTGATAGGAAACGTGACATATTTCAGGGTGAGAGACATCTAGAATAATTTGTTAGTCTCATAATCAATGTAGATCTCATTTTATTCATAAATAAGATAGATATCCAAAATTATAATTAAATAAAAAGTTATTGTAATTAATTTAAGTGGGTACACCTCAATTTGGACAATGTCGGTAGACCTCAAAGTGTAACAGCTCACTTAATTAAAATAAAGACTTATTTAACTATTAACATATATAAAAGCTCTTCTAAATCATCCAAAATATAAAAGCTTACCTAAGTCCCTAAAACCTGCCCAGAAGCATTGCATGCAAGATCCTACCTCTCCGTCTTCGAGAATCAACCAAGAGTAGTGGAGCAGGGAAAGAATGAACCAGAAAAGAGGAATTTCCAAGCTTGGAACAGAGGACACGACTTAAAGAAAGACCAAGAACTACTGAAAACAATTCGTTCTCTAATTAGTGCAAATTACAAAGGACAACTCTTAGAAACATTGAGTTATTTTAGATTAAAATTGTCACGACCCAAAAACTAAACGCCGTAATCGACGCACAAGCTATAGTCCTAGTCTGCCTATCAACTAACTTAACAATTAAGCGATTAAATAGTTCTCAATGACCATTTCAAAAAATATATATAATTTTTGTCAAAATTTCGACATAGCACCCTCTATAACTTCAACGTTTCCAAATTTATAAAATCCCTATTTAAACCTTTAACTCAGTCGTAATTCAAAGAGCATAATCTAAGTATTTAATACATTTACCAAAAAAAGATTTTCTAGACTCCAAATAGCTGAAAAATACATCACGACTCAACTAACTTTACAAAAAAAAGGTCCTCGATCAAAGAGGCCTATCAAAAAAAAATATGATCGAGGCTTGAATCTACTAACAACTTGCTACTCAGCTGCCTGTGAATCTGAAAAAATAAACAACATGAAGGGGTAAGTCACAAGGACTTAGTGAGGAGACAACAACCACCATCAACTAGAAGGGAAACACAAAAAGGCACGAATAATTATTTTACAATCTTATGGCAACTATGCTAAACAATACTACCTGAAATATAGATAATTTTCAAATAAAGTATACACATTATAAAATCATTAAACTAATAATTTGCCATTTAGGTAGTAATATTAAAATCCAATTCATAAAGAATTGAAATCAAACAAGTAAAAAAAAAATATAAATTCTTGAGAACTAAGAGGTGACTTCATCTCATTGATAGCCCTTTCCTCTTAAGGGTGGCCTTTCCCTTAGGGGTGACTCCATCTAACGGATAGTCCTCTCCTCTCAATCCCGCAACACATCATCGCGCATCAATTAGGGAGCTTACATCTCGTTGATAGCCTTCTCCTCATACGGATGACATCTCGCATAGGGGCGGCTCTATCTAACAGGCAACTCTCCCTAATCAAAACGATGTAACTAGGTGCATCTACCGCCGTTAATGATTTCATAACTATAACAACAATTTCCAAAACACATATTTATAGATCATTTCTCATTTCATCGTAACTCATGGAAAAACATATTCAACTCTACATCAATTCGATATTTAAATGCTTTATAATTCATAAATAAATCAAACAACAAACATATTATATAACAAAGACCATGAAAATAAATAAAGGACGAAATCAAGATAAATTCAAATGTTGTGTTTTCCAAAAATTTTAAAATAATAATTATAGGAAAATAAAATATGTGACAATGATTGTCGTCTACTCACAACTATAAAGAATCGACTAAGTTTGTTCTCCAACAACTCTTAGAGTAGCTGGCAGGACCTTAGCTGGATAGTTACTTGACAATGTAAACATGCAGTATTTACGGTCAAAGTCTTAACAGGTGTGGAAACAACCAAATCAAAAGGCAGAGATGACATAGATAACTTCAAACGATTTACATAGTCCATAGCAATGAAGGAATGGGTTGCCCCCGAATCATAAAGTGCAGTTAGAGTGTTACCTACACCCATGCAATAAACGCGTCCTTTAGCAGTAGGACGAGTAACCCTTGTTGCATTCATTGTTGGTTCCACCTTTGGAGCCTTGCAATCCCTTGCAAAGTGCCATGACTTCTAGCAATTGTAGCAAGTGAGACTCTTAGAGGTACAAGCATTAGCATAATGCCCCTCTTCCCCACATCGGAAACATTGACTCACTTGTCCCAATTGTCTTCCAAAGTTCTGATTCCCCAGGTGATTCTGACCTATGTTCTTGTTCTGCGGTCGGTTATAGGGCTTAACAACTTGTTTTCCTTTGTTGTTCTGATGGTTCACCCGACTAGGCCCCCCGAACTAAAGTTCCCTCCTCGGTTGGCCCTCTTGTTCTTCATGTCCTCAATTTCTCTATATTTCTCCACTAAGACTTGGAAACGTTGAATTCCCAATGGCAGGAAGGAGTATTGAATCTCATACTTCAGTCCGTTTTGGAAACGGTGACACATAAATTGTTCATCAACCTCTTCACGGAAAAATCTAAAATGCCTTGATAGTGACTGAAACTTAGCAGCGTACTCACCCACTGTCATATTTCCCTGGTACAGTTTAAGAAAGTCATCACCCAACTTAGTCCTGGTACTCATCGAAAAGTAATTGTCTAAAAACTTTCGCTTGAACGACCCCCAACTCACCTCCTAATGAGCTGATCCCATCAGAAGCCTTGTACTTCTCCACCAATATTCAGCATCTTCTAGTAGCAGATACGTAGCATAGTTGACCTTCACCCCTGCCTGACAATTAATCATTTCGAAGATCTTTTCCACTTCTTGAATCCACTGATCAACTTTTTTTGGGCCCTCATCACCCTTGAACTTTGGAGGATTGTAACGACGAAAATCTTCCAATCCCCTTGACTCAGCAACACAGATCTCTCTTTCCCTTTTCTCCTAATCCCGCAGAGTCTTTGCAGCTGTCTGTGCAACAACAAAAGCAGCCATGTTATTCATTACTTCAGCCATTTGATCGTCCCGGTTGACGTTGACTCTTGCAGCGTCGTTCCTTCTTGGAGGCATTGTTTCCTACAAAACCAACATCAAGAAGAAATCTTAACACTACTTAGAAGAATTCCAAAAATAACTTTCGACTTCATCAACACATAACAACAACACCAGACCTGACAACTCAAACAACTTACCCCGACGCATGATCAGATAACGACTCCCAACCTACAGGTCGACATACCACAATGTAACACCCCGATTTTTAACAGCGCGAGTGTATTTTTAAAAAATAAAATAAATTAATAAAAATCATGGCGAATACAAACGACAAAAATCATAAATAATTACATCATAAATACCAACAACTAAAATAGTTTTTTTGAGACGATAATCCAAAAATATACAAGTAGAAAATACACTAGGGTTCTAAGACCTATCAGGCATCACTCATACCCCTGGGGTATTCTCGGCAGACACCTGCACAAAAGTACTGCTCCAAGAATGCTATTCCCCCCATGTTCACGTCAAAAAAAAAATTGAACATGGACCCACCAAAACAAAAGTCAACTGACAATATGTGTTATAGATACAATCATCCCATAATGAAATAAGTACAACCACCAAAAGAAAGACACTAAGTCTCTATAGAACTAAACTAATCTGATCATCCACTAGCAGCTACAATAACATGGGTGACCTCCACACACTCCGCAAGTCCCTTCTGACACAATATCCATCTTCGAGGTAACCTCCTCCTCATCAACATCCATAGAAGGATCGATCTCCTCAGAAGTCTTCGGTGGCACTGGAATCTCATAACAGTCCACTACTTCAGTGACAGTCAGTAAGGGATCATTCACCAGAAATGGAAGCTCTAACTCGGCCCGCCCATATGGTCATGCAATCTTTCGCTCCAC
The DNA here is from genome assembly GCA_037974755.1 of Cicer yamashitae. NCBI lineage: Eukaryota > Viridiplantae > Streptophyta > Magnoliopsida > Fabales > Fabaceae > Cicer > Cicer yamashitae. The sequence goes on from JBBPBQ010020324.1 coordinate 20,616,436, forward strand.
TGGCATCGACCCGTTATCCTTTCCGCCAGTCCCCTGTCCAACCACTGTATCTCCAGCTCATACGGTGGTCTCCGCCTCAACTCTAACTGAGGAATCCTCTGCATCTTCCCATGCTCCACTCATCCCGAGCACCAATCCTGAAGGTACCGAATAGTCGATCTTCTCGCGAGTGAGCTCCACCAGATATACTGCCCTAGCTTTCCTACTTGTCCTCACTACCCTCCCCGTATAAGTAGCCCTGCTTGAGATGGGGTCATATACCCAAGCAGTCGGCGAGTATCGGTCAGGGAAGTCTAACGACGTTTCCGTCGTCAAGGTAATAGTCGGTGGAACGAACTCGGGTATCATCTGAGGGCAAAACTTATGTTTTAAATGCTCAAGAGAATCTTTCATCATAGCATACTCATCAAAAGGATTTTCATATGTCAAAAATGCATAAACAATATTGGAAAATGAAGCTTTTGACAAAATGCATTGTCGTATACGAATACAACATATCATAGCCGAATACAGGTGATAAGTTAGTAGCTAAAACTGAACATCTGTATTCGAATACGACAGGATGTAGCCGAATACACAGGACAAGTCAGTAGCTAAAAATGCATTTTCGTATTTGACTATAGCATGTCGTAGACGAATACCAAATCAAGTAAGTAGTAAAATTCACTCATTTGTATTCGAATACAAGGTTTCGTATTCGAATACGATGCCAAAATTTCAAATAAAAACTGAACATTACAGATGTGTATTCCACTACACAATAGCTGTAGCTGAATACAACTGTGAAAAATGCAGGTTTTAGTTCTGAAATGGTTCTGAATCATTTAACACTCACGATAAAAAGACAAACAATAACACTTAACAATCACGGCATAATATCAAACAACAACAGGACATGTATATACAATCATCACATTGTAACAACCATGACTTGCGTGCCAAGCACCTTAATGCAATGCGTATATGCCAATGCACATGATTCCGGAATTTCCAAACCAAAACCCTCCTCGAGGGGCGTAAATCATAATTGTTCCACCTATCACATGCCAGTACTAATTACCAAGGTGCCACCCATCACAGATCAACATGATTTACTATAGTGTAGTCTATCACAGACCTACACGATAATTAAATCCTCAAAAGAATAAGATGTACCAATCATCTCATGGAACCATCCCGTGGCCCATCACGGTCACCACTTAACTTCGTGACCCATCACGGTCACCACTTAACACTGTGGCCCATCGTGGTCACCACTGACATTGTGGCCCATCATGATCACCACAAGCTATGAAATGCATGAGCATACTCTGACTCTTTTCACCATAATCATTAAGTAAATGCAGCTATTAAAAGATTTCCCATTTTTAATACTCATTTAACACTAACGATTTTTCAAACTTATCACAGAGAATACTCAAAACATTTTTTTCCTCAATAAAATTCATAACACCCATATTAATAGTTATGAATACATAATCACCTCAAACTCCAAAAATTCACGCATTGAACACACATTAATCACATCAAATTTAATCATAAATCCATAACATGTAACAAACCGTATTTTCACTCAAAATATATATATTCACGTCCAAAATAATTATCACGCAATCACACATTGATCATACATCAATCACACATACAGAGTCCCTATATGCAAACTAAAAATTTGGAAGGAGTCCTTACTTTCGTTATCGCTTTCTCAACCGTTTCCGCTACCGTGATCAAATACGGCAAAAACTCTTGCTCGCGTTGACACCTCAAAAGTTAGCTCACAAGCACCGTAGTGTGGAGAGGAGTAACTTTCCCTCCTGACACTTCTCGAATGGAAGCTTAGATCTAGAAGATAAATGAGGGTTTGTGTTTGCAGTTTTCTACCAACACTTGGTTTGCGAAACAGAGGAAGAATGAAGAAGGAGAACTTGCGAGCGCAGGACGAAAATGTTTTTCCTTTCTGATTCCTTTTCTTTCCTTTATATATATATACCCATATCTATATATATAATTACAACCAAACAAAAATATCTAAAACTCTTACACACATCACCTCACTCACATCTCAATCTATTTTGATAAAAATATCTACGCTGGTCGCAACTCAATTGGCAGATGAATTTATCAGCAATGAGTGATATTTTAAAGAACTGCCCGGTATTAAATTTTTCGTAATGTAAATAAATTATTCTTCGACAAATAATTTTAATCGGGTCTCAATATATATATATATATATATATATATATATATAAATATACATATATTAAACATATTACAAACTCTAACAAAATATGTTTTTGGTACTTGATTTGCAAAATAAAATAAAATTGCGCTAAATGCATCAGCAATTCAACATAAAACACACTAAAATTGCATAAATTAGAATTTTAAAACTAAGGGTCTTACAGTGATCCCCACACCATTTCTTCATTCTAAAAGTGTGACTATCCCCCACTTTACTTACAAGTGCTAAGAATCCACATTTAGCTTTGAATATCACCCTTACGCTTATGTTATCATTCTTTATAAACTTGATTTCCTTCCCATTTAATATAGAACATTCTCTGATTGCATCTTTAAACTCAAAAAGTATTTAAACTCTAGTCCTAATTTGAACTTGTAATTCTTGTTTAGCTCCTTCACTGTAAACTGATCATACTTTGGTCCCTACTCTTTGTCTGAATTTGAATCAGGGTCACTACTATCTAGCTCTTCACTAGCATAAGCATACTCCATTTCAATATTTAAATTATAATTGTCCAACACAGGAAAAATCTCCATGTTCTTAGTTGTTTTCTTCGGAATGAACCTATTTGTAGTAGTCTTCACACTATATGATCCAACAGAAGAATCATGTATTGTATTATCAACACCAAAACCATCATTCAAGCCAAGTGCTCTCTCATCCTCACTATCATCAAACTAAACACCATCAACTTCATTTTCACTGTTGTGACTTTCACTAACACTTCCATCATCATCAACATCAATTTCTGCAGCACCATTTAACACCCCAGAAGACTGCCCCAACTCTATTCCTAGTTCTAATCCAAACAACCCTTTTACGGAGTGCTCAACATATAATTGAGCTTTGCAATTCATTTTCAGAGCATGTTCACCAACCTCAGCTGCATCTCTATCATCCACTATTCTCTTAAAGTTTTCATCTTCATCATTTTTCCACCATTCACCCTCATGAGATACGATGCGCCGCCGATGAAAAACAACGAAGAACAGCCGATGAAAAACAACGAAGAACAACAATGAGAACTGTACAAAAGGGTTTATGCAAACTTTCAAGTTTATAATTGGCTTTTTAATTTTCTTTTTATATTTTATTTTTGATATTATTTCTTGTATCTTGCGTTATTTTTGTTATTGGTAGAAGTTATATAATATGATCTAATTTATCCTTTATCGGATTTATAGGTTTATGAAAGTGATGGTAGTTGTACATAATTGTTTTTTAATATGTATTTTTGGATTATGTTTTACAAAACAATAATTTACATGAAATAAAAAACAATTTAGTAATAAATATATTATATAATTGATAATTGTAGATTGCACTGCCTTTATTATAATATACAAGTTATATTGGTAGGAATTAGAAATTTTTTTACTATATATATTTTTAATTGTTTTTGGTGCATTAGACATTGATAAGAGAAAAAGGGACAAATATTATACATAAGATTGACTTTTTTTCAATATATCTAAGTTAACATAACAATTTTTTGTTTTTGTTTTTTATAGAATAGTTTTTAGTACATCACACATTGTAAATATATGTGTCGATTCACTATTAAGACAAAAGTAACAAAATATATTTTTGTACATATACAAAAATTACATTTTATACATACTTTAACATTAGCAATTGTTTTAAATTTGTTCATCAATTGATTTTTTGATTGTTATCAATTTAATTGTTTCAATATATTTTTCAAATTTATTTTAATTTAAAATTTATTGGATGATTTGTGTATAAGGTGTATTTTAAGGTGTATGATTGTTACATTTTAATTGTTAAATTATAATTAAGACATTGTGATGTATTTAGATGTAATGAATTAAAACGATTCATTGATTAAGAAATTAATTTTGTTATATTAAAAATGATAAAATGGTGGACCCTTAATATTTCTAGTAAAAAAATTATAAATGTAAAAAAATTAAAATAATACAAGATTTTATTATAATTTACTAAAATTTAAAAGTCTACTTTTAGACCAAGTTGATATTAGATGCCACTTATAAGTAAATAAATAAATTATCATTTTTCTCACCTATCTACCAAACTTGTAGGTGTAGTAGTATGGGTAAAAAGGGCACTCCTCTGTTCCACAACTATCATAATTAAATTAAATATGTTAGTCCTTTAGTCATAGTGAGGAATATACTTAATTCTTAACATAGTTGTTGTCAAGGCTAACATTGAACAACATTCTTTATATCAACTAACATAATTTTCTATTGAATAAAAGACATTTCGATTTTTTATTATATCATCATCATGAAATCAAAATGGCTATTTCAACCAAATTGATAAAAAAGATAGTAGTATTTTTAATCAATTGTTTAGGTATTGATTGATAGTAACTACAAACAAAGTGTATATATTATATCATGAGCTTACCATTATAGCTTTCTTACCACCGGTATATTTAGGCATAGACAAACTGTACAAATATATCAATTAAATTGAAGTTAATTGGTATATTTGGTTTATTTGTACGGTTTGTCTATGCCCAAAGATAAAAAAGATCAATCTAGAGGGTGACTGGTTCTTGATATAACTTTGCTGCAATGAAAGTTAAATATAAATCTGTAATAAATATTTTATTTGAGAGGAATGGTGAGTTGTTGAGAAATTGGAGAAGACCATTTATAATATTTTCGAATTGAATTGGAGGAGACAACAAATTAACTATGCAATAACTAAAATGTGACGTTATGAAACTATGGTCACATGAAAAAAAAATGCAATACAAAAATATTAAATTGTAGTTAAGTTTTGAACAGTTGATTGAGCAGATAAATAGAAGAAAAGGGGTAGTAATAGTACCCAAGAAAACTGAAACGGTGGCAGAGTAGACAAAGGAGGACAAAGATTGAGCAGGTAGAATAAGGAGGTTGACACCTCATACATTTTGTTGACTTGGAATAAATGGATTTATGTGGCACATGCATGAATGATGTGTCAATAGAAAAAAATTTGGGCCCGATTTATTAGATGAAAGTTAAATATAAATCTAAAATAAATATTTTATTGAAGAGGAATGGTGAGTTGCTGAGAAATTGGAGAACACCATTTATAATATTATCAAATTGAATTGGAGGAGACAACAAATTAACTATACAATAACTAAAATGTGACGTTATGAAACTATGGTCACATCAAATAAAATGCAATACAAAAATATTAAATTAGTTAAGTGTTGAACAATTGATTGAGTGAATAAATAGGAGAAAAGGGTAGTAATAGTACCTAAGAATACTGAAAGGGTGGCGGAGTAGACAAAGGAGGACAAAGATTGAATAATAGAATAAGGAGATTAACACCTCAGACACTTTGATTATTTGGAATAAATGGATTTACGTGGCACATACATAAATGATGTATTAATAAAAAAAATGAGGCCCGAATTAATGGATTACCTCAAATCAATCATCTTCTTATGAATAAACGTAACACAATGCATGTGACATTTACCAAAGTAAGCAAAATACATGCATTTCCAAGTCAAAGGTTCTTCTACTTCTCTCACTTGCAATAATAAAAAAATTACAAATTCTAAATGTCAAATAATGGAATAATAGAAATCTAATTGATTCTATCAAAAAAATAAAAATCTAATTGATCAAAATAATCTAGAAAAAACTGATTCAAATAAAAGTTTTACAGGGCCCAGCCCAAATCCTTGTTTTGAGCAACTAAAAAAATTCCTAAAAACCTCTAAGCCTTTAAACAAAAACAGTTTGAAAATTTTACTCTGTATCCCAACTGTTATACTTATATTTCAACAATATTCTTAAGAGGATTTTACCCTACACTCTACACCTAAACTAAACCTACCACCCCAAGACACATGAAAAGACAATTTTACCCTTTTAACCATTTATAATAAGTTTCAAAATTGATAGTTTCGGAAGTTTCAAATTTCTGAAATAAGGATTATATTTCGAAAATTTTGAAAGTTTTCAAATCTGAAAATTTTCAAAATAAACATTACATTTCAAAAATTTGAAAAGTTTCCAAATCTAGAAAGTTTCGAAAGTTTCCAAATTTGGATAGTTTCGAAAGTTTCTAAATCTAGAATACTTTGAAAGTTTTCAAATATGGAAACTTTCGAAATTTTCCTATTTCGAAAGTTTTGAATTGTTTGAAAGTTTTGAAAATTCTGGAATTTTCTATTTCGGAAGTTTCAAATTGTTCAAAAGTTTCGAAAATTCTGAAAATTGTCATTTCAAAACTTTATAATATTCTGGAAAGAGGAGGTGAAAAAAATGAGAAGTTAAAAAAGTTGAAAGTTTATAGATGGTTAAAAGGGCAAAATTGTATTTTCACATTGATTGGAGGTGGTAGGTTTAGATGTGGGGATGCAGAGTAGAATCCTCTATTTTTAAAATGTCAACTTTATTTTTGAAATTTTTTATTATTTTACAAACTCAAATTCACTTTTTTTTTTACAATTTAAAGATTTCCGAGTCAACCAATCCATGTTTTTTGGTACCTAAAAGATTTATGTAAACTATCAAAATTTGTTTTTATAAGATTTATGGCACCGAAGGTTGAAAAGGTGTAATAGAAATCTTTAAAAAAAGTTTTTCGATATAAAAGGTTGAAAATGTATTTACCGAAAAAATTGTGAAATTTTTTTTGATACACATCTGTTTTTTTAATAAAAATAAAAAGAATAGTAAAAAGAATTAAAAAAATAAAATAGGAAAAAAAAAGTTATTTTTTTTGCAGTTTCAAGTTTTTCGATAAAAAAGTATGTACTAGAAAATTTTAAAAAAAAGTTGAAATGATATTTTAAATGAAAATAATTTTTTTTAATATTTATATAAGAATAAATATGTTAATTCAACGTGAAAGTACAATGCAAATCTTTCAAACAGTTTATTAAATGTTTTTTCGGATAAACACAACAGTCATTCGTACCTTTGTTCTTTGTTGCTCTAGCGCTTATTGCAACTATGGAGGCTATGAGAAGTTAATTTTCATTTTTTCCTCTTTTAAATTTGGAGGTCAATTATTATATTTTGGATAAAATGATACTCTATTAGTTAGAGATTATTATTAGTTAGAGACTTTTATTTCAATTCAATAAAAAATGTAACGTATACCATAATATAAATAGAATTCAAATAATAATTACCAAATTTTATTATGACATTTCTTTTGTATAAATTTTCCTAACACTTTTTTTTAAATTTAATTTTAATTTAAAAACCTACAATATGAATATCGAAAAGAAAATTTTGATAAGTTCAAATAATATAGATAACATAAAAATGGTACAAGTGAATGAAATTAAAACCAGCGTTGTATGATAAAACACAGTATATAGGCTACTGCAACAAATGAAATACAACAAATCATTAAGTGAACTAGTAGTATGTAGCACTTAAACAAGTCCAAAGGGCCCTTTTGTTTAAAAGAACTTAAAAATAATTTTTATAGTATTTTATTTTTATTATAACATTTAAAAAAAATTAAAATAAAGTTTTAAATAAAAAATTAGTTTAAATAGTTTATCTTAAAATATCATTTTAAGTATTTCATTTATTTACTAAAACTTTTTTTAGATAGTGAAATTTTAAAAAGTGATTAAAATGAAAAATTATTTTGAGAAGCTCTTCGTAAAATTCAATTTTGAAATATATATTTTTTTTAAAAAAAATGTTATTTTTATCATGTTAAAATCTCTAATAATAAATATCTAAATTATTAAATATCAAAATAACTTTTTTAGTGGATAACAAATAATTCTAAGACAACTTCTACTATTTTTAAGTAAGTATTACGATTTTTGATTTAAACAATTGATAAGAGATAAATAGAGAAAAATTAATTGAATCTTATTGATAATAGAAAGAAAGAATTATATCAAGAGTTACATAGAATTATATAACCATTTAGATAAACAACTAATTAGTGTAAAATAACTAACTAATTAGTATAATTAACTAACGAATTTAACTAATTAACCACTAAAATCTCTAATAGTAAGTTCCTAAAAAGTCAAAATCACTTTTTAAGAATCTTAAAGAAACTCAAACTCAAAGTAGATGCTTGAACTCTTAACGGGATATTATTTGCAAGAAATGTGTCTTACTCAAGAGAGTGATCATTCTCTGGACAACCATTGGAGATGATAGTAGAGATGTAACTGAATGTAAACTCTTTGAGAGGCATTATGTAAAGCATATAAAAGGCTTGTAATGTGATTCAATTGATAATAAGAATAATTCTCTTTCTTATACGACACTCTTTTATCCTTTCTAAATTTTTCTCTATTCTAATAGCTCTCTAAATCAATAATCTTATAAGAACTTTACAGAATCTGTTCATAACAAGAATTGAACTGTGTGTATTACAAATTACAAGTAATAGTTAAAAAATTTGTGGCAGTTAAAAAGGGGGTCTGCTACCGCCGCAGTTTGACGACAGTTTCTCAATCGTCGTAGATTCGTGCGTCACAAGACTGATTTGCGACGGTTAGAAAAACCGTCATTCCAACTGCTGCAAATGTTTGCGACAGTTCTAACCACCTCCAACAGAGTCTTTAATTGGATCTATATTTTGGTCCAGGAAGATATTGCGACGGTTATGAACCACCACAATGTAATTTTTGCGACGGTTACGAACAATCGTAAACTTAATTTTTATTGCTTTTTTTTTTATTTTCTTTTATTTTTCATTAATTTAATTAAAATAAAAAATATTCATAAATCTAATTCATATAACTAAAATATACATATATAAAATTATAAATAAATATCATTCATATAATATATTCAAAAGTAACAACCATACATTAAATTTAACTAAAACAATAAATAAATTAGTTTAAATATTCAAAAATCAATATTAATAAAGTGACTGAACATGCAAAACAACAACATCAAACTTAGTTCATAAATCATCTAGATAGTTCCTAATGATGTTGTTCCATTATTAGACCGACAACTAGAATCAGAAGAACGTCTTCTATCTCTTGGTAATTCAGCCTCAAACATATAAGTATATATATTGAATTCAACCTCATTTTTTCATACATAATCATGACTTTAATATTAACATCAAAATAATTAAACTCAAAAAAGATCAAAGGCTCAAAATCAAAACATGCAAACATCAAACTAATTCCTCGATTTGTTAATGTTAATAAACAACTCAAATAGAAGATTAAAACATGATCTATAATTTAATTACAACAATATAAATAAAAAAATATTTCAAACTAATGAACATTATTATGATTAATTAATGTCAAAGAGTACTCAAATTCAACAAAGACATTGACATTACAATCACATTTTCAGCAAACAGTCTTGCAAACACGACATCAATCACTACAAGAAAATTTGTCAATACCTACAGCAAATTTTGAAAGATCAAATACACACTCTCATCCAACTTACAAATACTAAACAACAACAACAAACTAAGATCTCATAAGACACAATATAACTTCATATATGACTAACACATTTAAGTTGAAAAATCTTAAGAATATATGAAAACAAGTAAATTAAGATATTATTATATAAACAAACAAGTTCAATGCTTGACACTTGTTCCATGGTTAACCAAATCAAGTGTAGTAAAAACTTTACATTTATATCTACAAGAGAATAAGTGATTACCCATGTGATGATTACAAGAGAATAAGTGATATGTAGCAAGTTTTTCAAAACTCAAAGCAAGGAACTCTGCATTTATTTCAAATCCGCTATAGCTGCTAGTACTTGACAACACTTGATACTAAATAATATATTGTAGAAAAATAGTAAGTTGTTTAATAGTGAAAAAATAATTTGTATCATTTTGGATTTTCCACTCTTCAACATGATTTGGAAGTAAAATGTTGATAGCGAAATATTTTATTGTGTATATATTTAATTATGTCCAATAATAAACATAAGCATACATCTCTAAGAGAATTATAGATGCCCTTTGTAGAAATGGCTGGAAAAGTGCCAGTAGACTAAAGTGTTTTAATATATTAAGATTAAGACAAGAACCCTTCTTGCAATGGATTAAGGGGAAGAGGGCTCTATCAAACAACACATCTTTTTATATATTATATGGATCTTGCTAGGTTTCATAGGAGGTTTGAAAAAGGATGTGGTTTTGACAACATAATCACACATAAGAATAGAAAGATGCTTGATACAACAATGCAAGATGGAAGAATGTATTATATGGATCTTGCTAGGTTTCATAGGAGGTTTGAAAAAGGATGTGGTTTTGACAACATAATCACACCTAAGAATAGAAAGATGCTTGATACTACAATGCAAGATGGAAGAATGTGTAAACATGCATGTGCGTACATTATTTCATACAGGAGAGAAAATAAAGAATTGTCATTTGAATGATTTGGTATCTTGTAAATTATAGTGTTGTCGTGTTAAAAGGATGTTGCTATGTTAATTAAGCAAAACTAGAAGGGTGACCTTTTAATTATTATTATCAAATTTAGTCTTATTTTGTTAAGGTAACTAAAAGGCCAAATGGATATTAATTTAAGTGTTGTGTAAAAGGCAACAAGTCATATTTTCTATTACCGTCATAGCAGTCACCAACTAGTCAACTTGTAACAAGTCAAATACAATGCAAAATGATAAAGTGTAATGGAAGACCAAACTGTTATCATATTTTTCATTAAGTTTGCTTAGATTAGTCGACATCTTGCTCACATCAGTCAATGCAAAAACAAAAATATTTGTACACAAACATATTTTGATACCAAGATAGACTAATTTTCATACAACATTGAATTAAATCGACCAACACGTGCAATTGTAGCTTCAATCAATAGTTCAAATGTCATCCATCAGGACCATCACTACACTAAAAATAGGCTTTAACATAGCTTTTTAAAAATAGTCAACTCTTTTAAAAAAACGTAGTCGTAAGTCTTTAATAGCGCTTTTTGACAAGCGCTGTCATAGGTCTTTAATAGAGCTTTTGTAATGCTTTTTTAAGGACAGCGCCGTCGTATGTTTTATTTAATAGAGATTTTGAAAAGCGCGTCGTAGACGTGGTTAATGTGGTTAAGTAGATGTGGCAAAAAATACATTTAGAAAAAAAAAATACAAGTTAATGTGATTGAGTAGATGTGACACAAAAATGCAAATAATGCATCTTCAAAATAAGAGGAAAAATAAGAAGAAAAATAAGAGGGAGGTTTTAATAAAATAGAATTAAGTTGTTAATTTATCTGCAAGATAAGAGAGACACTTGTTTGTTTTGACACATCTACTCAACCACATTAACTTTTGATATATTTTTTTCTATAAATATATTTTGTTTGATTTTATTAATATAATTTTGTTTTCTTTTTTTAATTTTTTTATTACATTAACAATATTTTATTTTTATTATTTTTATTTATTAGATCGGAGGAAAGATGGAAGTGAGTTGTTAACAGAATACAGTTGTGTTGCTATTTTATCTGCAAAATATTAGGGACAGTTTATTTATTTTGGCACATCTACTCAACCATACCAAGTTTGATGTATTTTTTTTATTAAATGTATTTTGTTTTATTTTATTAATATTATTTTAATTTTTTTATTATTTTTTATTTATTAAATTAACAATATTTTATTTTTATTTATTAGATCAGAGGAAAAATATGAGGGAGTTGTTAACAAAATAAAATTGTGTTGTTATTTTATGTGCAAAATATTAGATACTTTTTGGCACGTCTACTCAACCGCATTAAGTTTGATGTATTTTTTTCTATTAAATGTATTTTGTTTTATTTTATTAATATTATTTTTTTTAAATATTTTTATTATTTTTTATTTATTAATTTAACTATTATTGTTTTGTTAAACTCAAAAAAAAAAAAATAAAACGTAATACATGGTTGCATCCCGAGATGCGACCTCATATTAAAGAAAAAAAAATTATTCCCGTCAGATGCGACCTGCAACGGATTTTTTAATGTAAAATATAATGGTTAGTTTTTTTTAAAAAAAGAGGACATATAAATAAAAAATCCGTTGGAGGTTGATAACCTAAACAAGGACATGATATCCACGGTGGACATTAAAATCTCAACGTTGGCAAGAAAGAAAACCTTAGATTTTGAAAATTCTAGCAAAGCAAATTTCCCCGCTCATTTGAATTTATCAATTTATTATTATTATTATTATTATTATTATTATAAAGCGTAATTCAACATAATAGACAAAATTAAGGTAAGTATATAAAATATTAAAATGGTAAATAATAAAATGTAATCTTAAAAGGAAATTTAGTCATCTTTTGACCGAATCAGACTTTAACTTTGAAATAAATAATATAAAGTTGAGCATCATCAAAGTAAAGTAAATATCTATATATATTTTATTTATTATATTTCTTTTGACAAAATTAATTACATACACAAGCATGCCAAATTTACATTGAAGAAGAGGAAGAACAATGATTAGTAAACTGAAGTTTATTATGGCAACCTTGATTTTAGTTCTTCTATTTTCAATATTTTCAATAGGTACTTAGACAATTTGTATAATAGGGTTTGAATTTTTCATATATTATTTTTCTTATGTATATTGATTATTGATTACAACAATATTACTTTTTTCAATAGGTACATATAGTTTTATACTTATCCCTCATAAGTGTTTTTCCCAATGTGACCAAACAACTAATTGCATGTCCTTCTGCACTAGCAAGGGATATTATAAAGGATTTTGTGATCGAGACGTTGATAATGTTAATAGGTGTTGTTGTTACAATGGTAATAAACTTGTAACTTAGAGCTTTTCATTTAGTTTGAATAAAATATTATGTTTTATAAATATAAGTAAGCATTATCAGATGAAATAAAACATAGAATATTATCATAAAGTATGATTGACAAATTAGGGAATACATAATGAAATATAAATGTGTTACATTTGCATAAATTGTGCATAATATTTGGTCTTTGAGATAAGAAATAATGATCGTGGATTCAAATTATAATTCAAAAGAAAAACGTCGATTTAAAATTTAAAATAATAATTTTGTATGTAAGGTTACTCATGTGATCTTTAAAATTTTTCCTTTTATTTAAATTGAAATTTTTTTCTCCTATTGATCCTTTAAATCTCAAAAAAAGCATATACTAATCCCATTTTATTAATTTACGAATTTAGCTGTTATGCAAATCAAAGTTAACAAATGATATTTTTAATTTAGTTTTATTAAAAATTAAAATCCAAAATTTAAAATCTGTAATTAAAAACCATATTAAAATAGAAAATCTGTAATTAATCTTCATCAACCTAGAAACTAAAACATAGAAAATCGGTAATAAAAACCATATCAAAATCAGTTATGTTTATTTTTTTTTATGTTTTTTCAAATTATAAATTTTAAAGCCATACACGCATATATTGTTCCACCAATTCCTAGTAGACATATAATGGGACTTACAACTTTTACACTGAAATTATAATATTGTAACACCGTTTTTTTAAAAATTTGTTTGCGTGTTAAAATAAAAAATACCGTTATATTTATAAGATCAAAAGAACTCTCAGATCAAGAAAATCAATATCAGAACTAGCCAGACCAAATCATTAAACGAAAAGAAAAATAACGAATTGCATGGACACATGTATGTATTTATGGAGGAAAGATTTGTCCAAAGTGGGGGAAATGCTTGTGTTAGCCGCTATTATGAGTTTCATCTAGTAGTATTTAAAAAAATATTTAGTGGACATTCAAACACTAATTTCGCACTATGAGAGAGAAAAAATAGATGATGTTGGAAAAAAATTAGAAAGTATTAAACATAAAATTATGACAAGTAATAAACACTAAAGAAATATTAGCATCAAATAATTATTATTAGGAACAAGATAGGATTAGAAAATTCTGAAAGATATCAAATACAATCATTTTCGGTTAACACCGCACCTAAATAGAAAAGATAAAATAATGGTTATAAGATGCTCTTAGAAACACAAAACACCCCTGTTTTTGCATGATATATGGTGATTATTTCCTTTTCTAGTATATTAGAAATAAGAAACAACTAGATGATAACCCACGCGTTGCGCGAATGTATTTTCATTTTTTTTAATTGAAGTGCATTCAAAATAAATAATATCAGGTTTTATATATCAATTGTCCAATAATCCACAATTTAGTAGTTATACTAAAAATATATACAATTATACCAATGTAATTTGTAGAAGAGAATTACCATTGTTAGACGAATGACTTGAATAAATGAAGTAACGTATTAATGGTGAGATTGTTGGAAATATCAAATGTTGAACTAATGTATTTAATAATTGAAATTAAGAGATAGATTTAATTGATATATGTTGTGCAAAATTCCACAAGTGTACAAGTTTGCCAAGTAGTAGTATATAAGATTATCGTATCCACGAAGATTAATTTAACAACTACCAAATTAATCAAGATTTTATATTATTTAGACTAATGAAAATTATTATTGATTCGTGATAACAAAAACGTAAAGATAGCATAAAAATTATAACAAAAGTATATAACAACACAAATTTGAATGAATAGAAATTAAACCTAGGGTCATGGTTTCACTTATAATATCAATACCTCAAGTCCCAACTTTATATAAATTCTTATTTATTTTCTCAATTACCAATCACTCTTTAAAACTATTAACAAAGTTTCGTCATTCAATGTAATATTCTTTTCTCTAAGTTAATTCTTTGATTGATCATACAAAAAATATAATTAAGAGAAAACATAAAGAACCAAGAGGTTGAATGATTGAAAGATTAGTATCTATGTTTGATCATACAAGAATTATAATCTCAATTATCCTATAGATCTACCAATTAATTGTAGCTGCTCACTAGTCAATTGATTGATTAAGGCATGCAAAGGTTGGCCATCCCAAACATGTAAATAAAACAATAAAATAATTTAATTGAGATAAACAACAAAAATCTAAAATAAAACTAGAATTTAGAACTTAGACATAGTAAAAAGGTATCTTAATCACAAGAATCACCAAAGACCCTAGAAGAGAGCTTAGTTACTCATTGACATATAGAAAATAATGTAAATAATAGAAGTGTTCATCAATTAAAGGAAAAAGAAATAAAACCCTCAAAGAGTATGATCTTTTGCTCCAAAATTTGAGATACTTTACTCTAGCTCCAAGCACTCTTTAGCTTCCAAAATGTTTTTTGTTATTTTCTTTCTCTAATTTCTTCTACTTCTCCAATTCTGTTCTGTTTGTAATGTGTGGCTCCTCCTTTTCTACTTCTCATTTATCCTCCTTATAATAACAAGAAGATCCTAATTTTTTGCAACAACCTTCCCCTTCTTAGGCAACAACCTTCCCCCTTTTTTTTTTTGCAATATTTTATAATCATAAAATTCAACATTTGAAGTGTGCAACAAACCTCCTTCTTGTACTCATTAATTGAAATATTAAACTTGATAAGTTTTTTGCACTAAAACCTTAGTAGATTTGACCAATTTGACTTATTTTATCATCCCATGATCAATTCTGCAAATATCATAAATAAATGAATAAATAAGAAGAAGTTGACATCAAAACTATAAAATAAAATAGACGGTAAATACCCTCTTAAAATCCTATAAAAAAAAATAGATTTATCAATATACAATTGAAACACTAAATGTATTACTTTATTGTTGAAACTATAAATGAGTAAAGTGAAATATTTGGAAATACATTCATCTTGTATTCTCGATTTTCAGTCTTTCATTTTTTTTTTTGGGTTTTTTTGGATTTGTCAATTTCATTACACCACAAGATTGTTTTTCTTTTGATTTATTCTTTTTGGTTCTCCTTCAAGTATGTAGAAGGACTGACTCTTCGTCAGAGGATGTAATATGCTCGACCACAATCTTCTTTTTTTTGAAACTATTGTCTTGACCGTCTCCTCATCTGATGATGATATGTGAACGTTTTTATTGCTCCGTTCTACCTTGATTTTTCGTTTGGAAAATGGGTTGTCATCTTTCTCTTCATCATTATCCTCATCTCCATACTTCAATTCTTCATGTATTTTACATTTTTGTTTTATATCACCTTCATCATTTGAGTTGAATTTTGTCGGTTGCAGTGACTTGGGTTCCTAATTAGGGAATAAAATGCCATTAATTATCCATAAAAATGTGTGTATTTAAAATTGTGTAAATGTTATACCTATTTGATGTGGGTACTATTTGTCGGATCGAGGAAAATGTTGGTAAGAACAAACGTTCTTGTTATCATGTATGTTTGGGAGCCTTATTTCAAGTTCTTATCAGTCAAAAAAACAAAAATTATTTGATGGTGTTAAATGATTAGCGATACTTTAATAATAATAATTTAAGTGTAGAAATCAATTTTTTTTTTATATTGTTTAACTTGAAAATGGTTATACACTACTTAATTCATTTTTGTTAGCCGATGTGTTATATTATCTTCTAGTTAGTAATTACTTATCTTATCTGCTATTTGAAAAATATGTGCTTTAGTTTTTGTTAAATGATAAGGATTAATTAAAAAAGAATTAATTAATAATTTTATTGTGATATCACGATATGCTACATCATGATGCCAATTATTGAATTAGTTATATGCATGTATATATGATTAGGTGAACGTATAAGTGTTTGTGTTTTAGGTGTTCTAAGTGCTGGGAATTTGTATATAGTGCGTAGAGTAGTTGGGAGTGTTTAAAAGTGAGATAATTCTATATTTCTTTATTTTTTATTGTTGATTCATATTAACGTACGTGTAATTTCTTTTGTTGTTATAACTAGTTGTAAATTACAAATAAATATTGCGACTATGTAATTAAGTGACTTTTTAACTTGAAGTAAGAAGTAGGAGTTGTGGCATTGCCTTCGCACTCCTAAAAAACGTTAAAGTACTTTTTATTACCCATGTTTAAATTTAAATAACTACAGTGATTATTAGGTAACAATAACTCGTTGTTATTATTGTTTGAAATACTTGTTAATTTTATTTTTGAAATACTTAGAAACCATGTTCATCTCTTATACAATTTTGAGTGATTTTAAGGTCTTATGTAGCATCAATGTTGATTGCTGATAATTGTTTATGTGGCGTGGATATTAGGTTAGAGATGTGTACTTAAATTAAACATTCAATTAAATATTTTGATCTTCTAAGTAACTTGTTTGAAATAAATAAGTGCATTGTGTTAGTATCTTATTTGTTCTATATTGTCTCATTTGATAAGTACCTAGAACTATTGTATGAGTCTATAAATGAATTTTGTGTATAAGACTTTGAAATTAATTTAGACTTTGAGTGTGTTTGAAACTATATGTGAAAATATTTGTCTTATTCCACTATGATTATACACATTAGTTTTTTTTATGAAAAAAAAAATTAAGTGATTGCATGTCATTGAGTTATTATATGCATATCTATTTATAATTCTTTGAGGTCTGGATTTTTAAAATGTTTCCCTATATGCCTAACTTTTGTGAAACTTGTAGAGTAATTGTTGTTAGGATTTAAACATTCTTTTAGGAGAGTAAAACTAGTAGAATATTGTTTGAGAAGTTAGTTGAATTTGAAAGCGTATTTGATGTATGTGTTATTTGGTTTAAGTGGATGTAGTAAGTTGTTGTTGACTAAATTCACATGCTCAGTTTTATCTATAAACGATACTGATTAATCATGAAATTTCCTTTATATTTGAGTTTATTGAATGTGATGTGCTTTATTGATTTGTTCTGTCATGTTACCTTATCATGCTAGGACTCTTAACATTTATGTTTAAATGAGTAGTGAATGTCTTAAGTATGTTTATAGATGAAATTTGAATCTTGAGGGTGGTTAGTTAGATATTCGTTCTCCTATTGTTCACTACAAATTTTGAGGACCAAATTTCTTTAACGAGGAGAGAATTGTAACACTTCAAGTTTTATAATAAATATCTTATTAATGAAATAGGATTTTAAATAATTGATTTGGTGTTAAAATAATTTTAGAATATATGTTGATTAGTTTTATAATTAATTTTCTCTATATGTGTGCTTTCTATGATTTGGTGTTAAAGTGATATTTTCTTGTATGTTTGACTAATGTTAAGTGTGCACATATTTAAATAGAGGGTTATTGTTTGGCACAGGTGATGTCCCAGAAAACTTTCTCTATTTTTATCTAAATTTCAATATGTTGTTTCATTCATTTAGTTAGTCAATTAAACACACTTTCTTAGATTTTTAACCATCCGAATTTATCTCTAAAATACCAGACTTCTCCGTTTATAGAATTCATTATTTTGCACCGTTCTTCTTCACTGTAAGTCCGATTTGAGTGAAACCAATGGCAAAACGACCATGTGAACAATGACTATATTATCCACTAAGTATTTTACGATTTGGGGTAAGTTTATTTGACTCAAGTTCGAAATTTACCTTTTTAGAGTGTGTTCTGATATATATATATATATATTTTACGTCTACCTATAAATTGTCGAGTTAGATCGATTGTGGACAAGGAGTCAAACAACAAAGGCTTTTTGCTTGTAGACTCGTATTCGCTTCTGAAGGAGTCGAAATAAGGTACGGGGTGAGAGAGCGTTTGAACTCATGAGTATAATATATTGTGAGATGAACGTGAAAATCGAATTTTTCCAACGATTCATCTGGGACTTGCTCTTTACGGCAGCAGCCCTTGGAGGGATAAAATAATTAATGTGAAAATATGAAAATTGTGAGATTAAAATGTGGAATAAAAATATTTCTAAGGTGTTGATTGGTTCACTTTCGTTAAATGTGTGGTATTTGATATTATTGTAATATTGGATGTCAAATGAATTTGGTGCATATATTTGATTAGACGAGTTTATGTGAGGTGATAATAAAATATGGATGCATTGTATGATATAAGTTTAAGTGATGATGATGATGTATGATTTATGATAACGATGTTATAAATTTGTGATAAGTTTATGTGATGATGATGATTTACGATTAATGATAAAGATGTTGTAAATTGGTGATAAGTTTATGTGATGATGATGAAGTATGATTAATGATAGTAATGTTATAAATTTGTGATGATAGTTGCTATCATACAAGTAGGGCCTGACAAGCCTAGTGATTTTGGGGAAGTACAATTGAATGAGCCTGATCGTGGTGGTTTATTGTTGAGCTGAAAGGCAAGATTGTTAGACTTTGGAGGTATTCGGGTGGGAAATTCCTAGGTGGCTGTGAGGTAGCCCTATAAATGTCGGGAGCTACCATGCAACACACATTCACCTCGATTATCGTGTGTATGTGTCTCGGGTTGAGTGTAGGGGATCTATGAGGACAGAGCCAATTTGAATTTCCCGTTCACGTGTGTGGTGGCATAGTATCAAGCCTCCTAACCAAGTACTTCGGAGTTAAAATAGTACCAAATTGTGAAGAAGTAGAGTCTAAGATCATGCATAACATTGCATTTTCATGTGATTGTTTTGTTGTGATTAATATGTTTCAAATGTGATAAAAAATTATCTTGGATGATGTGACGATATATTGATTTTACTTGAGTGATTTTGACATTATAATGTGATATTATTTTTCTTGAATATTTTGATATATCAAGATGTGTTATGATACGGTCTATTATGATTTTTTGCGTGTTCTTCAACTTATATTATACTATCAACATGCATAACATTGCATTTTCATTTGATTGTTTTGTTGTGATTAATGTGTTTCAAAAGTGATAATAATTTATCTTGGATGATGTGACAATGTGACGATATATTGATTTTACTGGAGTGATTTTGACATTATTATGTAATATTATCTTTCTTGAATATTTTGATATATCAAGATATGTTATGATACGGTATATTTTGATTTTTTGTGTGCTCTTCTACTTATGTTATACTATCAACATAATTTCGAAACTCACCTCCTTCGTTGTTTGTGTTTGATTGGCTTGGCCCTGCGTTTGCAAAATCGCAGTTATTACAGGTTAATAAGTCTTGAAGTTCAAGTTTGGGAGAAACCTCACTCTGATAGGTGATACTGGGAATAAGACTTTTAATTTGTATTTTACTTATTTAATTAGAAACGACTTTTTGTATGAAAAACTTATAAGTACCAGTAAGTTTTTGGAATTAAATTAAGAAATTATAGTTAAATCAAGATCATTGAGATTGCACTGTTTTAATTTAGAAATAAAGTTTGAATTGTTCCATGTGTACTTTGAGGAACGTGATATCCTAAATTAGTTACAAATGTTTGTATTTCCTTGAAAAGAGATTTTCTTTATACCTTGCGAATTTTCTTAGAAATCTAGTATACATTTTTATATATGTTATTTTAGGGTTTAGGGCATCACATGAGGCAACCCCTTATCATCCACAAACCAGTGGTTAAGTTGAATTTATAATAAGGAATTGAAAAGAATTTTAGAGAAAATTGTTAGTACATCTAGGAAAGATGATGCATTATGGGCATCTAGGAAAGAAGATGATATCATTTTTATATATTGTTAGAAAATTGTTAGATGATGCATTATGGGCATATAGTACTGAATTCAAAACCCCTGTTAGCATGTCACATTATAAGCTTGTTTTTGGTAAAACTTATCATTTGCCTAATGAACTAGAGCATAAAGCACTTTGGGCTCTCAAATTTTAAATTTTGATGCACAACTTACAAATGAAAATAACTTGCTACAAATGGATGAATTGGATGAGCTTGGTTTTGAATCTTATGAAAATTTGAATGTTTATAAGGAGTGCACCAAAAGGTGGCATAATAAATGCATTCAACCGCACGAGTTTCAAGTTTGTGAGAAGGTTCTAATTTATAAGTAACATTTGCATCTCTTTTTCCAGAAAGTTGCACTCAAAGTCGTTTGGACATTACATTATGTCCCATATCTTTCCTTCAGCTCTTGAAGTCACAAAAGTATATGGTAGTACCTCTAAGGTCAATGGCCAACACGCTAAGCATTATGAGAAAAGGCTTATTCAAGTGAAGTATGTCATTCTCCTCATGAATTAATCCACATTTTAGCTAACTGTCAAACTTGAGACATTGAACAAGCACGTCATAAGAGGCAATTTGTTGATTATTTTTCTTTTAACTATATAAAAGCTTTAACTGCTAGCCCTTTCAAGGAGGTCACTTTTCCTTTCTCTAATTTATTTATTCATTTAGTCTATTGGAATATTATGCATTGAGGACCATGTATTATACTAGTGTGGGGGAGGAAATATATATTGTATCTAGATATGTCGTACTACTTGTGATGACATCTATGTTGGCTTATTTTCCTTGAATTATGTGTAAGAATGAAGATTCTTTTTGTTGAGATAATGCCTTTAAAGGATTTTTTAGCAAGGCTTAGTGATGAACATTTTTTTAGGACTATATTGAAACTTTGAGAAAATGTTTGCTAGGATAAAGATGATCCTTAATTTTTATACAAGAATTTCCTGTTGTGAATAACTTTAGGTGTCTTGAGATTTACCAAATATAAATCAGTTAAACCTAATTTGAAGTAAACTAAATCCTTAACATAGGACAATTGAGGAAATAAACTTTCACGAACTAAAGGATAAGAAAGAGAAAGAATTGCCAGCTTAGTCTAAAGAATTAAAAATATAATAAAATACCATCTCACAATTTAACTTTGGGGTTTACACTAGCAGTCAGGTGAAAAGTGAGGTGAAGTGTTGTTTTACTTGTTGTTTAGAAGCAATGATGTTAACTTCACACACTTTGAACTCTGAGAATTTATCTTAATTAGCATAGTGTAGAAGGTGTTTGATTTAGTATAAACAATTCAAAAGGATTTTTAGTCAAATTGAAAAAATCAATTATGGTGCTCTTTATTCTTTAACTTAGTCTTAGAGCCAGACTTTGTTTGGCGATAAGCAAGTGTTAAGTGTTAGGGAATTAATAAACCTATTTTTATAGGATTTTAAGAGGGAATTTATCCTATACTTTATTTTATTTTATGGTTTTAATGAAGCCTTATTCTTGTTTATTTCGTATTTACATATTTAATGAGGAGAAAATAAAATATTGCAAATTGATAAAATCATTAAAAATTTGAATGCAAAAATATACAAGGTCTAACTTATATTGAAGCATGTCTAACATTTAAATACGGTTGTATTTATAAGATCATTTAGAGTATCTTTCCTTTTGAGTTGGAGGAGTTCTGAAGCCAAAAGAACTCTCAGATCAAGAAAATCAATATCATAACTAGCCATACCAAATCGTTAAACAAAAATAAATTTCGCTAAACAAATTTGAGTGGTGGAATTGCATGGACACATGTATGTATTTATGGAGGAAAGATTTGTCAAAGTGGGGAAATGCTTGTGTTAGTCGTTAATATGAGTTTCATCTAGTTGTATTTAAAAAAATATTTAGTGGACATCCAAACACTTGTTTGGCACTATGGGAGAAAAAAAATAGAGACAATAATATGATAAATGTGATATTATTGGTGATGTTGGAAAAAAAAATTAGACTATGTTAGATATAAAATTATGACAAATAATAAACAACAAAGAAATATTAGCATCAAATAATTATTATTTGGAACAAGATAGGATTACAAAATTCTGAAAGATATCAAATACAATCATTTTCTGTTAACACCGCACCTAAATAGAAAAGATAAAATAATGGTTATTAGATGCTCTTAGAAACACAAAACACCCCTATTTTTTGGATGATATATGATGATTATTTTCTTTTCTCGTATCTTAGAAATGAGGAATAACTAAATGCTAACTCGCGCGTTGCGCAGTGTATTTTTATTTATTTCAAAATTTAAGTTCATTCAAAATAAATAATATCAGGTTTTATGTATCAATTGTCCAATGATCCACAATTTAGTAGTTATACTAAAAATATATAGAATTGTATCAATGTAAACGTTTTTATTGCTCCGTTGTACCTTGATTTTTCATTTGGATAATGGGCTGTCATCTTTCTCCTCATCTCTATACTTCACTTTCTCATGTATTTTACATTTTTGTTTTATATCACCTTCATCATTTGAGTTGAACTTTGTCGGTTGTAGTGACTTGGGTTCCTAATTAGGGAATAAAATGCCATTAATTATCCATAAAAATGTGTGTTTTTAAAATTGTGTAAATGTTATACCTGTTTGATATGGGTACTATTTGTCGGATCAAGGAAAATGTTGGTCGGGACAAAAGTTCTTGTGATCGTGAATGTTTTGGAGCCTTCTTTCTAGATCTTATATGGCAACCTTATTTCAAAGATGAGCTCGCGGTTACCCAGGTTTTGTATAGTGGATGTTCTGTCAATGTTGTCTCATTTTTCCAAAAGTTGAGTTGTTGTTGTGTTGAAGAGTTTTTGAGCTTCTTTATCAAACATAATGAATGTAGTTGTTGTCGTTTCATCTGACACTGTCAATTGAATATTGAACCTATACAAAAATCAACTTATGTCATAACTATGAGTTAAACAAAATGAAGGTAGGGAAGTTAAAATTTTATGTGGTACCTTTGTGCAGGGTACTTTGATGTCACATCACATGAGGGACAATTGTATAGTTGGCTTTGCTGAGTTACTTTTGTGAGACAATTTTCACATCCAATGTAATTCCATCCAAATTTGTAATCAATGTCATTGATGGTTGCAGTGATTGTGAATAACATTTTCTGTATTTTTGTTAAATTATATGTAAATTGTTGAAATTATATAAATTCTATATTCTATATATGTAAACATTTGACCCATGTAAAATGTTTGCAATTAGAAGAGGTAGAAAAAAAAGATATGAAAAAGGATATGTAAAAGGTTTTTAGGGTGACTATGCCATTAGTTATGTAGAGTTTAAATTTGATGATGATGATCACAATGATATTACAGAAGCAACTATAGTGACAATGATTATATTGATGATGAGTTTGTGACTGTTGATTTGTGTTTGAAATTGATCATCTTTACGGTGACCATTATTAATGTGTGATTCTTGTATTTATTATTTATTGATTGACAAGTTATTTGGTCCTAGGTAAGTAGATAGGTAGGTAATTACATACATATTAGTATATGGTCACGGAGTTATGAACTAAGTAAATAGTTAAAAAATTGTAAGTGCACTTGGACATTAGATTCCCACTTTATGGCCATTATATGTTTCAATGTTGTTCGATTCCTCACCATTCTTTTCTCTGGTGTATTGTGGACAAAATCTTAAGGTGGTATTTCTCTAACTTCTTTTTCGTTAGTGGATTCCCTTTACGTAGATATGTTTTGAAAATTGGTTTTGTAATTTTTTTTAGACTTAATTGCAGTTTTAGTCCCTCTATTGTTACCAATTCACAGAAATGGTCCCCCTAGTGTTACCAATTCATGGCAGATTTGACATATTTTTAATGACGTGATATACAATTCTATTATATAGAACCATCTAGATGCATTAATTATTCATATGTCATTAATTAAATTAAAAATATGAAAAATTTATGAAGATGTAAGCTATATTTTTACTGTGTTTTATTCAAATTTCACGAGTGTCAATCATTTTACATTATCGTATCATATGTCACGTTATTTAAAACATCTCATGTCATCATTTTTTAGTTAAAAAATCAGAAGAAGGGACCAAAACTGTCGACTTTTAAAATATGGGACCAATTTTTTGAATCAGTAAAAATAGAAGGACTAAAATTGCAATTAAGTCTTTTTTTTATTAATATTAACGAGGTCTGATAGAATGATATTGAAAGTAGACATTAAGTGAAAATAATGAACACAAAAAGATGTAAACGGTACACCTTTGTGAAAGCATGTTGAATTCTGGTATGTCTAGGTTAATATAAACCCTTGTTGTTGAAGTTGAATTGATTGAGTAGTCATCTGTAATTACAGTGAATAAGTTTATGTGCACTAATTGTATATATAATAAGAAATGTATTAGAATTTTGTTGAAATTAATTTTAATTTTGAGACCTCTAAATTTTTTAATTGTTGTTGATGTTACTGAAACAATAGTAGGACCATCATGTAGCTTGTGATGGACAAATACATTTTGAAAATCAGCAACTATGTTCCTCAATAAAGTGACTTTGATAATTTCACCCCTAAAAATTAAAGCAAAAAGTAAAATAAAAAAAAATTGGTTAAATGTTATTAAGCAATGAAATTATAATAATGTTATTATGTTTTTAATTTAAATCGTTTTGTATTTTATATTAAAATTTGTTACCTTTGTATTTTGATTTCTAGCCTGAGTATTTTTGTAGGTTTGCCAACAACATAAACTTGTTCTTCATGTCCAAGAGCATGCAGTGTTCCAATGATGTTGTAGTCCAAAAATAGTTAGTAAAAAATGACGCTACTTCGAGAGTTTAGAACTTAAATTTTGTGTTGCAAGAGTTGTTACCCGTTAGATTTACTTTATCTTCTAATCTTTGTGATAGTGATTTGAATGAAGTAAACTCAAAATAATGGTTTTGAATGGTAATTTTTGGGTCATGGATTTTGGTTACAAAAGTCGTTGTAAAAAACAATGTCCTCCTTGTTCCTACGATAAGTCTATCATTTTTCGGTGATATTTTTATATTTATGATTTTGTATATATCACCTTCTTATATACTGTTTTTAAAAGTTGAGAGAAGTTATTTCTTGATTGTTGCATGCAAAGGTGTTTCCTGTGTGAAAAGCCAAATAATTTTAGAGATGATCATTCATAAAGATTAAAATATATTTGGTTTTCAATAACATGTACAATGTTTTTAGTCTTTATAATTTTACAATGATTAATGTTTATATAAACAATACAATTTATAAAGGCAGATACACCAAATAAAATGTGCCAACAAGGTTGTGATATATATATATATATATATATTTGTTAGCAAATTAATAAAATTACTAACAATATCGACATTTTAGCCGTTAAGTTGGAATTTAAAGACTAAATTTATTAAATTTTATTTATATGTTAATATTTTAATACTTTTATAATGAAATATTATGATATATTTTAATTATGTGCTAATGTTTTAATATTTTCATGAAATACTACTTTTTTGTGATAATTGACATAGAAGTTTTAATAACAATTTTCAAAAATTAAATTAC
>JBBPBQ010020324.1:20652624-20690283 GCA_037974755.1 Cicer yamashitae
CTTTTATAATTAAATATATATTTAATATATGTAAATAATGATTAAGTTATTTGAAAAGTTTTAAAAAGAATAGCAATAAAATAAAACTAAAGATATTGTTGCGTTTGTTTATATATATATATATATATATATATATATATATATATATATATATATATAATAGCTATTACAATCAATTCTCGTTTCAAAATGTGTTTGCCGATAGCTACCTAAACCTAATAACACTATATACTATTATATCGTATACACTTATACCTAATAATAATATAATAATATGAGTGCACAGCCACGCAACAGCCGCCACTCTCGTAGACATATCATTTCGAAACAAGAATTCTGCCATTAACTACAATCCAATATTTTTTTTTCATGACTGAATGATCAATACACCTCATTCCTATTTATTACCTTCATCAAAATCACCCTCATCCAACTGGCACGCGAAGGAAAGATCAAACTGTGACCCATTATTTGTTCACTTTCAACACAGTCGCAGTGGTGGTCTAAAACAACATAGAATAGTTCTATGACCTACATCTTTCGTTTATAGTTTTGCCAACATTCATGAAAACTCATCTTCATCGACTCTACGGTAAATGTTTTCCCGACAAATCTCGCGTTCGTCGTTTATTCTGTTTCGAACCTATAATATTAGTTAATGTTCGACGCTGATGCATTTTTTATTTTGAATTTCAGTGTCGTCGCAATTACCCGTAAACATTGTTTCGAGTCGTTCGTGTCGCATTTCAGCTATTCCATGAACCGCTGTCGAATAAATTATTTTAGATTGCTCCGCCGTTGCTGAAACTTCTCTAACTTATATCGTATGAGATCGTCAAACCAGGTAAGGGGTGAGATGAGATTCGATTTTATGAGTATAAAATAGCTTGAGATGAACGGGAATACCGAAATTCCCAGATATTCATCCAGGGCTTACCACGTACGGTTTAGCCCTATTGAGTAATAATAATTAATTAATAATATATGAATGGTAATGGTGAGGACTAAAATATAATTTAGCAACCTATAGAATTGCCGTGAATCTATTTATATCAAGATTGCATGTTGTTTGATTTTATGAAATCTTATGATGGTTGTTATTGTCTGAATGATATGTACTTGAGTGTTCTTGTTACTTGCTTGAAATCGTGATATTACTTGAATGTGCCACCTAAATTGATTCCTTATTATGTGATTGATGAAACTGGATTGTGTATTATGAATAGTGTAAATCAGATATTGGGATTTTATTGTGATTGACTTGATATACATATATAATGATGAATATTGTGAAGTCAAACTGAAATTTATTGAGTTGTGATGATCGAGTAAGTCTGAGATATGTGTTGTAGATTTTGAAGTTAAGATTATTTTGTCATCATATAGGGAGGGTCTGACAAACCTAGTGATTCGGGGAAGTACAACTGAATGAGCCTGATCGTGGAGTGCTACAGTCGAACTGTAAAGTAAGACTGATAGACCTTGGGGGTACATCTAGTGGGGAATTCCTAAGTGGATTAGTGGGTTATTCCCTAAGGTCGGGAGCTACCGTGCAACACAAGAGTACCCCGACCGTCGCGTATATGTGTCTCGGGTTGAGTTGAGGGGATCTATGAGGACTTGGCCATTCATGAATTGTCCGTCCACTCTTGTAGTGGCATAGTATCAGGTCTCCTAACCAAGTACTTCAAAGTAGAATGGTACCAAATGATGAAGTATAGAATATAGAACATGCATAGCATTTCATCCTTGTAACTGTTTTATTGTGATTGAATTAGATTAACATTTGATATTATGTTCTTGAATGTTCTCTTTGTTTGTGCTGTTTTGACTAATTGCATGTTCTTCTCGTGTATTTTATATTGTTACATAATTTCGAAGCTCACCCCTCGTTGTTGTGTTTGGCGCTTGCGAGAGCGCAGTTATTTCAGGTTATCGATTGGTGATCCATGCTCTGATAGATGATATTGGGTATGAGTAATTTGTGTTTTGTTGAGTTATGAACTAATTTAGGTTTTTGTAACTTTGATGAATCAATCGTGTTATTTTTTATCTTTTATTCGGAAGTAGAAATTAATTGTATCTAAGTTTAGAACGTGTTTTTTTGTCAGAAATGTTTATTTAATAAACCTTAGCTATATTCAATATTAAAGGGTTTGTAAGTGAAAATTTTTATGGAAGCATTTTGTGTAATTGTGAGTGTGATGTACCGAACCCTATAGTTTAAAAGAAAATTTTCATACTCTGTTTTAGAACCGCTACGAATATCTTTCAAAACTAATGCATTTTACTTTCTATTTCAATTTGGGTTTAGAGTGTCACAGTGTGTGGTTGCTGATATTTGGATTATTGATCTAATTTCTCTGTGAATTTTTGTATAGGCTTTTCTATTTATCATGTTGCATTAAATTGGTCTCATAATCTTAAATTCGTTTGACTCGACATCGCAGTAATATTAATGATCGGTTATTTTTCTGTTGCGGAGGAAAAGTAATGTTTTATATTTAAATACCATAAGAAATTCTATTGTACCACAAAATAATTAATGACATGTTTTATATGACAACATTCAAAACTTTTTTTGAACTAATTTATTTTATTTAAACTTGAAAGCTTCTCCAGAAGCAAGCAGTTAGTGGGATTTTTGTAAAATAACTATGTGGCAATACTTAGATTATAGATATTGTGCAGAGAAAAATCCTTGAGCAATAAGGATTAGTTATCAGCCAAGAAATGGTTAGAATTTAGAGTGGCATAAAGAAAGCTACATAATGAATTAGATCACTGTCTATAATCTATAGTTAGTTATTATCATATTTACCTGTACTAAGAGTGGGCCATATAGCATAACAAATAAAATTAATCTAGCACATTACAATAAGTTATATGTGGTTGGATTCACTCAATTCGAGAATGCTGACAATGTTGATTTCAACTCTCTTTACATATCCATTCATCCTAGTTATTTGTTTCATTAGCCTCCCAAACTTTTCAAATGAAAGTGTACAAACATTCCTAAATTATTTATTTCTAGCACAATTTATATCATATCTTTCCTTCATGAAGAATATAATATGTGCATAAGAAAAGCTACAAAGGTTACATGTAATAATGTGCAAAGAATCCTTATCTCTAAGCTTCTTGCACTCGATCGTTTTGCTCTTGGATTTATTTTTTTATCCTTGCTCAGGGTCATAGAGACGTTGACAAGCATAGAACCTAAAAATAGTTTTCAATTTTAAGACATAGTGAAGGAACATATATTTCTTGCAAAAATTACAATAATGGTGAATTTACAATTATTGTCGGTCCATCCTATGCGCTGATTATCCAAGTCATAAACAACTATCCTATCTTTTAAGACAAGATCTGCATAAGATAAAATCATACTTGTTAATTTATTAGTACCATATTTGCATGTAAAGGACAATTTATGGTTAACTTACTTGAGCACAATTTATGATTAATATACTTGAGCATATATAGTATATTGGCTTCGTTTTGGAAATTAGATTGTTGTAACAAATGGAAAACAGACATAAATTTAAATATATATTGAAATCAAGTTGAACGATGATAATTAGAATCTAATCAATATCATCGTGTGTTTTCCATTATCAAAAGATATATAAGATATCTTTAAAATATTTTACCATTTATAAAAGTTTCCATTAAATAATGAAATGAGATAATTCTATTTTTTTTCCCAATTCCTTGCAGCGATCATAGTTTGTTTAAATTTGTCCACCATCTTACCTCCTAATATTAAGGTCCACCTTGTGTTTTTTGAAAACCAATGCACCACGTTGAAGCGAACTGGTAAAGCGTATTTTCACATTAGTGACAAACAATTCCAATGAATAATTTACTTATATGCAAAAATATAACAAGAGCGTAACATAAATACTTCAATGCATACCATGAAATCATTGTGCACAAGGTACTGTACTGGTTTTAGAACCATGGGCGCTCCACCAGCAAAGTTAAAGGTGACCGAAGGAAAATATCTATACTGAATATGTAAAAAACACAATATTTAATGAGATATTCAGAAAGCCTAATAGAACAAACACTTTTTTTCATATGAAGTATATAAAGATCTTCATAACAAATATTATATTTGTGATTACCTGGTTGAAACCAGATAGCAAGGACTTCCTTGTGAAATAGCGGGGTTGCCAAGTTGTGACACAGCAGTAGTTATCTACACATTCATTTGCAAACTAAACATCAGTATATTTTAAGATCAAAATCATTCATAAAATATGAGAGAAATAAGCAAACCCCCTTTTTAGAAAATTAATAAAAATTATATAAAAAAAGATTAAACCTCAATACGGTATTTAATTCCTAAAATATTGAAGACATACAAGTCTCCATTAAATCATATCAACAGTTTAAACAAAAAAGAATTATCGACTAGATCGATGAATGGTTCACAATCTATCTATATCCAACATAATAATATTTAATATCAGCCAATTAGACCGGAATGTGAGAACCCATATTAACTCAATGGAAAAATTTCAAGTGATTTTAGGAAATAGACAAAACATGAGACAAGCAAACCAAAGAGTAAGAGCATATCCACATTATTTTCTCGCAGTGCTGATTCCTCGTCATAGAATAGGCAAAAGAGAAAAATATGTCCAACAAAGTTGAATATTGAAATGTTTTGAGTGGGGTACAAGAAATCTTACGGCATTAACAAGAGGATCATAAGCTTCTTGAATAAGATACGCCAATGTTGTACCACTGTCAACTACAATTCCTTTGTCGTATGATGTTACAAATACGGCTGGATTAATTGACAGAAGACTCCCATTGACAAAAATGCTTTGGAGATTTAAGACGTAATGAAGCCTGAGATTTAATTAAAAAGGAAAATACTAGTCATTTATACTGCAAAATGTCACCTTAAGAGTAAAAAAATACAAGAAAAAAACAACACAAGAGCATTTTAAACTGATTTTAGCAATATCACCTTTTACATTCAATTAAATGAAAATATTTTAAAATGGTTATCCACTGCTAGGTTGATTCAAACATAACAAGGGTGTACCATGTGACAAAACTTTGTGGATGAAAAAACATAACTAAACTGAAGGAGAAAGAAATGAACCATAAATTGGAGAAAGAAAAAGGGAAAAGCGCAGAAGAGAACTTACTCCGATGGGACCATTGGACTATAAACAATATTGTGCTCCAAAATTTCACCTTTAACGCCCCATATTTTTTTGATCCAAAACGTTACTTGAAAACTTATTGTTTAGAAAGATTTCCGACAAATTTTTTTTTTCTAACTACCTAATATTTATACATGAAAATAATTAGTAACAACCACATTTATTTAATTTTATTAAGAAAATGTTTATTCAAGGCTATAACAAGAAAAACAATAATTCATAACGGAAGGAAACCCACTTCCGTATTTGTAGAATCCAAGTGCATTTTAAAAGTTGGTGACAAAAGATTAAAAATAAACTTAGAAATATCGCGACAATCCTATCATTACAAAATTGTATTGAAAACCCATTTTTATCCCCCGTTTGTCGCACGTTAATACTCATCAACTACTCTTGATTCTCCATGAACTCATTAGTACCTATAATGTTGTTGTAAGGTTCAGTTTTATCTATCATCCACATTAAACCAAAGTTAAACATATAGAAGAATAACACAAAATATATAAGAGTAAAAACTTCCAATTTAAAAGAAAAATACACAAACCAATAAATTGCATAACAAAAATATATACATGATGCATGCTCCTAAAACTATATGATTCGGATATAAACCTGCCTCTAAGGCAACTTCCACACAGAAAAATCACCCATACCAATGGGGAAAACCTGCCACTAAGGCAACTTCCACACAGATCACCCATACCAATGGGGAAAACCTGCCACTAAGGCAACTTCCACGAAGATCCATATGCCATGAGACGATATGATGATATATTATCGAAGAGATATATTTCCACACAGCTCACTAAGAATCATGTCATAAGCATTCAAATCACTTTTCAAAATCATCATCTTATTCACATATCACTAAGATCACATATCCATAAACAAATAATCATGAAAATCATAACTTTCACCACATACACACAAAAATCAAGACTTGGTATCATACACACCATTAAGATTAACACATTAACATATATAACAACAAGATTCAACTCCAACTCATACATCATCATAAAACTTTGTCGCATATAACATACAAATTCAACCCTTCTTTCATATTCATTATAAAAATTAAAACTTTGTTACATATAACATAAAATTCATACTTTACTTCATATTCGCCATAAAAATCAAAACGTCATCACATATAACATCAAAATTCATACTTTACTTCCAAAAAATCATATATTATATAATAAACTTAACATAAAGGATTGGGGTTTCATTATTTTAATTCATTAGTCTACATATTATTCCATTCAAAAAGGAAGCAATCACAATTATTAATTTCATGTCATCCAACCAACGGTCTAACTATAATTTGTGAAGGGAAAAGCCCTTACCTTGGCCGCTTTTCTTCCTAGTACAAATCTCTAAGCCCCCCGAAGTTGTTCACAAGGAAAAAGATATTCCAAGCTTTGATGCACGAAGAAGGGGAGGTGATGGTGATGGTGGCTAGAATATTGGTATTCTTTATCGAATCTTGTTTGTAAAGAGTTTGTGAAATAGGGTTTGTGATTGTGGCTAGGGTTTCAGTACTCCTTTCTATTTAAATTGAATATTATTGGGTAGATAGTGTTGGGCCTGAATAAGGAATAGAAGAGAGAAAATATTATTATTATTATTATTATTATTATTATTATTATTATTATTATTATTATTATTATTATTATTATTAGTTAATCTTCATCAAAAACAAGGCACAGACTCCCAGCCAACTTTCTACTCATACCTGGATTGTGTGACACCAAGCCACAACCCTTAGCCCAAATTCTTCTTGCCATAGAGATAAAAACTCATCTACTAAATAATTCTTACTAACAACTTTACTACAATAAGTCGAACAAGGCGAATAATTACCACACCTAATTTAATATTGGAAAATATATATTTATAGATCCAAATTATTTTAACTAATAATTTTAGAGGATGTTACATCACCAATAACTAGAATTCCTCCTTCATTTCCATCTCCTTTCAAACAGTGAGAGAAAACTTTGGGTGTTGTTCCTTGTGATGACAATTGTGATACAACTGATACATCACTAGGGCCAAACCCAAAGATTCCATCAAACGCTATTACCGTCTCAGTCAAAGCTCCAAGTCGATAGGTGCTACACCTATTTTCAACAAAAAAAAACATCCAATAAAGTTAATCAAAATCCATATTAAGTATTATAATTAAAAAAAACATGGGACTGAATGATAAAACTATCAGAAAAAATAAGCAAATCCCACTGTTTACAAGCTCTCATTTTATGAAAAAATCAACCTATTGACAAAATCTGCATTACCAATTTAATTCCACTCTTCTTTCCCAACATTCTCTCTAATTTTCAAGCCTACAGGTCATGTCTAACAGTTCCCTCTACAAGGATAGGCTCCCTTGACCCACCTATCCAAGTCTAATTTCTATATGTTATGAATTCCACAAAGCATACAAACACATATTTATAATTGCCCACAATGAATAAGAATAGGAGTTTCTCGCCCAAAAAAAATAATGGCTGAAAAGAGTTAACACTAGTCGGAGAAGACTGCTTGATCGTGTGAAAATACATGTGATCAGAGATATAAAAACCGGAGGTACCACTCTTATCCTCGAGAAATGTACTAGTGCAGCCGTGGATGAATAACATATATATATATATATATATATATGAAATACATGACTAAGATCTTGGTCAAGGCGGGATATGCCAAATGTGAATACCGCTGAAGCAACAAGCATAACATTTGGTCAAGAAATCCAATTCTGAGTTAAATAAATACTTCAACGTACAACAATGAAATAAAAATTTGGAGCAACAAGCATAACATTTGGATTTGAATAGTAATTGATTGAATCAAAATAATTCATTAATCAATTTAAAATCCATTAAAGTTCTTAAAAACAATTTATCAATTATTCTAGTTTCACTTGATGGATATCTATTCAATCTATTTAATTACTTTTTTAGTATATGATTAAAGTGTTATAATGTATTGCAACTGATGTTTTAAATTAATTGGAAGGAATAAATTGCAAATTAAAATAGTGTCAATCACGTAAAAAATATTGTGCCAAACAATAACCCTCTATTTAAATATGTGCATATTTAACATTAGTCAAACATACAAGAAAATAGCACTTTAATTATCAACTCACATATACACGTAAAACAGCCTAAAATCTTATTCTTTAAAATATTTACACTAAAATTCTATTATTTTTAGAAAAATATATAAAATAATAAAATATAATATTTGTTATGTATATAACTCATTTAGTCAAATATGTACAAGATTAGCACATCATAGAAAGTACACATATAAAGAAAATTAATTATAAAACTAATCAACATATTTCTAAAATTATTTTAACACCAAATCAATTATTTAAAATCCTATTTCATTAATAAGATATTTATTATAAAACTTGAAGTGTTACAATTCTCTCCTCATTAAAGAAATTTCGTCCTCGAAATTTTTAGTGAACAATATGAGAACTAATATCTAACTAACCACCCTCAAGATTCAAATTTCGTCTATAAACATACTTAAGACATTCACTACTCATTTAAACATAACATGTTAAGAGTCCTAGCATGATAAGGTAACATGACAAAACAAATCAATAAAGCACATCACATTCAATCATTTCAAATATAAAGGAAATTTCATGATTAATCAGTATCGTTTATAGATAAAACTGAGCATGTGAATTTAGTCAACAACAACTTATTACATCTAGCTAAACCAAATAACACATATATCAACTACGCTTTCAAATTCAACTAACTTCTCAAACAATATTCTACTAGTTTTACTCTCCTAAAAGAATGTTTAAATCCTAACAACAAATCAATAAAGCACATCACATTCAATCATTTCAAATATAAAGGAAATTTCATGATTAATCAGTATCGTTTATAGATAAAATTGAGCATGTGAATTTAGTCAACAACAACTTATTACATCTAGCTAAACCAAATAACACATATATCAACTACGCTTTCAAATTCAACTAACTTCTCAAACAATATTCTACTAGTTTTACTCTCCTAAAAGAATGTTTAAATCCTAACAACAATTACTCTACAAGTTTCACAAAAGTTAGGCATATAGGGAAACATTTAAAAAATCCGCACCTCAAAGAATTACAATCAAAAATGCATATAATAACTCAATGACATGCAGTCACTTGATTTTTTTTTTCATAAAAAAATTAATGTGTATAATCATAGTGGAATAAGACAAATATTTTCACATATAGTTTCAAACACACTGAAAGTCTAAATTAATTTCAAAGTCTTATACACAAAATTCATCTAAAGACTCATACGATAGTTCTAGGTACTCATCAAATGAGACATTATAGAACAAATAAGATACTAACACAATGCACTTATTTATTTCAAACAAGTTACTTAGATGATCAAAATATTTAATTGAATGTTTAATTTAAGTACACATCTCTAACCTAATACCCACGCCACATAAACAATTATCAGCAATCAACATTGATGCTACATAAGACTCAAAATCATTCAAAATTGTATAAGAGATGAACATGGTTTCTAAGTATTTCAAAAATAAAATTAACAAGTATTTCAAACAATAATAATAACGAGTTATTGTTACCTCTTTTATCAACAATGAGTCATTAGGGTAGCTAGTCCCTCCTACTCATTGAGTCATCTATTTAAGGTAATCATCACTGTAGTTATTTAAATTTAAACATGGATAATTAAAAGTACTTTAACGTTGTTTAGGAGTGCGAAGGCAACGCCACAACTCCTACTCTTTACTTCAAGTTAAAAAGTCACTTAATTACATAGTCGCAATAATTTATTTGTAATTTACAACTAGTTATAACAACAAAAGAAATTACACGTACGCTAATATGAATCAACAATCAAAATAAAGAAATATAGAATTATCTCACTTTTACACACTCCCAACTACTCTACGCACTATATACAAATTCCTATCACTTAGAACATCTAAAACACAAACACTTTTACATACATGCATATATAATTTAATAATTGGCATCATGATGTAGCATATCCTCATAGCAATCCAAAAACTCCAAGTTTATCACAATTAAATTATTAATTAATTCTTTTTTTTTAATTAATCCTTATCATTTAACTAAAGCATATATTTTTCAAATAGTAGATAAGATAAGTAATTACTAACTAGAAGATAATATAACACATCGGCTAACAAAAATGAATCAAGTATTTTATAAACCATTTTCAAGTTAAACAATATAAAAACAATTGATTTCTACACTTAAATTATTATTATTAAAGTATCGCTAATCATTTAACACCATAAAATAATTCTTGTTTTTTCTTCAGATAAGAACTTGAAAGAAGGCTCCCAAACATACACAATAACAAGAAAGTTTGTTCTGACCAACATTTTTCTCGATCCGACAAATAGTACCCACATAAAATAGGTATAACATTTACACAATTTTAAATACACACATTTTTATGGATAATTAATGGCATTTTATTCCCTAATTAGGAACCCAAGTCACTGCAACCGATAAAGTTCAACTCAAATGATGGTGATAGAAAACAAAAATGTAAAATACATGAAGAAGTGAAGTATGGAGATTAGGATAATGATGAAGAGAAAAATGACAACCCATTATCCAAACGAAAAATCAAGGTAGAACGTGTGACACCCTAAACCCCAAAATAATACATATAATAATTTATATCATATTTCTATAAAATTTACAACGGATAAATAAAAATCTATTTCCAAGAAAATAAAAAAAATTATTTTTAATTTAGGATATCACGTTTCTCAAAAATCAAAAGGAACACTTTAAACTTCTTTACTCCTATAAAATAGTGCAATCTCAATAAGCTTGATTTAAGTATAATTACTTGATTTAGTTCTAAAAACTCACTAGTACTTATAAGGTTCTCATACAAAAAGTCATTTCAGATTAAATAAGTAAAATATAATTACTTGATTTAGTTCTAAAAACTCACTAGTACTTATCAGAGCAGGGTTCCTCCCAACTTGAACTTCAAGATTCATTAACCTGTAACAACTGGGATTTCGCAAACGCAGGGCCAAGCCAGTCAAACACAAACAACGAAGGAGGTGAGTTTTGAAATCATGTTGATAGTATAATATAAGTAAGAAGAACACGCAATTAATCTTCAATAAACCGTATCATTACACAAATATTCTTCAAAGAAAAACATCACGTTATATAGTCAAAATAAAGGAAAATCAATACACTTCACTATAACATCAAATCATCGCAGAAATTATTATCGCACACTATACATATTAATCACAACAAAACCATCACAAGAAAATGCAATGCTATGCATGAGCCTATACTCTACTTCACAATGTGGTACCATTCTAACTCTAAAGTACTTGGTTTGGAGGCTTGATACTATGCCACCATCCCGGTGGACGGACAATTCAAATTGGCCCTGTCCTCATAGATCCCCTCAACTCAACCCAAGACACATTTACGCGACAGTAGAGGTAAACGTGAATTGCATGGTAGCTCCCGACATTTGGAGTGCTACCCCCAAGTCACCTAGGAATTCCCCACCCGAATACCTCCAAGGTCTAACAATCTTGCCTTAAGGCTCAACAGCAGACCGCCACGATCAGGCTCATTCAGTTCTACTTCCCCGAAATCACTAGGCTTGTCAGGCCCTACCTATATGATGACAAAATAATCTTCACTGCACAAATTCTCGATATTTATTTTCTCCCCTCGTTGGCCTATGATACTCCATTAAGACCGTCATCTCAAACACAAATTGGAATCACAATTATTTCATCAGGGGTTACTTCAATATTTTCATCACAAATTTATAGCATCACTATCATTAATCATACATCACCACATAATTTATCACAAATTTATATCACAATTATTAATCATACATCATCATCACATAAAATTATCACAACACATCCATCTTTTATTATCACATCACATAAACTCATCTAATCACACATATACATCAAATTAATTCGACACTCAATATCGCAATAATATCAAATACCACACATTTACAGAAATTAAATCAATCAACACCTTACAAATATTTCTATTCTATATTTTAATCTCACAATTTCCATATTTTCACATTAATTAATTTATCCCTCAAAGGGCTACTGGAGTACGTAGCGAGCCCCGGATGAATCGTTGGGAAATACGGTTTTCCCATTCATCTCACAATATATTATACTCATGAATTCAAACGCTCTCTCACCCCTTACCTTATTTTGACGCTTTCAAACACGAATATGATTCCACGAGCAAACAGCCTTTGTTCATTGACTCTTTGTCCTTCAATCGATCTAACTCCACAGTTTATGGGTAAACGTTAAAAATAAATTATGAGGAGGCACTCTAATATTAATTTCGAAATTCGGTCAAGGAATCTTACCATAAATAAGAAACCCAATCAGTGGATCATAAAGACATTTTTCACATGATCATTTTGGCATTGGTTTCACTCAAATCAGAGTTACGGTGAAGAAGAACGATGCAAAATAAGGAATTTTATAAACGGAGAAGTCGGGTATTTTAGAGAGAAATTGGGATGGTTAAAAATCTGAGGAAGTATGTTTATTTGACTACTAAATGAATAAAATAACATACTGAAATTTGGACGAAAATGGAGAAACTTTTTTGAAACAGTTATCGGTCATCGGTGCCAAACGATAATCCTAATTTATGTTTTCTATTCCGGCTCCGGCTACTCCTCCTTCCTAATATTTTTTTATTATTATTATTTAGGCTAAATACCACCTGTGGTCCCTTAACTTAATTTCAGTTAACGATTTAGTCCTTTATCTTTTTTTTTTTCCCGATTTGGTCCTTTATGTTTTTAAATAATTTCAGCGTTACCCTTTAAGTGGGATTTCGTTAAGAAAAAAATTAAAAAAATCACTCATCCGTGTTTCGATAAAGTTATCCTTTATGTTTTGGAAATATTTCAGAAAAATATTCAAAGTTTGTTCTAAATTTGGTAGTAGGATTGATTCGTTAAAACTGAAGCTATGGGTATTTATACTCCATAGACATCACTTCAGATCAGTGACAATCGTTCCTAGAGGTTTGATGAACATATACGATGATCTAGATGAGGGATTTTTTAACTTTTTCTTAACGGAACCCCACTTAAAGGGTAACGCTGAAATTATTTAAAAACATAAAGGACCAAATCGGGAAAAAAAAGAAGATAAAGGACTAAATCGTTAACCAAAATTAAGTTAAGGGACCACGGGTGGTATTTAGCCTATTATTTAATTAGGTTTTACTTCCACATAGACCTAACCCATGAATCACTTTCTTTTTTTTTACCAACAACTACCGAAGCTATTTTTTTTTTTAAACACAAAAAATAAAGTAATTAATCTTTTAAAACACATTAATAACCAAAATTCTTATATTCAAAACTATCACTATAATAATACTTATGTTTCAAAACACTCAAATTAAAATATTACCATCATTAGAGAATAATCGAAACTATAAAATAAATCACACTTTATATTTGTTATTATATCATAATAAATATATATAAAATCACAATGGCATAACACATATATAAAAATAAGGAAATCAAACACAACGCTACTAATATCTCAAATAATTATTTATAAAATAAATAATTAAAACAAGAGATACTTAGAAATAATTAAAATATAAATATGTGCATATTTAACATTAGTCAAACATACAAGAAAATATGACATTAATTACCAACTCACATATACACGTAAAATCACCTAAAATATTATTCTTTAAAATATTTACACTAAAATACTATTATTTTTAGAAAAATATATAAAATAATAAAATATAATATTTATTATTTAAATAACTCATTTATGTACAGATTAACACATCATAGAAAACACACATATAAAGGAAATTAATCATAAAAATAATCAACATATATCTAAAATAATTTTAACATCAGATTAATTATCTAAAATAACATTTAATTAATAAAATAGTTTATTATAAAATTTGGGGTGTTACAGAACGGAGCAATAAAAACGTTCACATATCATCATCAGATGAGGAGACAGTCAAGACAATAGTTTCAAAAAAAGAAGAAGATTGTGGTCGAGCATATTACATCCTCTGACGAAGAATCAGTCCTTCTACATACTTGAAGGAGAACCAAAAAGAATAAATCAAAAGCAAAACAATCTTGTGGTGTAATGAAATTGATTAATCCAAAAAACCAAAAAAAAATTATGAAAGACTGAAAATCGAGAATACAAGATGAATGTATTTTCAAATATTTCTCTTTACTCATTTATAGTTTCAATAATAAAGTAATACATTTGGTATCTCAATTGTATATTGATAAATCTATTTTTTATAGGATTTTAAAAGGGTATTTACCCTCTATTTTATTTTATTTTATAGTTTTGATTTCAACTTCGTCTTATTTATTCATTTATTTATGATAATTGCAGAATTGATCATTAGATGATAAAATAAATCAAATTGGTCAAATCTACTAAGTTTTTAGTGCAAAAAACTTATCAAGTTTAATATTTCAATTAATGAGTACAAGAAGGAGGTTTGTTGCACACTTCAAAGGTTGAATTTTATGAGAATAAAATATGGCAAAAAAAAAAAGGAAGGTTGTTGCCTAAGAAGGGGAAGGTTGCAAAAAATTAGGATCTTCTTGTTATTATAAGGAGGATAAATGAGAAACAGAAAAGGAGGAGCCACACATTAGAAACAGAACAAAATTGGAGAAGTAGAAGAAATTAGAGAAAGAAAACAACAACAAACATTTTGGAAGCTAAAGAGTGCTTGGAGCTAGAGTAAAGTATCTCAAATTTTGGAGCAAAAGATCATACTCTTTGAGGGTTTTATTTCTTTTTCCTTTAATTGATGAACACTTCTATTATTTACTTTATTTTCTATATGTCAATGCGTAACTAAGCTCTCTTCTAGGGTCTTTGGTGAATCTTGTGATTAAGATACCTTTTTACTATGTCTTAGTTTTAAATTCTAGTTTTATTTTAGATTTTTGTTGTTTATCTCAATTAAATTATTTTATGGTTTTATTTACATGTTTGGGATGGCCAACCTTTGCATGCCTTAATCAATCAATTGACTAGTGACCAACTACAATTAATTGGTAGATCTATAGGATAATTGAGATTATAATTCTTGTATGATCAAACATAGATACTAATCTTTCAAT
The DNA here is from genome assembly GCA_037974755.1 of Cicer yamashitae. Lineage (NCBI taxonomy): Eukaryota > Viridiplantae > Streptophyta > Magnoliopsida > Fabales > Fabaceae > Cicer > Cicer yamashitae. Next base: position 20,668,043 of record JBBPBQ010020324.1, read on the forward strand.
CATTCAACCTCTTGGTTCTTTATGCTTTCTCTTAATTATATTTTTTGTATGATTAATCAAAGAATTAACTTAGGGAAAAGAATATTACATTGAATGACGAAACTTTGTTAATAATTTTAAAGAGAGATTGATAATTGATAAAATAAATAAGAATTTATATAAAGCTAGGACTTGAGGTATTGATATTAAAAGTGAAATCATGACCCTAGGTTTAATTTCTATTCATTAAAATTTGTGTTGTTATATACTTTCGTTATAATTTTTATGCTATCTTTATGTTTTTGTTATCACGAATCAATAATAATTTTCATTAGTCTAAATAATATAAAATCTTAATTAATTTGGTAGTTGTTAAATTAATCTCCGTGGATACGATAATCTTATATACTGCTACTTAACAAACTCGAACACTTGCGGAATTTTGCACAACATATATCAATTAAATCTATCTCTTAATTTCAATTATTAAATACATTAGTTCAACATATGACATTTCGAACAATCTCAATATTAATACGTTACTTCATTTATTCAAGTCATTCGTCTAACAATGGTACTTCTTTTCTACAAATACATTGGTAATTGTATATATTTTTAGTATAACTACTAAATTGTGGATTATTGGACAATTGATATATAAAACCTGATATTATTTATTTTGAATGCACTTCAGTTAAAAAAAATGAAAATACATCCATGCAACGTGTGGGTTATCATTTAGTTGTTTCTCATTTCTAATATACTAGAAAAGGAAATAATCACCATATATCATGCAAAAATAGGGGTGTTTTGTGTTTCTAAGAGCATCTAGTAACCATTATTTTATCTTTTCTATTTAGGTGCGGTGTTAACAAAAAAATAATTATATTTGATATCTTTCAGAATTTTCTAATCCTATTTTGTTTCTAATAATAATTATTTGATGCTAATATTTCTTTGTTGTTTATTATTTGTCATAATTTTATATCTAATATTGTCTAATTTTTTTCCAACATCGCCAATAATATCACATTTATCATATTATTGTCTCTATTTTTTCTCTCTCATAGAGACAAATTAGTGTTTGAATGTCCACTAAATATTTTTTTAAATGCAACTAGATGAAACTCATAATAGCGGCTAACACAAGCATTTCTCCACTTTGGACAAATTTGTTTAGCGAAATTTCTTTTTCGTTTAATGATATTGATTTTCGTTTAATGAAATTTCTTTTCGTTTAATGATATTGATTTTCTCGAAATTTCCCCACTTTGGCTTCAGAACTCCTCCAAATCAAAAGAAAAGATATTCTAAATGATCTTATAAATACAACGGTTTTTTTTATTTTAACACGCAAACAAATTTTAAAGTGTTACAATATTATAATTTCAATGCAAAAGTTGTAAGTACCATTATATGTCTACTAGGAATTGGTGGAACAATATATGCGTGTATGGCTTTAAAATTTATAATTTGAAAAAACATAATTGATTTTGATATGGTTTTTACTATCGATTTTCTATGTTTCTTTTTATAGGCTGATGAAGATTAATTACAGATTTTCTATTTTAATATGGTTTTTAATTACAGATTTTTAATTTTAGATTTTAATTTTTAATAAAACAATTAAAAATATCATTTATTAACTTTGATTTGCATAACAGAAACATTATGGACACAACACCATATTAACAACTAAGTTCCATATTAAAGGATCAATAGGAGAAAAAAAATTTAAGGACCAATTTAAATAAAATGAAAAACTTTAAAGATTGCAAGAGTAACTTTACATACAAAATTATTATTTTAAATTTTAAATCGACATTTCTCTTCAGAATTATAGTTTGAATCTACGATGATTATTTCTTATTTCAAAGACCAAATATTATGCACAATTTATGCAAATGTAACACATTTATATTTCATTATGTATTCCCTAATTTGTCAATCATACTTTATGATAATATTCTATGTTTTATTTCATCTGATAATGCTTATTTATATTTATAAAACATAATATTTTATACAAACTAAATGAAAAGCTCTAAGTTACAAGTTTACTACCATTGTAACAACAACACATCAGAACATTAGAAACTGGATCACAATATCCTTGATAATATCCCTTGCTAGTGCATAAGGACATGCAATTAGTTGTTTGGTCACATCTGGAAAAACACTTCTCGCGGACAAGTATTAAACTATTTGTACCTGTTGAAAAAAGTAATATTATTGTAATCAATAATCATTATGCATAAGAAAAATAATATATGAAAAATTCAAATCCTATTATACAAATTGTCTACGTACCTATTGAAAATAGAAGAATTAAAATCAAGGTTGCCATAATAAATTTCTCTTTACTAACCATTGTTCTTCCTCTTCTTCAATGTAAATTTGGCATGGTTGTGTATGTATATATATAATTAATTTTGTCAAAAATATATAATAAATAAAATATATATAGATATTTACTTTACTTTCATGATACTCAACTTTATATTATTTATTTCAAAGTTAAAGTCTTAGTCTAAAGATGACCAAATTTCCTTTTAAGATTACATTTTATTATTTACCATTTTAATATTTTTTATACTTACCTTAATTTTGTTGAAAATGTGATTGTAATGTCAATACCTTTGTTGAATTTGAGTACTCTTTGACATTAATTAGTCATAATAATGTTCATTAGTTTGAAATATTTTTTTTATTTATATTGTTGTAATTAAATCATAGATCATGTTTTAATCTTCTATTTGAGTTGTTTATTACCATTATCAAATCGAGGAATTAGTTTGATGTTTGCATGTTTTGATTTTGTTCCTTTGATCTTGTTTGAGTTTAATTAGTTTGATGTTAATATTAAAATCATGATTATGTATGAAAAAATGAGATTGAATTTAATATATATACTTATATGTTTGAGGCTGAATTACCAACAGATAGAAGACGTTCTTCTGATTCTAGTTGTCGGTCTAATAATGGAACAACATCATTAGGGATTATCTAGATGATTTATGAACAAAGTTTGATGTTGTTGTTTTGCATGTTCAGTCAATTTATTAATATTTTGGTTTTTGAATATTTAAACTAATTTATTTATTATTTTAATTAAATTTAATGTATGGTTGTTACTTTTGAATATATTATATGAATGAGATTTATTTAAAATTTTATATCTGTATATTTTAGTTATATGAATGAGATTTATGAATATTTTTTATTTTAATTAAATTAATGAAGAAAAGAAAAGCAATAAAAATTAAGTTTGCGCAGTTCGTAACCGTCACAAAAATTAAATTGTGGTGGTTCATAACTGTCGCAATACCTTCCTGGACCAAGATATAGGTGCAATTAAAGACTATGTTGGAGGCAGTTAGAACTGTCGCAAACATTTGCAGCAGTTGGATTGACGGTTTTTCTAACCATCACAAAACACTCTCGCAACGCACGAATCTGCGACGGTTGAGAAACTGTTGCAAACATCAAACTGCGGCGGTTGCAGGCCCCCTTTTTAACTGCCGCAAATTTTTTAACTATTACTTGTAATTTGTAATACACGCAGTTCAATTCTTGTTATGAACAGATTCTGTAAAGTTCTTATAAGATTATTGATTTAGAGAGCTATTAGAATAGAGAAAAATTTAGAAAGGATAAAAGAATGTTGTATAAGAAAGAGAATTATTCTCATTATCAATTGAATCACATTACAAGCCTTTTATATGCTTTACATAATGCCTCTCAAAGAGTTTAGATTCAGTTACATCTCTGCTATCATCTCCAATGGTTGTCCAGAGAATGATCAGTGTCTTGAGTAAGACATCTTTGCTTGCAAATAATATCCCGTTAAGAGTTCAAGCATCTATTTTGAGTTTGAGTTTCTTTAAGATTCTTAAAAAGTGATCTTGACTTTATAGGAACTTACTATTAGAGATTTTAGTGGTTAATTATACTAGTTAGTTAATTATTTTACACTAATTAGTTGTTTATCTAAATGGCTATATAATTCTATGTAACTCTTGATATAATTCTTTCGTTCTATTATCAATATGATTCAATTAATTTTTCTCTATTTATCTGTTATCAATTGTTTAAATCAAAAATCGTAATACTTACTTAAAAATAGTAGAAGTTGTCTTAGAATTATTTGTTATCAATTAAAAAAAGTAATTTTGATATTGAATAATTTAGATATTTATTATTAGAGATTTTAACATAATAAAAATAACATTTTAAAAAAAATGATATATTTCAAAATTGAATTTTGCGAAGAACTTCTCAAAATAATTTTTCATTTTAATCACTTTTTAAAATTTCACTATCCAAAAAAAGTTTTAGTAAATAAATGAAATGCTTAAAATGATATTTTAAAATAAACTATTTAAACTAATTTTTTATTTGAAACTTTATTTTAATTTGTTTTTTAAATGTTATAATAAAAATTATTTTTAAGTTCTTTTAAAACAAAAGGGCACTTTGGACTTGTTTAAGTGCTAGATACTACTAGTTCACTTAATGATTTTTGTTGCAGGAGCCTATATACTGTGTTTTATCTGTGTTTTATCATACAACGCTGGTTTTAATTTCATTCACTTGTACCATTTTTATGTTATCTATATTATTTGGTTTTAAAATTTTTATGTTATCTATAGGAAAATTTATACAAAAGAAATGTCATAATAAAATTTGTTTTAAAATAAGAAATGTCATTCACTTGTACCATTTTTATGTTATCTATATTATTTGAACTTATCAAAATTTTCTTTTCGATATTCATATTGTAGGTTTTTAAATTTAAATTAAATTTAAAAAAAAAGTGTGCTAGGAAAATTTATACAAAAGAAATGTCATCATAAAATTTGGTAATTATATTTGAGTTCTACTTATATTGTGGTATACATTACATTTTTTATTGAATTGAAATAAAAGTCTCTAACTAATAATAATCTCTAACTAATAGAGTATCATTTTATCCAAAATATAATAATTGAGCTCCAAATTTAAAAGATGAAAAAATGAAAATTAACTTCTCATAGGCTCCATAGTTGCAACAAGCGCTAGAGCGACTAAGGTGCGAATGACCGTTGTGTTTATTCGAGAAAACATTTAATAAACTGTTTGGAAAATTTGCATTTTGAATTAACATATTTATTCTTATATAAATATTAAAAAAATTCATTTTCATTTAAAATATCATTTCAACGTTTTTTTTAAATTTTTTAGTACATACATTTATCATATTATTTTCTGTGAAAACTTTATAATTATTTTCATCAAATAACAAAACACATGAGAATTATTACAACATTTATCGCCTTCATTGTCGAGTGAAACGAATTTAAGATTATGAGACCAATTTAATGCAACATGATAAATAGAAAAGCCTATACAAAAATTCACAGAGAAATTAGATCAATAATCCAAATATCAGTAACCACACACAATGAGTTTAGACATGCGAACCCGATTCACACTTTAACAATCCACAGAAAAATTAGATCAATAATAGAAAAACATGGAATCAATTATTACCGGAAATAAAGGAAATACAGAGGAATTTAATATTCCTACAATCCACATAGTCAAGCTCCTTACAGAGGACTATAATATGCTCTATAAAATAAAATTTGTTTCAAACATCCTCTGAATTCAAGTATAAAATAGAGAATAAGAAAAAGGAAAACATGTATCAACTGTTCTTCTTTTTGGCTTTTAAAAACAGTATTTTGATAATTGTTTTCAAAAATTATATTGCAAAACTATACATTCAAACAAGTTTTTTCTTTTTGAATATTAAAAAACTAAATCAAATGGACCCTGATTCAATGAATTTTTTTAGATAACTCATAATTTTATCATCCACCCTATATAATAAACTCCACGAACAACTAATTTTCTTTCCACTACTCTAATTGGACCTACAGGTACCGTTAGTTTTGAATTTAAAAAATGTTAAAAAAACAATTTATGCCACCGAAAATATTACTGAGTTGAGTCGCGCACTAGGTCGCTCTCTTTAAGACGTTTCGCGGCACTGCCCAAATTGTGCAAGGCAGACCATCAACTACGAAGTGCCCAGGATAAAACAACTCAAATACACTATATCGGAGTTCCACTACACCGTAGAAAATCGTTCTAGAATTACACCCTCAATATGATAGTCAAAAGGCTGCCACTCGTAATATGGTACAACGACCACTCGAAAGAAAGGGGGAGAAGCAGAGAAAGTCCCAGATTCGGAGAACTTTTGGTGTGCTTTTCCAACTGAGGAGATCCCTCTATTTATAGAGGAAATCTACAACTGGATCAGAGAAAAAAGTGTGATCCATGAGTCCAAAACCACATAAACGTGCTGCGAGTTTTACTAGGTTTTTCTTGACCGGACAATGAACTGATGCGCGTGTCCACAAAAACTGAGAACGCGAAAAACGCTACGGTTTGACCGGGCAAACAGACGCACGAATTCAGGAAGGAAGACTGGATCAGATGTTGAATGTTGACTTGGTGGAGGGCATACGTATACAACGTATCAAAGAGATAAAAATGCATGCATTTTATTATTAAAAATAAAAAATAATAATTTTTTGGATACTAAAAAATAATACACCACTTAGCCCAGGCCCAGGCCCGGCCGGCGGCGGCGCCTGCGTGTGTGGTATTCAATTTTTCATGCGTTCTCTCCGCTTCACAAAATTTGGTACCCCTTGGGACACACCTCAAGTGCCATACCTCCACACTATAAACACTACTAGTGTGTGTTATCCCTCATATGTGGGACTTCCTTATTTTTCAATTCACGCCAACACTAGCTCTCATTAATGTCATCATTATTTCCAACAATCCCCCAGTTGAATTTAAAAAGAAGGTTTCTGAAATAGCGTCAAACGCCTCTATAAGATCGTGCATAAACAAAGGTGTCTCTTGACTTGAACCTTTGCGTAGCAAGTAAGATTCAGATTCAACAAGAGTGACTCGTAGTCTTTAACTCTATCTTTAACATCAAACCCACACACAACCTCTTTATTGGGTGTATTATCAAAAGTCTGTGCATCTATGGCCCTGCACGTCTATCCCACTTCCACATTCACATAGGTGAGTCTATCAAGAGTAATCCTGTAGCTAGGTACTCCACTTCAAATAGAGTATAGATCTCATTAAGAGTTTCTATTATCTCAACCTTTCATCGCTTCAGGAATCATGTTTCTCTCATATATAATAGCATGTTCATCTCATATCACTATGACTTGTTATTACCCATTGAACCTAATTCTTGGGATCTCCAGTCTTTTAGGTCGGATTAGCATCATGAGTGACTCATTTTTCTATAGGCAATAGTCTCATCCTTTTTGATGTATTTATGACTTTCTCTCTAGCCAATCCTTTCGTCAAAGGATCTGCTAAATTCTCATCAATGCATACATGATCCACTATAACAGCTCCTTTAGAAAGTAATTCTCTAACTGTGTTGTGCTTACGACGTATTTGTTGTCTCTTACCTTTGTAATAACGATTCTCAATTTTCGCAATAGCCGCGGTACTATCGCAATGGATCAACACAGTTGTCATAAGTTTTTCCCATAAAGGGGTCTCAGCTAGCAAGCATCTCAACCATCTCCATAGTGGACTGAGCCAGTATCGTCTATTTCTTCTATTTTCAAGATACAGCACCACCGACTATACTAAAAATATAGCCATTGGTTTCTTTGGAGTCATTTGATAAGGTGTTCCAACTAACATCACTGTATCCTTCAAGGACGGCAGAAAATCTTTGATAATGTAATCCGAGACTCATGACTCTTTCGATAGCGTGTCAACGCTCTATACTAGGTCTAATGGTAAACCTGCACAACAGTCCCACGACGTAGGCAATGTCGGATCTAGTACAATCAATAGCATACCTTAGGCTGCCAATGATGCTCGCATATTCAGTTTGTCTAACACCTTCACCAATGTTCTTGAAAAGTTTCCCACTTGGATCATATGGTGTGTAGGCAGATTTACAGTCAAAGTATTTATATTTCTTAGGATCTTTTCAACATAGTGAGACTGATCCAAAGAAATTCCCTTTTCTAACCTAGTAATCTTGATTCCTAGGATTACACTCGCTTCTCTGAGGTCATTCATATCAAAGTTGTTACTCAACAATGATTTCACAGAATTTACAGCATGAGTGTTTGAACCAAATATGAGTAAGTCTTCTCACTACAAAAAAATTGACTTATCGTGACACACAAAGTTTGCCACTAAAAGTCAAAAACTGTAAGTAAAGGTCAATAATACTTTGAGTAACACCCAGATCTACTGTCAACTTTAAGGGAGCGTTTTGCTACACTTTGAGGACTGTCACTACATGTTCTGAGGATTGTCACTACGTGTTTTTGATTTCTACCTACAATAATGACTGTCACTAAAAACTAGATAAATATAAGTAAAGAATTGATTTATTCCTACGGTATTGTCTGTCACTAAAACCTAGAAAAATATAAATAAAGAATTAATCTATTCCTACGGTATTGTCTGTCACTAAAACTTATTATTATTCATTAAATTAAATTTATTTTCTCCCTACTAATTGTAATTCTAAATTATTAATACCAGTAAATTAAATTTAAATTTCTAATTTTTATTAACTAATGCCATTGAAACATATAATAAAATATAATTTAATTTTACTAATTCTATTAAATGCATGTTACTTGCATTCCTAGCATTTTAATTATAGCACTAACATGAGTATCATATCCTTGTGGCAATATTGAAATGAAATTAGATCATAAAAAAATATATTTCTCCACTAATTAGATCATAAAATCTTTACAAAAGTGATATATTTCTCCACTTATGAATTTAAATAAATTCTTTTTATAGTACTACTAATATTTGATTGCTATAATTTAACAAGAAACCCCACTTTGAATTATCTTTGGCTAACCCACTCCTTTTAGCTTTGGAGTTTGAAAAACTTCAGACATTGATTGTGAAATGCTAAATTTTACAGCGTAAGACACGACAATGCAATTTGCAAATGTCAAGATTAACTACAGTAACTCCATGATGAAAGGATAAGGACTTACAATGAACTAGAATATTTTGTTGGTAGTGGAGCTACTATGGACTTACTAATCTTGATAATCAATGCTTGTATATCCTGTTCAAAGAAATTGAAAGATAATTAGGTAACTAAAAAAAGCAAGTTTGCATAGAAGATATGAAAACAGTAAATGTGTGTTTAGATTTCAATTCTGAGACATAAGTATAACCATCCAGCTGGTTATATAACATTGTTAAAAAAACGAGTTCAACACATAACAATGGGGTTACAGAAAGTTAAATGGATTTAAGCCTAGAGTCAGCCCGCACAACACAAGATCCCTGTCCAAGCATGGAAATGCGATGGTAGTCATATTGATAAGTAAGTCTGTGTATGATTGATTCATCAAACAGCAAAAATTAAAGGTATTAAATATGCTCCAAGAAGAAAATAAATCCTTTAAATTAATAAGGAAACTTACAAATGCTTTGAATGCAGGCTTATGTGCTGTCATTTCGTATAAACAACATCCTGGATAACAGATTTCAGAGATCATACATACATTCATAATAAACCAACAATAGAAAGTTTATGGAGAATAAATAATCCCAAAAAAGTACTAACCCAAGGACCAAATATCTGATTTAGAACCATAAGGTATATCAGCGAGGAGCTCAGGACACATGTAGCTAGGGGTTCCCACAACCTACATTACAAGATAACGATTAATTGATGATTAAATTTAACCAATATCGGGAAGGTCGATTCATTAAAACACTACACATTTCTTACAGAGGAAGCAAGATCGTCAGAAGTCAACATTTTAGCAAGTCCAAAATCACCTGTTTCATCATTGATCACTTGTAAGTAAAATTTCAATCATCTATACCTTACTTAAAGGAACCATAGAATAACTTACCCAGACATATGTCATGACCTTTCGTCAAGAAGATATTTGAACACTGACAGAATCATGTGATTATCTCATTAGTATATATCTTAATGAGATTTAGATGGAAATAGAAATACCACTTCTACGAACAAAGGGAAACTTGTTATATACCTTGACATCGCGATGAAGAATGTGATTCAGATGCAGGTAGTCAAGTGCCATAAGAAGTTGCACGAGCCATTTGCAAAGTTTCTGAAATCAAATTATCCTTTTTAGAATTTGAATGCAATAATTCAACTATTATCCTTACTTTGTCCAAAAGGAAAAGGACTAAAACTTATCAGCTAGGAGATAAAAGATAAGGATAACCTCCTTGGAAAACAGAACACCATGAGCCTTTTTTATAGCTTCCGCCCTAGGTTACATAATAATGTATTTCAAATATTTTCATGCCTTAATTCACAAAAGCTAGAAGAAGACAGAACTATAAAAATATACATTAGAAGAAGTCAGAGATAAGAGACTTACATATCTCAACCCTCCCAATAACCTATAATAATGCAGACATAGCAACCCTGAGAAGGAAGAAGACAAAATAGATCAAGACTTGAAACACCTTGAAAGTTTCTATTATAAAAAAACAAGATTTTCCAGCCAACATTACAATGGAAGCTTGTTTCAGCAAGCTTATAGTAGTCAACTTTTTACGCATTTTATCTAAAATAAGCGTATAAGACGTGTGAGAAATTTTTTGATGGATTATTGGAGCTCCTAAATAGGTCCCAAGGTCATTAGTCCAATCAACACCAAACCTCTAGCTAAGATTATCTACAATTGGTCATTGACATTCTTCAAATGTGTCAACCTCAATTTTAAAGACATTTTTTAAAAGACAGTAAGATTTTGATTAGATTGAGGCACTGACAATGATATGGTTGCAATTCACTTTCAATTGGACTTTCAATTATAATTAGATTGAGAAAATTTTAACTTCATAAATATGTTAAGAGTGAAACCCCATTATGGTTCTTGAATTTGTAAGGTACTCTAAGAATAGTTCCTGAAAAAGTTGACACGAACATTCATTGTATCTAAATTGGGCTATTGTTTGATTCATCATTAGTGTTGTCCTCTACGATGTTTTCTTTGTGCTTTTCACGATTCTCATTTACATCACAACCTGCACATTCCAGGAATTCGAGTTAAGAGTTGGAATATAAAGAGTAAACACAAACATGAATGAATCCTACCAAGATGTAATATGCTAGAGAGAACCAAATGAACAGGAAAATATGATGGTTTGACTTTCAGAAAGTGCAAAATGAAATGACTAGACATTACCGTTAGTACTAGTCTGACTTTGAAGCCAATCAGAATTTGCAGAGCACTCTTCTGCTCTTTGTTCTGCTATTAGAAACTTTATTGCATACCCAACATCTCCATTTACCTGATCTAGAATCTGCAACAAAGAATTTATACTTACATGTAAAGTTGTTAATTTCCAGAAGAAAAAAAACAGCAAGCTGCTAGAGTTCTCCTTTAACTGAGATATCATCAATTTTCAAACAAAGAAAAAGGCATCCAATTTTTGCACCTGTTCCGCTTTTTCTCTGTTTTCACATCCACTTCCATCCCATAACCACCTTTACGGACCTCGGCTGAAAAGTTTGCCTACCAGCTTGCTCATAGGGTCTGCTAGCTCTATCTTTCGTTTTATGGGATGGCGCTGAAAGATCGGCATCCACCTTTCACAAACTAGAATTAATCAGTAAATAGCTACTACTCTTAATTAACTCTTAACATTAATTTGAGAATTAGGAAACAGAATTCCAATAAGAACCTTAATTATAATCGACCTTGCAGGTCCATCACAAGGATCATCCTTTAACTGAACACTATTATAATGCTCCCCGTCATGATAAGACCTAGAATGACACCATACCCAAATAAAGCTTCAAAATTCAGATGCAAAGTAGAGCCAATTATTCTGAGCTGGTTTCCCATAGAAGCTATTGATACACACACCTTAAATATTACATATATGCACAAACAGATAGGTCTATTGCACTCAGAACAACATTACTAATACTAGTTACAAACTACTCTAGCAACATACCAATAAGATCTGACTGAATGAATGTTTGCTCATTGATTTCATCAACTTTCCTTCAAAATAACCTTCACTAATTTATGTCGGTTGATACCAGCTACGTATACAACATTTAATTTTCGTTCACCGCAATTCACATCGGAATAATGAATAGACTATTATTTATCTATTTTGTGTGTATGATTCTATGGTATTGCAGTAATTAATTTAATACTACATTTTGAAAGCATAGGTCTTCAAATCACAAAATGAAAACCTAGAGTCTTCTAGCAAGTTAAAGATATAAAGAAATCTTTGCTAGTTCAGTCATAGATTTAGCAAAAAGGGCAAAAGAGAGTCAAGAAAAAGGGCAAAAGTCAATGTCAAAAAAACTACTATTTGTTTCAAGAAATGCTGCATTCAGAGTGTAAGAGGAATTATTAGAAACAAAAGCATGGAGATGGGAATGATTGAACTGACCTTAGATGGATTGAATGGCAAAAATTAATATCCTATAAGAGGAATTAAAAATCAAACAAAGAAGAAGTCATCCGTAATTAAGAATTTAAGAATCAAAACAATAATAAGCACTTTATAAGATAAGAGGTGATACCTAGGGTCCTAATCTAAAGATCAAAATCAAGTATCTATGTAAATATATATGAAAGTTCAGGAAAAAAGCCATCATCTCTATGCAACATGCTTTGGTGATTTTTTCACTTGTGGACCATGCAAAGCTAAGACTGAAATCAATGTAAATGAATGTTAATTGCTCATGAAGATTGTCATTACTATTTAACATGTTCTTTGCTTTTCAATTACCACAATCAAGATGTAGAAAATTGCTACTAGAGGCTGCAACTTACTTATTCAACATGAATTGAAGACTAGTTCTGCAACTTACTGAGTATAGGTGAGCATACCTATTACCCTCTTGGCATTTTTATGCTTCAAGAGAGTTGCCAGCCCCAGATCTCCAATCTTAACTTCTCCTTGGTTACCATTTATAAAAATATTATCACACTTCAGGTGGATTGTGATTGTGCAGATAGATTAAACCCATTAAAATATGTCTTGCCTATCCTTTAACAGCTCTCATGTCGACCTTCTTGTGTTTCTTATGGTACTTAAATCATGCATCAAACCAACTAACAAAAGGGCTAATCTCACAATAAAACAGAAAAACAAATTAAACACATATACAAAGGATAGTGAACACACTGTCTAAGGCTCCCTGAGGTGAACAACTTAGTAATCATGTTAACATTCTTGTGCTTGTCATCAATCCAGGAATTGTAGAAACTTACAATGTTACTGTGCTTCAACGACCTCAATAGATGCATTTCTAAATACAACCTCTCTAGGTTGCCCGGTGATTGTAATACCTCATCAATCCGAACTTGGCTCCACGCAACTTCGAGACCGTTGACTTCATCAAATGCCTTAAAACTAATTAACCACAAATTAAGGAAAATATATACAAAAATTCGAATGCATGAGGCATTTGAATCTTCTTTAAAATTTGATGTATATAAAAACAATTAACAATGAGGTAAAAGCATTCAATTAGTTATCAATTACTACTATAAAATACAACATAATATAGAAATGCTTCTCTAAAACCAAAACATTCAATGGATACACAGTCTTGAAAGCTCTTTTGCCGATTACTTCCTTATACTGCCATGAATTCAAAAATAAACATAAAATTAGTTTTTTTTTCCTTTAATTTTTGGGGGAATGGAGGTAAATTAAGAAATGAAAAGAAAAACAAAAAACAGAAGAACTAGATTACCCTATGGTAATGAGAAGTAGGATCAGTTTCAATAATAACAGGATCAAAAGGCTCAAGAAGACCTGAACCTTCCTCTGAGCATTCTGTATCCACCAAACTCATCTATAACGTGCTATAATAATTCATTTCCCTAATCCAAAAATGAGGATAATGTGTCGTGTGAATGAATCGCAAAAACAGAACAAATCGCAAACTCACAACCTCATTCAGCAAATCGCGAAAAAATGACACTTAACAAGCAAGATTATCAAAATAAAATTGAAATCGCAAACTGAAATGATTTGGAAAGAGAATAGAATTTACTTGCTACTGCAAATCGCGAAGTGAAACGAGAGAGTTGAATTTAGGGTAGTTCGAAATTGAATTTAAGGGTTTTGGGGATTAAAGTTCGTTGAAGATAGTAGAGAAAAAAGGGTTTGAGAAATGCATAGAAAAAGAAAAGGTTTCTCAGTGTTTGGTGTAGTTGCATTTTCATGGTACAAGAACAAAGGGGCAAAACTTACATTTTTGTGTATTTAATTTTTTTTACAAAAGAGTATAATATTGTATGAAACAGTGACACACTAACCGTAACTAAAAGCAACTTTAGTGACAGATGAAAAAATATTACAAAATATGAGTGTCACAATAGATTTTTTTTTTTTAGTGTCTACATATAGACATATGATAGTGCAAATGCCATTTTCATATTTGTAATAAATGCATTTGTCACTTTCATTCACTTTAACCTCATTTGATATAATCAAGTTATCAAATTTTCCATGTCATTGCTTAAGAGCTTGTTTAAGACCATACAACGATGTATCTAACTTACAGACCTTGTTTTCTTGTCCATGAATTACAAAACTTCAGGTTGTTCCATATAGATTTCTTCTTCCAAATCATCATTGAAAAAGGCTATTTTAACATCCATTTGGTGTATCACCAGGTTATGAATAGATGTTAGTGATATGAGTACTCTAATGGATGTTACTCTAGTGACCGGTGAAAGAGTGTCGAAAAAATCTATATTTTCTCTTTGTTTAAAACCTTTGGCTATAAGGCGTGCCTTGTATTTATCAACAGTTCCATCGGGTTTTAGTTTCTTTTTCAATCTCCATTTACAACCTATCGGTTTGCAACCAGGAGGTCCTGTTAGACTCTAGAGAATCCATTTCATCGTTTATAGCTTCTTGCCATAAATCTACATCCAATGAAGACAAAGCTTTTTTGAGATTTGTAGGATCCTCTTCTAAAGTATAGGCCGTATAATCGGGTCCACAATCTTTAGCAATTCTGACTCTCTTACTTCTTCGAGTTTCTGTTTCGGCTTACTTCTTCGAGTTTCTGTTTCGGCTTGTTTACTGCTTTCAGTGCTTCTTGATTTTGGAACGACCACTCGATAGAAATAGAAGAAAAAGAAAGGGGAAGAAGTAGAGAAAAGTCTCAGATTCGGAGAACTTTTGGTGTGCTTTTCCAACTGAGGAGATCCCTCTATTTATAGAGGAAATTTGCAACTTGATCAGAGAAAAAAGTGCGATCCATGAGTTCAGAACCATAGAAACATGCTCCAAGTTTTACTAGGTTTTTCTTAATCGGGAAATGAACTGATGCACGTGTCCACAAAAACTGAGAACGCGGAAAACGCTAGGGTTTGACCGGGCAAACAGACGCACAAATTCAGGAAGGAAGACTGGATCAGATTTTGAAAGTTGACTCGGTGGAGGGCATACGTATACAACGTATCAATGAGATAAAAACACATCCATTTTATTATTAAAAATAAAAATTAATAATTTTTTGGATACTAAAAAATAATACACCACTTAGTCCAGGCCCAGGCCCGGCCTGCGACGGCAGCGTCCGCGTGTGTGGTGGTCAATTTTGCATGCGTTTTCGCCACTTCACAAAATTGGGTACCCATTAGGGCACACCCCAAGTGCCATACCTCCACCTTATAAACATTACTAGTGTGTGTTATCCCTCCTATGTGAGAATTCCTTATTTTTCAATTGACACCAATACTATCTCTCATTAATGTCATCATTATTTCTAACAATGTTCTATTAAAATCATCATCATTTCCAACAGATACATATAATGATATAACTCATTTGCTTTCGTATTTGTAAGAATATCTGCATATTAGTTTCCTTCTATAATAATATGGTAAAAGGCAATGTTCCAATTTTTTGCTAAAAAGTTCCGAATAGCCACCAAAATGTTGACATAATGATAAAATCTATTTGTACCAATAGTCACTAACTGCACAATATGTAAGGAGTGTGAAAAATATAATGGTTTTTTGAAACATGTTTGCCAAGAGAGCTTGATGCCATGAGAGTTTTTATCTCAACATGAAACGTATTAAAAATATCTACACTTCCATAGAAGGCTAACTAAAATGTTATTTTACATTTTTAAGTTAATTTTACCAAACACTTTAATTACTTTAACAACGGTAAACTTTAAGCTTGCAGTTATCAACTAATTTTACCAAATAAAGTCTAACTAGTGTAAGACCCATGCCTTGCACCGATAATTATTTGCAATAAAATTACTTTGTATATATTTTAAATATTACAAAACTATATAAAACATACATATGAGAAAATTATTTAATAAATATAAAATTTTGTGAAGTCATTATTGTTAATAGTAACTACTAGTTTTACCTGCGGATTTTCCTGCGGAAATACTTCCGCAGGTATTACGTGAGGATTCTCCAACAATTCACGATTCTCTTAAGAAATTTCCTACGGTGTCATATTCCGCAGGTAAAAAGGCAAGCAAAGTTTTTGTTTGCTGGGGATTTACATGTGACTACGTTTCGTAGCAAAATTCATCTTTTTCCTTAGGATTTATCTGCGGTAAAAGTCCGCAGGAAACATCCGTAGCAAATTCCGCAGCAAAGTTTACGAGTGTTATTTCCTTAAGAAATTTCGCAGGTAAATTTTTATGCCAATTTTTATGTTTTTATATAAAGTAGTTTTTATTTTTATATAAATAAAGTAGAATTTTTTTTTAAAACAAATTAAAAAAGTAAGATATGTTTCACGGTTAGGTATAAAAATATAATTCGCATCCGCGGTACCCATCCGAACCTATCTTGATTTGGAGGGAAAATCTGCTTTGATTGAGTGCGATTGATGGTATGAGTTTTCCAGAAATTAAAATTCGGGGTAGAAATGGGTTTGCTGTGTTGATATCCACTTTAGACCCGAACTCGCCCCGCTAGTAATATTATTGTAATTTTTAAATTTTATAGTATATAATTTCTATTAAATTCAATGAATTAAGAGTTTTGATAAATTTATCTATTTAATTTTGAACTCAGTAATTAAATAAATTGTTTTTATAATTAAAATTTTATATTTAATTTTAATTAAAATTATGACAAAAAATGTTATTTCAAAATAGAATCAAAAGATAAAACTTAAAAATTTAACGAAATTAAATTTAAAATATAGTCAACTAATTGACATGTTATTTAACTATTGACGATTTAGTTTGATGATATCAAAACAAAATAATTTTTACATTTATAGAAGTCCCAAAAATATAATTATTATATTTGTTTGTAAAAAAGTAAAGGAAAAATCGTGTATAAACATTAAAATTATTCAATTTTTTAGAAAGAAAAAAAATTGAATCAAAGACCTACTTTTTTTTTTAAAATGTATTAAAGACCTATTTTTGCATAACTCCTAACAATTTAGGCCTAACTCCTAAAACAAATTATTCATTAAAATCGTAAGAAACCTATTAAGTATTCTTCTCCCTTTCGCATCTCAACTCACCACCTCGCCGCCGCATCTCAACCATAACCACCACCGTCACACCTCGCCGCCATCGCCACCTTCGAATCTTAACCTCCTTACGTTGCATCTCAACTTCGTTGTCATCGTAATCTCGTCGCCTTCGTAACCTCGTCGCCTTCGTAATCTCATCGCTATCGTAAGTGTTGCGCGTCACTCTGTTTTATTTCAGTCTCGTTTCTCACCATTTTTCATTATTCTCGTTTCATTATTCATTTTTGTGAACTACAGTGAGTTAGGGTTTTGATTTTCTTCTGATTTAGGATTTTTCTTCTGATTTAGTGTTTCTGTGTGTTTTTCTTCTTGTTCTTCTTCATCTTCTTCTTAATATCATTAATAGAGTTTGTGCCTTACTATTTTCTTGTGATGATCATCTGATTTTGTTTCTCCACTTCAAATACATTATCAAAAATTAAAATTTGATAGTATATTTTATATTATTAAATACATTATTGAAAACTAAAATCCAATAAAAGATTAAAAAAATTAAAAGTTAGATGATCATTCACCAACAAATAATTCAACTTTGAGCTAGTCCATTTATGATAAGGAACTTGTATGTAATGTAATAGTTAACATCACATAGTAATTAAAAATCCACACATTAATAGCGATTATAGTACAACCGCATGTGATATAATAGTATTTTAATTCATACAATTGTGAGGTCCTAATTCGAATATAGACAAGACATTCAATCTAACAATATCAACATTTATCAGTTGAGTTAGGACTAAAGAACGTCATTTAATTCATACATTTATCAATCGACATTCAACCGTATGTGACAGGTATTGTGTGAAAACTTGCTCTAGGAAAAATAGTTCATATAATTTTTGAGTGAATATGATACTTTTGAAATCAGCTTATGCATCTCACGGTCATGCAAATACTTAATTGAGTTTCGAACTTCACAATAGCTAAAAATTATAATAACCGGACCTTAGAGAGTTGTAGGAATTTACCCATCAAAAAGAGAAACCTTAAGTTTTACCCAATACTTTACTTAAAAGCTCAATTAATAATTGTGATTGTGAATGTAACTAAGAATCTGAAGTTATAGGAAGAGGAGCTTGTGGAACTGTCTACAAAGCTGTTACGAATGATGGTGAATTTATTGCCTGTCAAGAAGCGGAATTCGTGCGTAGAAGGAACATCGAGCATCGACCGAAGCTTCTTAGCTGTGATTTCAACTCTTGGAAAGACCAGGCACAAGAACATTGTGAAGCTGCATGAATTCTGTTTTTATGAAGATTCTAATCTTTTATTGTATGAGTAAATGGAAAATGGAAGCATTGGTGAAAAGCTTCATTCAAGTTCAACATTTTGTGTATTGATTGGAATGTTTGATATGAAATAGCTTTAGGGATCTCTGCAACAATATCTAAACTTAGTTATGATTTGCAAACATGATATAAATTTTGTTTAGGAGTATTGCAATAGTTGGATCATACTTTAATTAATATGTAGTTATGATTTGTGAACATGATATAAATTTTGTTTCGGACTATTGCAATAGTATCTCAATTAAAGACTAATATTAAATATTTAAAAAATGTATTTTATAATAATGTTTTCATATATTTTCAGTTGAAATTTTGATATAAATAAAAAATCAGAAAGGTGGAAATTTAAGCAAATATCCTACGGATTTTTCTTTGAAAATAATTTTTATGCGAAATTACATCAGATTTTCAAACAAAAAGTATTTTAGTGCAAAATTTCAAGTCGATATACCTGCGGATTTTCATTTGAAAGAGATTTGTAGGAACAATACTGCAGATATTTTTGTATGAAAAGTCGTAAAAAACCTTGAGTTTACTTAACACTTGCTGTGGAATTTATTTACTTTTCCTGCGGATTTATCTGTAGGTACGTTACCGGCGGATTCAAAAAATCTTCAGGAAACAATTATCCACGAAGGTTTTACGTGGGGATATGGTTCCGCCAGAAAATCCGCAGGTAACGTGTGTTCCTACGGATTTTTAGCTTAAATCCGCATGAAAATCTACAGGTAAAACGCTGATTTCTAGTAGTGAAAATTTTATTAGTATTAAAATTTTAATTTAATTTTTTCAAATTTAATTATTTCAATATTTAGCATATTCACACCATAATTGGATAAAAATTTAATATTGTGTTACACGAAGGTTTGAATTAGGAGACCTTAAATTTTTATTTGTTGAATTGAGTTATACCTCTTCGAAAAGAAAAAAAAATAATGGAAATATTGTTTTCGTGTAAAAACTAACAACAGTTTTTTGTTACATTATACTAATTAAATGGTTGATTTTAAGTTAGAAGAAAATCAAATATACAAAACAGTCAAGTAGAAAATTGAATATCCAAAGGATTTTGGTGAAGAAGAAGCGGCAAATAAATAAGGTTGTTTTAAAGATGGAGGTTTTCAAAGAAGAATAGTAGAAAGAAAGAGAGGAGACCATGTATCATGAAGATAATAATTAATGGCATGCAAATCCTCAAAATTAAAATAAAATAAAGGCTTGAATGCAGTTTTAGTTTCTTATTTTTACTTATTTACGAAATTAGTCTCCTATTTTAAAAGTCGACAATTTTAGTATTTTTCTTTCATCTTTTAATTAAAAAATAGCAACATAAAATGTTTTAAATAACGTGTCATATTATATAATGATGTAGAGTGATTAACACCGATAAATTGGAATAAAACACCGTAAAGACTTAATTTTCAACTTCATAAATTTTTCGTATTTGTAATTTAATTAATGACATATGAATAATTAATGCATTTAGATTGTTCTATATCATGAAATTGTATATCACAGTTATCTAAAATATTTCAAATTATCATTTTTTAGTTTTAAAATTTGAGAGAATGACCAAAACTGTCGACTTGTACAAACAGATCTACAAGGTTTTAAATAGCGAAGCTAAAACTAGAGAGACTAATTTCGTAATTTGATAAAAATAAAGAGGCTAAAACTACCATTAAATTTAAAATAAATGATCTATAAGGTTTTGTTGATGAAAAAAGAAAATGAAAGATAGAAAGAGTACTTATTAACGAAGAAGAGATGAGAAGATGGAAATGCTTTTTTACGTGGAATGGTAAAGAATGTAAGTTGTCACCCGTGACTTGCACGGACAAAATATATTTTCTAAAAAAACTGTGTAAATAAAATGATATTTTTTAATTGTTTAAAAAAAACGACATAAAATTTTGTTATGAAATATGCATAATAAAATTTACATAAAACTAATAAAATATTTGTAATAAAAATAAATAATTAAAAGAAGTCCTCACTTTTTTGTAAAAAAATTAAAAATAAAAGAAATACTAACAAAGTCAAGCTTATTGTGTTATAAAAAAAATGTATGTCAATTTAAAAAAAATAGTCAAGCTTATTGTGTTATAAAAAAAATGTATGTCAATTTAAAAAAAATAGTCAAGCTTGCATACAGAAAGACGTGTAAACAAATACTTACACAAAAAAGAGAATGGATTAGTGTTATGTATCACACAAAAAAACTGATTTTATCCTAAATTGAAAAAAAGGATGTGGGATATTGGCCTAGAATACCAAACCAAATCCATAAGACATAGTTCATCACTACAATCTTGTTATTGACGGTAAGTCAAAGCACGACAGAGAAAATTTGTCTAGATTAATGGTTGTTATTGAAAGTCAATTCACTAGAAGAATGTAGTAAATATTACAATCTTTTTCTTCCCATTTCAAATTGAAAGGGTCACCTTCTTCTACTTACAATTTATAATATATATATATTAGTTAGTTCATGTAACTTAATATAAGAAAAAATAAAACTCAAAACCCGACCAAATATAATAATTAACACATACATAATGAATATAAATACATAATCAAAGATAAACGTAAGAATGTGATTTCTTAGAGGATAACCACTGATTACAAAAATCAAATGCAGATAATTTAAGTTCAAAACGAAATAAATGATAAAATAGAAACAATGACAAATTATTTCTCAAATTGATCAAAATATTTTCAAATATTTCACGATAAACGATTTATGTAGTTGATGAACACACTTTTTGGCAACCCTAGAGAAAATGAACACGAAGGAAGATTGGATCAATTAGAATTGCAAAACTTTATTTCAAAATGAAGGTTAGAAAGCATACATTGGAAGTTGGTCGAGTTTAATTTTAAATTAGAAAGCCTAATTTTAAATTTATATTTTTTTCATATAAGTAAAAGTGGGTCAAAGAAAACTAATGTATCTAGTACAAATATTAACATCAACTTTCTTTAACTCTACTTTTACTTATATTTGATATTGGAGTAATATATGGTTAAAGTGTTATAGTGTATTGCAACTTATGTTTTAAATTAATTGGGAGGAATAAACTGCAAATTGAAATATTGTCAAATAAACTCATATTTTCATTCTTTATTTGATTTTGTTAGAGATAAAAATATAAGTTTATTTAAAGATTTAAGTTATGAATTTGATGAAATTTACATTATATTGAGGATGATAATTAATTTTATGGGTTTTGTTTGAAATTTTTGATGATTTTTTTGAATTTTTGCAGAAAAATAGGATAACATTGTTGACATTTTAAAACATAAAAATCAAATTGTCACTTAATATTTAAAATAAAGGACCAAATCGAAAAAAAAAAAAAGATAATTAAT
>JBBPBQ010020324.1:20695013-20868573 GCA_037974755.1 Cicer yamashitae
TCCTTAATTGCTAATTTGATCAGTATCTTCAATTGCTTTAACAAATGTATCACACTCTCTTTGTAGTTAACTTGTTACAAAGAATGGCAATAGTTGATGCAATGCTGACTTGCAAAGGTGAGGCTTTGTCCTTAATTGCTAATTTGATCAGAATCTTCAATTGCTTTAACAAATGTATCACACTCTCTTTGTAGTTAATTTGTTACAAAGAATGGCAATAGTTTATGCAATGCTGACTTGCAAAGGTGAGGCTTTGTCCTTAATTGCTAATTTGATCAGAATCTTCAATTGCTTTAACAAATGTATCACACTCTCTTTGTAGTTAATTTGTTACAAAGAATGGCAATAGTTTATGCAATGCTGACTTGCAAAGGTGACACACCATTGAAGGTGGTTGTCTTTAATACAAAGAAGAAGTACAGCAACAAGTTAGTGATATGCTGATTTGCAAAGCTAAAGGTGAGCCACTTATTCTTTATATTTTCGTTTATTTTCTTTGCTTGATTCACGTGGCTTGGTAGTGTATAAATAGAACATAAATCAATGTCAATAATCATTCTCATAACACCCTCGTTGCACTATCATTCTCTATTCTATTTATATTTCAATTTTCACTTCACCTATTACACCACCATCCCCATTAGACAAGAAATAACCATAAAAAAAAATGCAGTTCATCTACATTACACTGCTGTTGTTGGCCTGCATTGCGGCACCAACTGTGTGCACCAGTTACCTTCCTCTAAAACGGGTCATTCCACTTAACCATAGCGTTAAGATTGACATATTGATAGCTCGCGACAGAGTTCGCCACTCAAGAATCTTGGGTGGTGTTGGCGTCAACTTCACAGTCCAAGGTATCGCTGATCCAAACTCCTTTGGGTAAGGCTAATCCTCTTTCTCGTATACTCCTTCATTTATTTCTTATTTCCTTGTTCTTTTCATTTTCTGGTATGCTCTGTCATGCATTTCTTATATAGCAATAATTGATATACATTACCATATTTTGTACAGAATTGAATTTCATTTTATTTTTATGAGATACGTGACAGTAATATTTAATTAATACTATTGTTGGTTTGTTTCTTCAGTCTCTATACCACAAAAGTAAAGCTTGGATCTCCACCAAGGGAGTTTACTGTTCAGATTGACATCGGAAGTGACGCTTTATGGGTTAACTGTAATCCTTGTACTAGTTGCCCTCATTCCAGTGGACTTGGGGTCTGGTTTTTCAATTTCCATCATTGCTTTTTTACTATACACATACTTGTTTTTGTTGCCTTGGGAACCAAGGTTTAGATTTGGAGCTTAACAATTGTTGCTTGTTGCGTTGTATTGTGTACAGATTAAGCCCAATTTTTTTGATGCAACTAGTTCATCCACGGCGGCACTAGTACTTTGCTCGGACCCAATATGCCCTCTCGCGGTTCAAGGTGCACTAGTTAAATGCTCTCATAAGGATAATCATAATCAGTGCAACTACTCTTTTCAGTTTCAAGATAAGAGTGGTACCTCCGGTTTTTATATCTCTGATCACATGTATTTTGACACAATCAAGCAGTCTTCTCCGACTAGTGTTAACTCTTCAGCCACTATTCTTTTTGGGTGAGAAACTCCTATTCTTATTCATTGTGGGCAATTATAAATATGTGTTTGTATGCTTTGTGGGATTCTTAACATATAGAAATTAGACTTGGATAGGTGGGTCAAGGGAGCCTATCCTTGTAGAGGGAACTGTTGGACATGACTTGTAGGCTTGAAAATTAGAGAGAATGTTGGGAAAGAAGAGTGGAATTAAATTGGTAATGCAGATTTTGTCAATAGGTTGATTTTTTTATAAAATGAGAGCTTGTAAACAGTGGGATTTGCTTATTTTTTCTGGTAGTTTTTTCTTTCAGTTCCATGTTTTTTTTAATACTAATACTTAATATGGATTTTGATTAACTTTATTGGATGGTTTTTTTTGAAAATAGGTGTAGCACCTATCGATTTGGAGCTTTGACTGAGACGCTAAGAGCGGTTGATGGAATCTTTGGGTTTGGCCCTAGTGATGTATTAGTTGTATCACAATTGTCATCACAAGGAAAAACACCCAAAGTTTTCTCTCACTGTTTGAAAGGAGATGGAAATGGAGGAGGAATTCTAGTTATTGGTAAAATTTTGGAGCACAATATTGTTTATAGTCCAATGGTCCCATCGGAGTATTTTCTCTTCTACACTGCTTTTCCCTTTTTCTTTCTCTAATTTGTGGTTCATTTCTTTCCCCTTCAGTTTAGTTATGTTTTTTCATCCACAAAGTTTTGTCACATGGTATACCCTTGTTATGTTTGAATCAACCTAGCAGTGGATAACCATTTTAAAATATTTTCATTTAATTGAATGTAAAAGGTGATATTGCTAAAATCAGTTTAAAATGCTTCTTGTGTTGTTTTTTTCTTGTATTTTTTTACTCTTAAGGTGATATTTTGCAGTATAATTGACTAGTATTTTCCTTTTTAATTAAATCTCAGGCTTCATTACGTCTTAAATCTCCAAAGCATTTCTGTCAATGGGAGTCTTCTGCCAATTAATCCAGCCGTATTTGTAACATCATACGACAAAGGAATTATAGTTGACAGTGGTACAACATTGGCATATCTTACTCAAGAAGCTTATGATCCTCTTGTTAATGCCGTAAGATTTCTTGTACCCCGTTCAAAACATTTCAATATTCAACTTTGTTGGACATATTTTTCTCTTTTGCCTATTCTATGACGAGGAATCAGCACTGCGAGAAAATAATGTGGATATGCTCTTACTCTTTGGTTTGCTTGTCTCATGTTTTGTCTATTTCCTAAAATCACTTGAAATTTTTCCATTGAGTTAATATGGGTTCCCACATTCCTGTCTAATTGGCCGATATTAAATATTATTATGTTGGATATAGATAGATTGTGAACCATTCATTGATCTAGTCTATAATTCTTTTTAGTTTAAATTGTTGATATGATTTAATGGAGACTTGTATGTCTTCAATATTTTAGGAATTAAATACCGTATTGAGGTTTAATCTTTTTTTATATAATTTTTATTAATTTTCTAAAAAGGGGGTTTGCTTATTTCTCTCATATTTTATGAATGATTTTGATCTTAACATATACTGATGTTTAGTTTGCAAATGAATGTGTAGATAACTACTGTTGTGTCACAACTTGGCATCCCCGCTATTTCACAAGGAAGTCCTTGCTATCTGGTTTCAACCAGGTAATCCCAAATATAATATTTGTTATGAAGATCTTTATATACTTCATATGAACAAAGTGTTTGTTCTATTAGGCTTTCTGAATATCTCATTAAATATTGTGTTTTTTACATATTCAGCATAGATATTTTTCCTTCGGTCACCTTTAACTTTGCTGGTGGAGTGCCCATGGTTCTAAAACCAGCACAATACCTTGTGCGCAATGATTTCATGGTATGCATTGAAGTATTTATGTTATGCTCTGGTTATATTCTTGCATATAAGTAAGTTATTCTTTGGAATTGTTTGTCACTGATGTGAAAATATGCTTTACCAGTTCGCTTCAAACGTGGTGCATTGGTTTTCAAAAAACACAAGGTGGATCTTCAATATTAGGAGGTAAGATGATGGACAAATTTAAACAAACTATGAACGCCGCAAAGAATTGGAAAAAAAAATAGAATTCTCTCATTTCATTATTAAATGGAAACTTTTATAAATGGTAAAATATTCTAAAGATATCTTATGTATCTGTTGATAATGGAAAACACATGATGATAATGATTAGATTCTAATTATCATCATTCAATTTGATTTCAATATATATTTACATTTATGTTTGTTCTCCATTTGTTACAACAATCTAATTTCCAAAAAGATGCCAATATACTATATATGTTCAAGTATATTAATAATAAATTATGCTCAAGTTAATCATAAATTATCCTGTACATGATGCAAGTATGGTAATAATAAATTAACAAGTATGATTTTATCTTACGCAGATCTTGTCTTAAAAGATAGGATAGTTGTTTATGACTTGGATAATCAACGCATAGGATGGACCGAATATAATTGTAAGTTCACCATTTGAATTGTTATTTTTTGCAAGGAATATATGTTCCTTCAATATGTCTTACAATTGAAAACTCTTTTTAGGTTCTATGCCCGTCAACATCTCTATGACCCTAAGCAAGGATAAAAACATAAATTCAAGAGCAAAACGATCGAGTGCGAGCAGCTTAGAAATAAGGATTCTCTGCACGTTATTACATGTAACCTTTGTAGTTTTTCTTATGCACATATTATATTCTTCATGAAGGAAATATATGATATAAATTGTGCTAGAAATAAATAATTTAGGAATGTTTGTATGTACATGTTCATTTGAGAAGTTTGGGAGGCTAATGAAACAAATGACTAGGATGAGTGGATATGTAAAGAGAGTTGAAATTAACATTCAGCATTCTCTCATCGAGTGAATCCAACCACATATAATTTATTGTAATGTGCTAGATTAATTTTATTTGTTATGCTATATGATCCATTCTTAGTACAGGTAAATATGATAATAACTAACTATAGTTTATAGACAGTGATCTGATTCATTATGTAGCTTTCTTTTTGCCGCTCTAAATTCCAACCATGTCATGCAACTCCAAATATCATTGCAATCTCCTCATAAGCCCAACCCTATTGCATTTTCCCATTATCTTATTTTATTTTGAAATCTCTTTATTTTGGTTTTAATTAATGAAATTTGTATCGATTATATATTACCAACAAACCGTAATTTCTATTAAACAATTTAATAGTGTTTTTATATATATAACTAGTGGCTAGCTCAAAATAAAGAACTAGACAGAGATTTGATCTATTTATATTGGCATAGAATTGAAAAAACATCTAATTTACACTTCTATTGATGCAACTTGAACTTTTTCAATTTGAATTGAATGTTAGAAGCCACGTCTTCTCTTTTCCCACTTTGGTTTCTTCTCTATAGATGTTTTCTCATTCTATCATGCTCATCTCTTTTGAATGAGGTTTCATTTTTCATCTTTTACATGCTCTTGATAATAAATTTGATTTATTAGTTATTTCAATCTCTGTCATGTTGTATGCATATCTTCATAATCTCTTTAAATTTCACTGTTTGATGATTTTGACAATGTTTCTAATGTATTGGGGGAGTCTTTCACTTTCATAGCTATCTTAACTTGTTTTATAGTTATTTTCATCGAATAACAAAACTCATGAGAATTATTACAACATGCTATCGCCTTCATTGTCGAGTGAAGCGAATTTAAGGTTTAGGCTATTGAGGGAAGTAAATTTAATCTAAGTGATGCCAAATTAAATTATTAAATAACATATTTGACAAAAAGAATTATAACATAATACCTTTAAATTAAAATGGAAAGACGTCGGTTGCAGATGTTTTCAGATTATGAGATCAATTTAATGCAACATGATAAATAGAAAAACCTACGTAACAATTCACAGAGCAATTAGATCAATAATAGGAAAACAAATTATTACTGGAAATAAAGAGAAATGAATATTCCTACTGTCCAGACTCCAAGTCAAGCTCCTACAGGGGACTATAATATCCTCTATAAAATAAAATTTGTTTGGTAATCATATTCTTAAAATCTATATTATATTAGAGATGAAAAATAAAATAAAAACTTGTTTGATAGTATATTAGAGATGAATATGGTTTATGCGTGTACTTCATACCTGCATCTTTCCCGTGTTCTTTTGGAAAATTTGATTTGTGAAGTATTACAATTTTGTCATTAATGAAAACATGTTTTCTGTGTGTTTTTATTCAAATAAGAAAAAGGAAAACATGTATCATCTGTTCTGCTTTTTTTGCTTTTAAAAAAAGTAATTTTGAAAATTGTTTTTAAAAATTATATTGCAAAACTATACATTCAAACAAGTTTTTTCTTTTTAAAAACTAAATTAAATAGACCCTGTTTCAATGAATTTTTTTAGATACCCCATAATTTTATCCTCCACCCTATATAATAAACTCCACTATCTACTAATTTTTTTTTCCATGACTCTAATTGGACCTACAGATACATGTAATGATATAACTCATTTGATATCATATTTGTTTGAACGTCTGCACATTAGTTTCCTTCTAGAATAAATCTGTTTGTACTTATAGTCATCAACTACACAACATGTAAGGAGTTTGAAAAATATAATGGTTTTTTGAAACATGTTTGCCAAGAGAGCTCAATGCCAAGAGAGTTTTGATCTCAACATGAAACACATTGGAAATACCTACACTTTCATAGAAGGCAAACTAGAAGAAGCCCTCATAGTTCCTAACCAAACTTTTAAAGTCAGTTTTACTTGAATTTGTAAAAGCACTACCATCGATATTCAGAACCATGGTATTTGCATCATCATGCTGCCACTGAACTTCACACGTCGTAGGAGTGCTATTTGCTTTAATTAAAAATGTCATTTTACATTTTTAAGTTAATTTTATCAAACACTTTAATTAACTTAACAACTATAAATTATAAGTTTGCAGTTATCAACTAATTTTTCCAAACAAAGTCTAACTAGTGTAAATCCCGTGCCATGCACCGGTAATTTTTTGCAGTAAAATTACTTTGTATATATTTTAAATATTACAAAACTATATTAAAAAATATGTTTATAAAACGTACATATGAAACAATTATTTAATAAATATAAAATTTTGTGAAGTCTTTATTATTTTTAATAGAAATTTATTAGTATTAAAATTTTAATTTAATTTTTCCAAATTTAATTATTTCAATATTTAGCATATTCACACCATAATAGGATACAAATTTAATATTTTGTGTTACACGAAAGTTTGAAATAGGAGATCTTAAATTTTTATTTGTTAAAATTGAGTTATACCATTTTGAAAAGAAAAAAAGTAATGGAAATATTGTTTTCGTTTAAAAACTAACAACAGTTTTTTATTGCATTATACTAATTAAATGGTTGATATTAAGTTAGAAGAAAATTAAAATATACAAAAAAGTCAAGTAGAAAATTGAATAACCAAAGAATTTTGGTGAAGAAGAAGAAGCAAATAAATAAGTTTGTTTTAAAGATGGAGGTTTTCAAGGAAGAATAGTAGAAAGAAAGAGGGGAGAGACAAATGTATCGTGAAGATAATAATTAATGGCCTGCAAATCCTCAACATTAAAATAAAATAAATGATCCGCAAGTTTTGTTGATGAAAACTAAAATAATATATTTCTCCAAATCAATTTTTCGATAATTATTTGTTATTTCATTTATACTGTACAATACATTTTTCAAATAATTACATGCCTCTTTCAATTCCAAACATAATATTAACTTCACTTAATTCCAAATATTTTATGCATTTATTAGCTATTGATTTTTTGACCTTCCTTAATCTCATAACATTCTCTTTTATTTTCACAAGTCCACCTCCATCCTCTCAAACTCAAATTACATCAACTTAAAAAAAACTAATTATATCTTATTTTTGGATCTACATTGCATATTTAATTAAACCAATATTGCATATATTCAATCAACTTAACAAACAACATTAAGCTTAATTCTTGTTATTAGAGGATACGTGTCCTTATCTTCATCTTCTTTTTTGTTTAATATTTGTATGTTTGATTTGAAATTTTTTGTTTAATATTTATGTGTTTGATTTGAAATATTTGTATCGTGAATTTTTGCTGTAATGTTCTTTACATTGAATATTTTGAAATGTCTATAAAAACTAGAATCGAAGGAAATACTCAAGATTAGGTATGCTAGCCCAAATCAAAGAAAATAAGACATTTACGATGTCAAATAAAATTATTAGTCTTTAATTATATATGTAGTTGTTTTACTCAGCTATAGCTTCACTCTTTTTCTAGAAGTTTGGGTGACGAAGAAAAATAAAAATAAGGAGTTGAGACAAAAGTTGGCGGTGAAAAAAAATATATAAGATAAATGAACTAAGTTTGATAATTCTATATGTTTCATAATTCATTATGTACATTCTAGCTTAAATAATTTGTTTTTCAACAAAATAGTTTATTTGAAGTTGTTATGTCTATTTTTGTACATTTATAGATTAGTGTGTGACTTTCTCTTATTCAAACAAAAAACCTCGATTGCATTGAATTTATTTGTATTTCTCATGTAAAATTTGTGTTTTCTGTGACATCAATGAGATGAAATAAATATAGAAAAACCACGTAAAATACTAAAATGGAATTAAAAATTTATATATATATATATATATATATATATATATATATATATATATATATATCCTATTTTGTCTTCATATATGTGAGCTTACATCTATTTTATGTTCAGTCTTTTTCAATGGAATTAGAATACAATAAAAAAAATAGTATAATTTAATCTTAACTAAGATGAACATATATTAGTATGAACATATATTAGTATTACTTCCAAAAAGAATTTATCAAATTTCATAATAACATAATTTATATATATACTTCGTTTGATTGTTCATTGCAACAAGAATTAACGGATTTTGGTAGTTGTAATTTACCATCACAAATATTATATTTCTGTAAATTATAAATTTTTTAACTCAATAATTATAAATTAAATACAAAAAAAAATATTTAGAAAAAAACAAAACCACAAAAATTCTTAAGGTAGTCTATACAACGTGTGGGTTCCATTCTAATTATTTATTAATAAAGAATAGATGAGAAGATGAAAAAGTTTTTTTTTTTTTGTTTTATGTGAAATGGTAAAGAATTTAAATTGTCACCCTGTTTTTTTTTTTTTTATGTGGAATAGTTTGCCATAAAAGTTGCTGAGTACTACACTTTTTAATTAGAATTATAAAATTAAAACATGTGTAATATAGATTTGCTTCATTATAAACAAGAACTCTTTAAGCTTCAATTAGCTGCTATTAGATGAGTCTCAAAGTGATGACGTCAAAGAGATATCCTTTGTATTGGATGGAAGTAATGAATAATTTTTTTGCACCATTTCTTAGCTGATAACTAATCGTTAAGATATTTAAGTAAATTTTTGGTTTGCTGCAGATTTACATGCGATTTTATTTTTCGCAGGAAATGCTATTTTTCCTAAGGATTTACATCCAGATAATATTCCGCAGAAAAAATCCACAACAAAGGTTATGTTTGTCAGATCTTTGGAAAATTCCGCAGGTATATTTTCGACGACCAAATTTATTTTTACATAAATAAAGTAAATTTTATGGTTTTGGTTGCTTTTAGTTCTGATTGTCTCTAGTTCTATATGCCACTGATTTTGGTTGCCTCAGGTTCTAGTTTCCTCTGGTTCTATTTGCCATTGATTGTGATTGCCTCTGGTTCTCTGGTGCCTCTGAGTCTTGTTGCTTTTGGTTCCGGTTGTCTCCGGTTTCTAAAATACAGTCAAAGTTATTGACGTGTTATTCAACTATTGATGAGTTCTATGTTTTTATTTTTATATAATAAAGTAAAATTGTTTTTTAAACAAAATACAAAAGTAAGACAAGCTACACATACTATCAATATTTTGACTAATCATTTTTTTTAATTTGTCTACGTGTCCATTACTATAGTATCTATTTAATTGACTAAATTAAAAATTTTGATACATTTATCTATTCAATTTTGACCCAATAATTTATCTATTCAATTTGTCTTCGTAACTGTGGTTGTCTCTAGTTCTGGGTGCCTCTGATTCTAGTGCCTCTGGTTCTAGGTGCCTCTGATTCTGGTTGATTCTAGTTCTAGTTGCCTCTGGTTGCCTTTGGTTCTGGTTGTCTATGCTTCCAGATGTCTCTGGTTATAGGTGTCTCTGGTTTTGATTGTCTCTACTTCTGGCCGCCTCTGGTTATTGTTGCATCTGGTTATGGGTGCCTCTGGTTTTGATTGTCTTTGGTTCTGGATGCCTGTTCTGGGTGCCTATAGTTCTAGGTGTAAGATCTCTTGTCAAGCACAATAAAATTATTTATTAAATAAATTACAAATTATTCTTAAAATAATTAAACATTCATTATTTAAACAAAAAGCACTTCACTCTACATAACTCACAAACCAAATCTCTAGATAACTCTATAAAAGTAAGACAATTTCTATGGTACTATCAAATGTGTATCGGTATTATGAATGTTTTGACAAATTATTTTTTTTAATTTGTCCACGTTGACATTTCTATAATATCTATTAAATTCTCTAAATTAAGAGTTTTAATACATTTATTTATTTAATTATGACCACAATAATTAAATAAATATTTTTCATAATTAAAATTAAAATTATAACAAAAAAAATTCTTTTAAAATAGACCCTAAAATCTGATAATATTAAATCTAAAATATAATAGAACCAAAAGATTTTATTTTTACTAACATAAATGTTTTCAACACTTTGTTGCCTCAAGCTAACATAAACAACTCGAAAAGCCTGTCGCCTCCATTTTTTGTTCTCGCCATTCTCTTTCATCCTCCTCTCACTTTCTCCTACATCTTCATGGCCTTTAAGGCCTCAATAAACGCCATCTCTCATTCCATTAGCATCTCCATCTTCGCAACCTTCAACGTCTCAGTAAACGCCATTTTGCGGTTATGTGGTTCTTCTTCTTCTGATAGTGGTAGTGATAGCACCAAAAGATCTGTAGTAGCACGAACCCTAATCACCTTCGACCGTTTTGCATTTTGTCTCTCTGTTTCTCTCCCTAATCGCATGAACCCTAATCAGCTTCCATCATTTCTCATTTCTTAATTTCTCTTTCAAATTGCAGGAACCCTAACCTACATCAGGCGAATCCTAAGCACAATTTCAGATAATTTCTTAATTTTCTTCTGAATT
Organism: Cicer yamashitae; assembly: GCA_037974755.1. Taxonomy (NCBI): domain Eukaryota; kingdom Viridiplantae; phylum Streptophyta; class Magnoliopsida; order Fabales; family Fabaceae; genus Cicer; species Cicer yamashitae. The sequence continues at coordinate 20,705,862 of JBBPBQ010020324.1, forward strand.
TCTACTTAAATTTTGTGTGTTTTGTTTCTTAAACATTTGCTTTGGTTTCAATGGATTGCTATTGACTGTATTTTGATTTTGGTTAGATCTAGTGTTATTGTGACATTGGAGCTCGAATGCTTCAATCCTTTTCAAAGCTTGAAGGTAATAAAACTACTAAGTTAAGCTTTACCGTTTTGCTCAAATGATTTTTCACCTCTGATTACTCTTTGTAATTGCTTAGCACCTGTGACTTAGAGGTAAACATGAAGGGAGTTCTGGCAGAAATTGTTGGAGCTTCCTCTCAATGTTCAATGGCCTGCTGAACGTGTTCAACAAGCTTGTGAGCTATTGGGTTAGTTTTCTTTTGATAATAATCATTTTTTTAGGCTTTTGTTCCATGTATATGAAGTATTACGAGGAGTCCATGTGTATGTGTTTCTCATTTTCTCCATTCAAGTCTTCTTTGGTTTCTATGTACTTTTTTTTGCAATGTTATTCAGAATTCTTATTTTTTTATGCAGATCAAACCAAGGTTATAAGGGGCGCGCGACAAATTGTGAGATAGCACAATTTTGCGGGACATCCATTGTTAGACTTGAGTATGAAGTATTACCTAAGCAACAAACTTTTTTCGAGTTTAGTATGACATTGAGTTAGTCTAGGTTTATTGTGTTATCTATACTAAGTAAATTTAGCTATAATTTTTTTAGAAAAGTATAAAATAGTGACTAACTTTAGAGACCGATTTAGTGACTGATTTAACTAATAACATGATAAAACAGTCACTAAATCAGTCTCTAATATCAATAATTAATCTCCAAAAATGGTCACTAAATCGATTTCTAAATTTCAGTTGTCAATTCGATCGCCACACATTAGTGACTAGTGATTTACCTATGACTTTTGGTTTGTTGGTAGAAACTTGCAATCAAGGCTTTCAACTTCCAAAAAGAGCTGTATCGCTCTCTTTCTCCAACAAGAACGATTCTTTGTATTTTGAATTTTTCCCCTTACCTGTAAAGTTCTTTATTTCCCTTTACTTTACTGTATAATTCTTGTACCTATCTTCCATGTAGTACTTTCTTAGGAATCTTATTTCACTCTACTACCAATTTGTTTTGATAAATGTACTTAAATAAACATTGATATAGAAATTTCTTACATTTTGAATTTTGATCTTTAATAATTTTTCTACTTTCTAAATATTACAAACTAATTTGAAATACTTCAGAAATGTGTTTATAAAAAAGTAAAATAATAAAAATAATTAGCTGCAGATTTATTTCAAGATTTATCTATGAATTTGAATTTTATGTGAATTTTGTTGGGAAATTACATGTGGAATTATGGGTGGAAACGTTCACGAAAATTACCCGCGAAAATGGCCACAGGAAATGTCGTAGGAAAAATACCTAAAGTTAGAATTTTTTACCAAACTTTTGTTTCGGATATGTTCAATTTTTTTACCGAAAAATCTGCAGGCAAACTACATTTGGATTTCAAATCTTCAGTAATAATTATCCACTAAAGTTCCACGAAAATTTTACGTGAGGATTAATTTCCATTGAAAAATTTGTAGGAAGCATGTTTCCTGTGGATTTTAAACTCAAATCCGCATGTAAAAAGCCATTTTCTAGTAGTGCGAAAAACTAGTGTTTATTAAAGGCCGAAATGTAAAATGTAAATAAATGCAACTCTATTATTACTTATTCCTTCTTGCAAGACACTAAAATTTTCCTAATGTGTTGCACATATTTTTTACCAATGTTTCTTTTTCCTTTTTCTTGTTTTTATTTGGTAACTTCTTTTTTCTTTGTCTAAATATTGGTCAGCTGATTTTTATTAAAAAAATTAATTTATATATAATAAAAGTGTAAAAAGTTTTTTTAGTGTCAATCAATTATAATCATTAGATTAATAATCAGGGCTGATTATATGGAAATTTGATTGATAAATTTGCTTCAAAACATGTTAGAAAGAGTGCTCTTTTTAAATAATTAGAAGGTTAATATTAACTTGAAATTTTATTTATATATTATTTACAATTTACTTATTTTGATGACTCTAAATAAAATAGTTTGAGTTTTTGGTGTTTCACTCGGTAAAAATATAATATTTTAAAATAGTTTATAATTATTAAAATTGCTTTGTTTTTATTAAGGGTCCAATTTTTTAAATTCGAATAGGGCCTCCAAAAATATTACGGCGGCTTAGTTAGTAATATTTAATTTTTGTCATAACTATTTATAAAGTCATACACATAATTGATCGTGATTAATCGACAGTGTAAAAAATTGACACTGTAAATGTATAAAAATTAAACTCTAAAAAGAACATTGGTTGGCTGATATGAAGCCTTGCTACATTAAGAATAAACCATTTCTAGGTAATGATCCCAAAATAAATTGTATTCCAAGTATATATATATATATATATATATATATATATATAATGAGTAGAAATCCATTAACTTCTAGAGTAACTTTACTCCGCTTAATAACTTAATATCAACGATAAATTTCACCAATGCAATTGTCAAATCAAAAATTCTTATTGAGTAGATCAACTCCATAAATTTTTATAAAATTTTAAAACTATTTGATATTTCATTAAATAATTTCAAATGAACGTATAATAACCTTTTAAAAAATGTAAGTAAATACCGATGGCTAGATTATATTGCTTCAGGTTTATATAAAACTTTGTGTGTTTGATCATTAATATATTGTGTCAATCATCTGTAGAACGAGAAACACAAGAAAAGGAGTTGAGTTGTGTTTCAAATTAAAAAACTGTTTTTTTAACAATATTAAACCAAAGTGATGAAAACATAACAGATAAATAGAAGCACATAACAACACAACCAAATTTTCCTGTTTCACCACCAACACGGTAGCTACGTTCAGTCCCTTCAACCTGAAGGATTTAATCCACTAATTCACCAACTGAATCACACTACCACATAACACCTTCTAGCTTAGTACAATCAAGTTGTTCGGGAATGCAACCACTATTGGGCTAGGTTACAAAAACAAAAGGTTTAAGGGTTTTTGAAAAACTCTCACAAAAGGGTGTTTATAAAGTTGTATTCTCAAAAGATTGTTTCTCAGTACTTTGACAAACAAAAAAGAAAGACGATTGTATTGTGTTTATTATGGTATGTTGTTCTATTTTTGATGTATATTAAGGTTGCACATCCTTTTATAGAGAACTTTAGGATTTCTGACTGTGTTCCTAATTGCAAGAAATTAGCATGAATCATGATCTTTTGTATCAAATCTTTCAGAGATTGATTCACCACTAAAGTTTGTCCAAAAATAGTCCTTCTAATTGATTATGTGTATCTTGATATGGAAACAACAAGAGCAGAGGGTTATGTGATCATAATATGTCACATAGACCTTCAGACATATAACAGATTCAAGGTGTTGATCAGATGACACGCAAATTTGTCTTCCTCATATCATTGACTATTTAGAGAGTTGACTTTTTTAAGAGCTTGTTACTTCAGAGCAATTACTTTCATCAAAAGCATTGACTATCTTGAGTGTTGATTTTTTATCAAAGCTTTAACTTTTCAATGGAGGCAGACGATCAGATGCAATCAAAGCATTGCTTGTATTAGATAGAATCACCTAAGACACGTTTTAGAGGGCATTCACCAGACTTAGTGTAGTACTCCAATTTTTTCCAATTTATTAAAAATAATTCAAAAAGTAATAATATCCATTTTATTATAATTTTTTGTTTGCCTTATTTTATTCTCTTTATGAAAACTTAAAAAATAAATATATAAAGATGTATATATTTATGCATTCATAATTATTAATAAAAAATGTATAAAATAGAAATAAAAATGATACAGTTAATTGTAATAAGTAGGCTCACTTTGTCTCGTCAAATTACAATTTTAAATTACAGTTTAAACATTAAGCCAAATCAAATTTCAGTTTTAAACATTGAGTGAAATCAAATTACAATTTTAAACAAGCCAACTTATGTTGCCTTGCTTCTGCTCTGTTGCTGCACTGCCTTGCTTCTGCACTATCCTTGTACCTGTTGTAACTAATTAGAGAAAATTAGAGAAAAACATAATTTTACAAGTCAGAGAGTTATAACTATTTGGAAAAATGATGATTTTATAACTAAAGGGTTTTATGCAAAATATGGCCAAAAGTGGTATGTAATGAATCAATGAAAAAAGAAATTCCCTTTGCCCTTAGCTATTGTCCACATGATATAGAGCAAAAGGACAAAATTCTGAGTTTGAAACAAAAACTAAAAGACAAATGTTGTTGAATCCATGTACAAAACTAACCAAAGCTGCAAGTAAAAAAAGCTCTTTAGCCCAACAAACAAGCTCTGTCCAGCAGATGAACATAATCAGATAAAAACAAATAGGTTAAAATTGTGAATGGATCAGATGTGCAGAAGAGCTCAGATTATGAACAAAGAAATAAAACATAAAGAAGGAAATTAATGGGTAAGCACAAAGGCAGAGCAGGAAAGCAACTAAACATTAGAAAAACTCTATAAATACATCTTCATTTGTTTTCAAAAAAAAGAGGAAGGGATTTTTGAGGGGATCTGTTATTAATTCTGCTTATAAACAAAAAAAAACACATATAAAGAAGGAGAAGAAGAAGAAACCAGAGGCAGTATCAGTAACAAAAAACAAATAGAAAACGTCAATGAGGTATTTTTCTCTTGTACAATACATCTGTTTTTTTTCCTTATCTTCACCATATAATTATTCTTTTGTTATAAAAATGTAAATTTTATTTAGAGCAAAATAAGATAACATTATGAATGAAAAATAAAAAATAAAACACCATCGTCGCCGTAATGGTAATCCCAAGCAAATATTTCATTAAAAATTAACTAAATTTTTGAGTTATTAGGGATTTCTCCATCGCACCGGGAGATATGTAATTGATCTAAGAATCACAAGAAAACAATCTATTTAATCAAATCCAAGGAATCAAACCCCAAGAATTGAGTATAAATTCCAAGACTTAACCACTTAGCCAATTCAAAGTCTTGTAGTTTTACATAAACATAATATATCTCTTATTTTCTATTTTCCCAGTTTTTTCTCTCTCTAGAGATTATAGCTACGACTAATTATATAATATTGACGATATTTATTCTCCAAATTTCAAATGATAAATACTATAAATTATAATTTGTGAAAAATAATAATAATTATAGGTTACAAAATTTTTATGCTATTTTTTAAAAATAATTGTTATTTGAAGGGGTAAAAATGCCAAATTTTTAAATTTAGTAGTTTAAGTAAACAATAAATAAGAAAATATTGTTATCGAAATTTGATATCCCTACATATATATATATATATATATATTAATTTTAATATTAATTTTTTTATTTTTTTTATTAGTATAGTATTTTTTACTGAATTTAAAAAATTTGTACCCCGACTCAGGATCCTAGATCAACCTGTGTCTATGTGTGTGATTCTTGGTGAAAATAAAGTAGAGTGCATATTGTACTATTTTTTTTTTATTTATAGATGAAATATGTAAATACTACAAAAAAATTTACACACAATTGTTCCTCATCTCTAAGATACGAGAAAAGGAAATAACTATCATATATCATGAAAAAAAAGAGGGTATTTTGTGTTTCTAAGAGCGTCTAATAACATTCTTTTATCTTTTCTAATTAGATGCGGTGTTAGCAAAAAATATTCCTAGAGAGTATTAAGTATTAATTATGAGAATAATTACACTGAATAATTTATCTATGATGGCGAAATACTTTAGTGCTTTTGCACGCCTCAGCCAAATTCATATGTTTCGGAATTTTCTAATTCTATCTTGTTTCCTAATAATAATTATTTGATGCTAATATTTTTTGTTGTTTATTATTTGTCATAATTTTATGTCTACTATTATCTAATTTTTTTTTTTTTTCAATATCACCAATATATCATGTTTATTATATTACTGTCTCTATTTTCTTTTTTCTTATAGTGCCAAACGGGTGTTTGGGTGTCCACTAAACATTTTTCAAATTTAAATACAACCAAATGAAATTCATAATAGCGGCTAACACTAGCATTTTCCCACTGTGGACAAATCCTTCCTCCATAAAAGTAGCATACATGTGTCCATGCATGCAATGCCACCACTCAAATTTATTTAGCGAAATATCTTTTCGCTTAACAATTTGGTCTGGCTATTCTAATTTTGATTTTCTTGTTCTGAGAGTTCTTTTGACTTCAGAACTCCTTCAACTCAAAAGTAAAGTTGCTCTAAATGATCTTATAGATACAAAGGTACTTTTTATTTTAACACGCAAACAAATCTTTTAAAAAATGGAGTGTTACAATATTATAAATTCAGTGCATAAGTCGTATGTCCCATGTTTATTGGAAATTGGTGGAACAATATATGCGTGTATAGTTTAAAATTTTATAATTTGAAAAAACATTAAAAAAAAAAAAAAAACTGATTTTAATATTTTTTTATTTTACGGATTTTCTATGTTTCAATTTCTAGTTTGATGAAGATGAATACCTTAACCATTTTAATATAGAATTTTAATTTTTAATAAAACTAAATTAAAAATATCATTTGTTAACTTTAATTTGCATAACAACAACATTATGGACTCAACACCAGTTTAACAACTATGTCGACTTGTTTGAACATAGTTAAACTCGTAATTAATAAAATAGACTAGTACATGTATGTTTTGAGACTTAAAGGATCAATATGAAAAAAAAAAATTTAAAGGATCAATTTAAAAAGAGAGTCAAACTTTAAAGATTGTAGGAGTAACGTCACATACAAAATTATTGTTTTAAATTTTGAATCGGCGTTTGACCAAATATTATGCACAATTTATGTAAATGTAACGCATTTATATTTCATTAGATATCCCCTAATTTGCCAATCATACTTTATGATAATATTATATTTTATTTCATCTAATAAAGCTTACTTATATTTATAAAATATAATATTTTCTTCAAGTTAGAAGAAAAGCTCTAAGTTACAAGTTTATGACCGTCAAAATTGTAACAACAACACCTAAAAACATTAAAATCATCTTGATTACAATATCCTTGATAATACCCTTTGCTAGTGCAGAAGGACATGCAATCAGGTATTCGGTTACATTCGTTAAAACATTTCATGCGTATAAGTAAGAGACTCTCCGTACCTATTAAAAAGAGTAATATTAGTGTAATAAATAATTAATATGTATAAGAAAAATAATATATGAAAGATTCAAACTCTATTATTCAAATTATCTACATACCTATTGAGAATAGAAGAACTACCAACAAAGTTGTCATAATTAAGTTCTGTTTACTAATCATTGTTCTTCCTCTTCTTCAATGATCCCTTGTAAATCAATAATAAAAATAAAAAATTTAGCATGCTTGTGTATGTATATATATATATATATATATATATATATATATATATATATATATAATTAATTTTGTCAAAAAAATATAATAAATAAAATATATATAGATTTTTACTTTACTTTAATGATGCATAGCTTTATATTATTTATTTCAAAGTCAAATTCTTCTTCGGTCAAACAAATGACCAAATTTCCTTTTAAGATTACATTTATTATTTATCATTTTAATATTTTGTATACTTACCTTAATTTTTTCTATTGTGCTGAATTACGTTTAATAATAATAATAAATAATAACAAAAAAGTTGAATAATCCAAATGAGCGGAGAAATTTGCTTTGCTAGAATTTTCAAAACTTAAGATTTTCTTCCTTGCCACGTTGAGATTTTTATGTCCACCATGGATGATCATGTTATCTGTAAGTGTCCTTGTTTAGGTTATCCACCTCCTACTATTATCCCTCATATCCACAATTGTTCTTGCTTTCCAATGGTTTTCTCATTAACGCTAGTTAATTTTAAATACTTTTGCTCTAGCATCCTCAATTTTTGTGTGCAAACCCAATACCTCAATTGCATAAACCTTGTTTGACGGTTGGGGAGTTAACTCAACAACGTTTGCACTGTTTAAATTCCCATTTTTACAATTTTAGTATCCTACATTATTCCGATTGATGATTCAAGTTTTGGAACTAGACTTTGAAGAACCGTGGTCTCCTTCCTCATGTGTTCTTTTGGACTATGATTAGATAAACATTTTGATACTCTTATGCGGTTGACTTTTACCATTCTTTATGCTGCATAAAATCCGCAAGTATACAATTTTACCAAATAGCAGTATATAAAATTTTCTTATTCAATAGGGATTAATTTAACAATTATCAACTTAATCAAGATTTTATATTATTTAGATAACAAAAATTTATGGTTGGTTCACAGTAGCGAAAACGCAATAATTAAATTTATAGTAACAACATAAAAGTAATTCGATAGAGAGAAAACATAGGGTCATGATTTCACTTGTGATTTCATTACCTCAAATTTTAATTTTATATAAATTCTTATTTGTCATCCTAACTATCAATCTATCCTCTAAAACTATTAATAAAGATTGATCATTCGATGTAATATTCTTTTCTCTAAATTAATTCTTTGGTTGATCATACAAAAAACATAATTAAGAGAAAGTATAAAGAACTAAGAGGTTGAAAGATTAATATCTATGTTTAATCATACTAGTATCATAATCTCAATTATCCTATAAATCTACCAAATAATTGTAGTAGGTAAACCGTACATACACGAGTTGTTTGTGAAAAAATTTAAGTCATGTTGTATAGAAGCTTCATACTCAAGACATTGAAATTTAGATTTGTCATTTCTTTCACATGGTTAGAATGAAATGAATATCAAATGAAAAATCATATACATATTTTTCTAACAATATTTTGACAATAAATTTAGATTTGTTTTTCTACTTTTTCTTAAAATATTTTTCTATAAAGAGACCAACTAGAGTTAAATTAAAATGTTAGTTGCAACCATTTTTACTATGATTATTAAAGCAATACTCATTTTGTCTTGCCATTTTTAATTCTACTTTTCACTTGTATTCTCCATTTTGTGTCCTTATAAATGTGTCAACTTAGATCAATTTCATGCTGAATCATTTTAAAATTATAATTACACGACAACACAAGTAAAAAAAGAGCATGACTAATATGATTTTACGGTAATAATTACATGTATTAATATTTATTAAAATACTTTAAAGATTTTTAATACTAAATATAATTTATGGGGTTTTTTTAGGATGGTCTTCACTATGCGTTTATTTGAAAAAATTATTATTTTTGGTTTATGTATCATAACCACACATTTGAGAGAATGATTTATTTTTTGGCTGAACATTTGAGAGAATGATGAATGTTTGACAATTAATATTTCTTTAAAATAATGTGTAATTAGAAAGATGTAAATTTAACCGATTATTGATTAACATATTAATTTTAAAAGATTATTTGATTCATCATTTAGACCATTTATGATTAATGGTTAATACACTATTAACTTTATACTTATTACTATATTTTAATGCGTATATATTTAATAGGTCAGTAGTAGATGTTGAGGCTGCAGTATCTGAGACTCACAGATCATCCAAAAGATAAAGTCCCCCTGTCTATGGCATGTCTCAATCAGCCTCCCGGATTGTGGATTCTGCACACAACAAGTGAAGGTGCAAACACGAGAATAGGAGTTGAATTTTGTTTGACAAAGTTTATAATATTTGCTAATTTGTTGAATGCTGGTTTGTGTTTAAGAATTACTTGTATAAGAAGCAATCGGATTTAGAGGTAGCAAACAATGAAAGCATAAATAATTTGACACATAGATTTATCCTGGTTCACCACTAACTTGGCGACATCCAGTTTCCACATTCAGAAGGCTTTAATCCACTAAATCAATTACCTTGAATTACAAAGCACCTAACCCTCCATGCCAATCTTCCCAAATAGCCTGACAACCCCAGACTTTTGAGGAACTAACTACCTTGACCCTACAAGCCAAATCTTCTCCTAACAAACTGACAACCCCAAATTGAAGAAGGAACTAAACCACTATCGAGTTGGATACACAAGATTGAAACTTTAAGTGTTTGCTTCTAACAAAGTTGATAATAACAATAACTCTCACACTCTAAGAAAAAAACACTTAGAGAATATTTCTCATTCGAACAAGTGTTTCTCTCTTTGAACTCTAAGACTACCCTTTTCTGCTTTTCGATGATCTTCTTCTTCAGCCTTGAGTATCTATTTATAGTTAAAATTTGGGCTTCAATTTAGTCCTTGTTTAATTCTGAATTGTATCTTGTTCAGAATGAGTTTGTAAATTCTTCAGATTGATTTTGTTCTTATTTTGTTTAGATTGAGTTTGTAAATTCTTCAGATTGATTCTGTTCATATTTTGTTCAAATTGCATTTGTAAATTCTTTAAATTGATTCTATTCATATTTTGTTGTAGACAAATCTTGATCAAATTTTTTTTCAATTCTTGACAATATTTTCTTTTCAACTTAGTCAATGATTTTCTTCAATTATAAATATGAGTCAAATTTTATTTTAGATATTCATCAATTATAAATTTGAATCAAATCTTATTTTAGATATTTTTCAACTATAAATATGAATCAAATCTTATTTTAGATTTTCTTCAATTATAAATTTGAATCAAATCTTATTTTAGATTTTGTTCAATTATAAATTTCAATCAAATCTTATTTTAGATTTCCTTCAAAAATAAGAATCTTCTTTCATACTCTTTGAAGTCAAATATATTGTTATCATAAAATATTTTTATCATCAAAACTCTAACTATAAAATCAACTTGATTCCAAAATCAAGAAGTGGAAGAAAATATAATTGAATAACCGAAATCACATATTTGACTAACAGAAACAAGACTCAAAGAGATATTAGGAATATAATAAACATCAGAAAAAGACAAGTTAGGTTTAGAGATAGAATCAGTGCCTGCTAATGGCATAAGAGTACCCGTCAGCAGTCATAACCGACATAGACGAGGAAAGATTCACAGACACAAATGATTTATCACATATGTCATATGGTGAGATGCTCTAGAATCAAGAATCCATATGGAATGATATACCTGACATACTAGAGGAGTTCAAACCTTTAGAAGAGGTGGTAGACATGGCATGTGATTGAGTGGCAATAAGTTTTTTAAGTTGTTTTGCAGTATCAAATATTTGGGAAGGAGTCTCAAATGAGTATACATAACCAAAACTAGAGCCAATGGTAGGAGGAGCAGAAGCAACAACATTGGACGGTGACCCCCTAAAATTCTTCTTATGTGCTCTCCCCTATTTCGGACAATGTGTTTTCCAATGACCTTTTTCTTTGCAAAAAACACATTCATCATTACCAAGCCCAACCCTCCCTTGAGGTTTTCCTTTTTGAACAGACACAACAAAAACAAATAGAGGAGTTGAGAGAATTTCTTTATTTGACACAGTAGAATAAGTCTTAAGTCTGATCTCTACTGATTCAACATGAGGAAGAAGGGAACGATGCAAAATACCTCTACGAAGGCCCTCAAAATCATCACGAAAGAGCCATCAGAAACCAAACCAGACGTTGCTCCTCTCTCTGATCAATGTACGCTTTGACAGCTTTCAATTCAGTTGATTCTGTAAGAGTTAATTGATCTCACAAATTAGTCATTGCGAATAGAATTCCTGAATGGTCATATTGTTCTGCTTAAGGGCCCTAATATCACTTTCCAACTGATAACATTTTACAAAGTTAAACTGAACATACAAATGTTTCAAGTGATTCCAAATCTCTTTAGCAGTATCATATTTTGCTAATTGCATTCCTATAGACAACTCAATAGAATTATTAATCCGAGTAATGATTTTTAAATTACTAGCATTCCATGTTTTCAAATCTTTGTCATATTTAACTTCATCTATTTTATCTGTAGACTTAACAGAAGTTCCATCAACATAACCCCACATATCTTTTCCAATCAAATTTTTTTTCATCACATAACTCCAATAAGAGTAATTTTGTCCATTGAGGTGAACACTAACAGCTTGAAGAGAATCATCCTTAGCACTAGCCATAACAAATAATGACAAGAAAATACAACAAACACAATCATTGAGACAAAATAAATTAGGGATAATCTGTCAATAGCAGAGTCAACCAAGAACCAAACAAAATCACGTCGGAAACAGAAGAGCAGAACTAAGCCGAAAACAGAAAAAGGAGAATCGCGCCGGAAACAGAGAGGTAGAATCGGGTCAGAAACAGAGGAAGCAAATCGGTACCGGGCGCAAAACGGGTCGCACAAAAGTTGTGGACCACTTTACAATAGATCCTAAAATCAAGCAAAGCTCTTTGATACCATGTTAACAATGATAAACATAGAAGGGGGAAGATGAAGAGAGGGGGAAGACAAAGAACCCACTAGGGTTTCATAAACCAAATGAACAAAAAACTTAGTATGATAAGGTTACAATAAGTATATATACAAGAGAACAGAAAAATCTAAAATACCCTTACTACTAATATATAATAATATTATCTTATAAATCGAACCATTAGACTTAAAAAGAGCTTTTTAGGTGGTTTAAAATATGACATTTCTATAGTCAAATAAGATTGTAAAAAATTCTAAAACTAGCATAAACTAATCCATATATTCGTGTTGGAGCGGTCTAATCTATTAATAATTTTTTCAACAAATTCTCACTATTTTTTTTAAATGATAAATTTTTAAATTGGTTTAATTATTATCTGGTGGTCTTCAAGCTATTTGATGAATTTTGAATATGTTTTTGCGTTGAAAAAACTTGTAATTGATTCTCTAAACATGTTGATAATTTTCAATTAGGTCATTAAACTAAAAGATATGATTAATTGAGTCTATGACCTTATAATTTTGGTCCCTCTATTTTTAATTTGGCAATTTTGGTCCCCCTATTTTAACTGATTCTTAATTTTGGTCCTTCTATTTTTAATTTCTCAATTTTGGTCCCTCTATTTCTTAAAATTGAGACATTTTGTAAATCTAATAGATCACATATATATTTTTTAATAAAATTTAATGGATTACATTTAAAAAAATATATAACATTAAAAAAAACATTAGATATTTATTTTAAAAAATATTTTTTATTATAAATAAAAAATAGTTTTTAATTATTTTAAAACTAATTAAACCTAAAAATGGTAAAATTCTGTTTTATGTTTTCTAGTTTTGAATATTTTTTAGTAAAATTCTGTTTTATGTTTTCTTTTAAATATGATAAAAAATATATTAAAAATACATGTAGTCCTGTTTTTAATTTAAATTAAAATTTATTTTCATCATAAAACAGAATTTTACTAAAAAATAAGATATTTTCTAAAGAAAAAAACATATTTTTTTAAATAAAAAATAGAACTTAATTTTTTTCTCATTATTTAAAAAAATCATAATTTATTAATTATTAATCCTTATTTTAAAAACATATTTGAATTAATAACAGTAATAATTAAAAATTCTTTTAAAAACAGTTTTTAAAATAATAAATAAACCATTTTTAGGTTTAATTAGTTTAAAAATAATAAAAAACTATTTTTTAAGTACTTTTTATAATAAAAAATATTTTTTTAAAATAAATATCTAATGTTTTTTTTAATGTTAATTATTTTTATAAATGTAATCCATTAGATTTACAAAATGTCTCAATTTTAAAAAATAGAGGGACAAAAATTAAGAATCAGTTAAAATAGGGGGACGAAAATTGCCAAATCAGAAATAGAGGGACCAAATTTAAGAATCAGTTAAAATAGGGGGACGAAAATTGCCAAATCAGAAATAGAGGGACCAAAATTGCGCATCAGTTAAAATAGGGGGACTAAAATTGCGAAATTAGAAATAGGGGGACCAAAATTGCGAATCAATTAAAATAGGGAGACTAAAACTGCATTTAAGCCAAAATAATTTCTATTCAAACTCTTAAATGTTTATATAATTTGATCCCTTAACATGGAGACCTAAGTAAAAATTATTTTAGAAATCCAACTACAACTTACTAAAAACTCCAGGTAATCAATTGAATACTACAATCTCTTTTAGAGCTTATTTTAAAAATTTGTTTAACACCCTTATTACAAACTCTAAGAGCTTGTTTGATTTACCATAAGGGACATGATAAAATAATTGTGTCATGTCATGTTTCAATTTAGGATTTGATGAGAGAATAGGATATGACAAGTTAATTATAAAATTTATCATATTTATTTAGTTAAAGTTCTTGTCTTGAATTTGGGGCGATTAGAAATCAGCAGGATAGACGAATAATAATAATTGATTGATTTTCTTGTATAAAATATAATTTAAAATATAAAAAAATTAAATATAGTAAAAATTAAAATTTTAAAAAAATTTGATATTGAATTGGAAAATAAAAAATTACTAATTAATATTTTAAAAACATGTATGATTTTATCTCATGGATAATTTTGTAATTTATACAATCTAAAAATATAAAAAACAATTGCTATAGAATATTTAAAAATTACAAAAATACTTATTTAATGATAATTTATTTTTAAATATAATTACTATCGAATTTTTTGTTTGGATATAAACTCTTTTGTTAAAAATAAAAAAGGTCGGATGATTATAACGGTAGTGGGTTGAGGCCCATAGTTCAACGAAAATAAAAGCCCATGAGAATAGGTTTATATACACGGCATATACAAACTCCGTTATTCTTCTTCTGAGTATTCAATTTTCTACTTCAAAACCAAAAGACCCCTTCGATTCTGTAAATCAAAGTTTAACTGGGTATACAAACCCTAAAAGATTGCGAATTGTTGCAAGATTGAATCGTTTTTCAAAAAAGGGATGGAATACATGACCCGTAACCTAACCCTAAAAGGATGTTTCTGTTCGGATACTCTTTTTTGTTGCAACATATTTGCATTGAAGCATGTTGGGATACCAATTTTCTCATTCTTGATTATTCATGAAAATTAAATTTTGCATGAAAAAAAAAACTTAATGGGGCAAACATGCTATGTCCCAAGACCCTGTTGGTACAAATATTTAGAAAGGCAATTTTTTCTGGGGAACAAATTTTTCTCATTCCTGGTCATTCAAGAACATTCAATCTTCTGCTTGAGAAAAAAAAAAAAGAACATTAAAATTGAGCAAGCATGCTCTGTCCCAAGATCCTATTTGGTATCAAGATTTTGAAAGAAACTTTTTACCTTTTGTTACCATGATGGAGTTATATAAGATTTTGTAATTTTCATTCCAACAAAATTTTCGTGTCTTGTTTATGATTGAGATATCTACCTGTTTTCTAATTCTTGATTATTCAAGTACATTGAATCTTCTAGCTTGAGATAAAAAGGAACCTTAATTGAGCAAAATGCTTTGTCCTAAAACCCTGTTTTGTACCAAGATTCTGAGAGTTTTTTATTATTTGCTACCACAATGGAGTTTCAACTATTTTGGAATTTTAATTCCAAAAAATTTTGAAAGGCAACTTTTTTGTTTGTTGTGGTAATTTTAACTTATGTGTATTGATGCCTGCTGGAATACTCATTTATCATTCTTGATTAGTCAAGAACATTCAATCTTAAACCTTGGGAAACCAATTTTCTCACTCTTGATTTTTCAAGAACATTCATTCAATCTTCTGCTTGGAAAACGATGGATACGCTCTGTTCCATATTTTTTTTTAACTGATGGATGCCTCAATGACTGTAGAGTGAAATTGCATTATGAACTCTTTATGCATAATGTAGGAAATGCAAGTGTGCTTTGTGAATTGATAAGTGAAATAATTTTCTTTTCATTATTTCAAAAAGGGTGGTATACATGAGTGCAATGATCTCAAATTCATAGTGTCTTGATGACCCAAAATGATGGATGATGCCTAAATGTGAAAGCTAGTTGTTGCCTTAAATGCAAATTTAATGAGTTTTCATTTATACTATAAAGCATAGATCAATATCTATTATGCTTTGATGACTCTTGTCCCTTTGTAACGGTAATATGAAGTGATTTTGCTGATGCAAAATAGAGTGAGTGTTTTTTGTTGTATTAGCCTACTGATAGGGGTTTCATAGGAAGCCTCCAAGGAAGAAACCAATTACTGAAGCAAAGTACATTTGTAAATGCAACAAAAACAAACTCTTTGGAGTCTAAACTATTTTTTACAGCATCTAGCATTATTATGCAGATGACTTATGTATTATACAGATGCATGCATGGGGATCAATGGAGGAAACCATAACAAGGTTAAGGACCTTTTCTACAATGAATACTTAATTTGGGGGATTCAATAGTTAAATTTTTTCTTAGTGTATGTTTTAATTGGCTTTATACTAGTTCTTATGAATCCTAGTTTTTGGCTTACTGTCATAGTTTTTGGCTTACTGTAATCTTTTTAGTAACATTTTTCCAATTTGCTTGAAGCATTTTTAAAATTCAATGAAACAAATGGTTTGTATTACAACCATTTTCTGTTTGTCTCCAAAAATTGGCAATGTCCAGAGACACGTGACACATATCATTCATCACTTTGAATCCATTTGTGGTAAGTATCCTTCACTAAAAGTTTCCTCATCTAAAGTGAGCTCCCATTTTAGAGTGTAACAGTAAGATGTTACCTTTTGATGTAAAACGTGACAATTAATATTTGAAAGGAGTTGCTTCTTAATTTTCTTGATTTCGCTGCCGACAACGCTCCGCACAAAATTTCTATCAATTTTTTTCCTCAGACATTCTCCATTTCATTATGATTGACAATTTGATGTTCAGGATAGTATCTTCCTTTGTGCTTATCTACTAGGTTATACATCATGAGTTATTTTAGAAATTTATGTAATGATCTGGACATGAGGAAGTACAGTTGGGAGTTGTATATGCTTTAGAGGAAAATGGAAGGCGTGGTGGGATTTATTTGTAGCTATGTCTTTTCCCTAATCATACTAGTAATTTGTCAATAATTAATATACTAAATGCGTAATTTTAGTTTAAATATTTTATGCACATTTCCTTGGGAGACATATGGGTTGCACACTTCTTATTTGATATATATTGATTAGATATCAACCTTCTGCTATGCAGCCAATAGTTACTCTTGCTCTACTAGCCCTCACATTGACCTTACTAGCATGGTGCATTTCTCAGTTCAGAGCTGCTAAAACTTTGACGAGGAGTTGGAGATGAATAAGTATATCACTTCGTGAAGGCGTTATCTCAGGTTTGTTAATACAGACACACAACATCATGTTTTCTATTCTTCTATTCTTAAGAGATTTTAGTCCTAAAAAGAAAATACAAGTTGTTTTTTAGTCATGACAATGGTCATTTGTTGAAATGCTACAAGATAAGTAGATAACTGGGATTTGTTTGTGACCCCCACCTTGGTGTTTGTGCTCCACATATTATATTTGCTTTATGAGCAAGAATCAAATTCAGTATCTATGAGTTTACAATACTCACACATAGCGCACCAACTTGTGCTAGAACCTGGTGGTAGCTCTAGTGTTAAACTCTTTTGTGTGATGTATCTAGTTGGTTGAAGCATGTGAATTGGACTATTAATATCTACATGTAAATGTTTCAATACTTAGTGCAAACTTTTCTAATTGGGGTTGAACATGAGAGATTAGCCTATTTGTTATTGTTGGGTTGTCTTGGCTGGTATTTGGTCAATATCAAATATTCTCAGTTATGTTTGGTGTTGAGTGGAGTGGAGAAGTGTCATGGAGTGGAAAACATGATATGGTGGACAATGTATCTTTCAATGTTTTTTACTGCAAGATCTATTATGTAAATCAGATGAAATGAGGGGATAATTGGTGGAAAGATGGTGTGTGTGATCAATGGATAACATTTGGTAGGTGTTTGTATAACAATCAGATAGCACTAGATTTTGAGTTGATAATTGTATGTGCAAGCTTTGGATTTAGTAACTGAATACAAGTGAGCTCTTATAAGTGTGTTGGTTTGATTAATATCTAAAAAATAGTAATATAATTAATGATAGTAACATTGTTTTAGTTGGGCATATTCACTGTAAATCTGGATTTACAGGCATTGGTATCTGACATATAACATATTGATAAATTTTATTTGGCTGTATTCCTAAAAAATTGGTTGTTAGTTTACCATTGCATTTAGAATCTGAAATGGTTGGTGAGAGTGATAAATCTTCGTAAATTATTGATGATCCTTCATCTTTGCGGGGTAAAAGGCCAAAATCTCCATCACCATCTTCTAAAATTTGTAAGAATATGAAAATCATCCCAGAAGAACAAAAAGAATCTAAGCATGAGAAAAGCAAAGTCCTAGCAAATGCATGATTTTACAACTAAGTATATGGACAATGTAGCAGAAAGTAGCTGTCATCTTAAGGAGAGAACTAGAACTTTGTAAGAGAAAGTGAAGAAAAAAAGAATTCAATTCTGATAAGGACTTCTTTACATGTGTGATCCAAAAGACATACATTGAGAGAGATATCTTGATTATACCAAGATAATTTTCAAATCTACATCTGCACAGGATGGAAAGAAGAAATGTTACACTTTGTGTTGACCAAGAGAGAACATGGAATGTTGATTTGAAGCCTACTCACAATAAACAATTTACACTTAGTGGTGGTTGGAATAAATTTCGTGCTCAAAATAATTTGAAACTTGATGTTTGTGTTTTTATGCTAAACAAATGCAAGGGAACAGTTTCACTCCAAGTTGCTATTTGAAAATTGTAAGTGCAAGTCTTAGATTTAGTAACTGAATCTAGGTCGGTTATGCAGTATATAAACTTGCACTGATGACTATACTTCTGGACAATTATTGGTGTGTAGCATGTGTTTCTTGCATATGGACTGCAGCTACCAAGTTATGCAGTTTATATACTGCCTCTGGATTCCAAGAGGATATGTAGTGACAGTCCCTTACCCTCAGCTTTCTTAGAAAAGTTATATATATAGGGATGAAATAATTTTGATTTATCTAAAAGAAATATGTAAAAGCTTTTATTTAATGTAATTATTTAATGATAAAATATAAGATATTGGGGACTTATGGTGATTGCTTTGGTATAATGACTGTGCTTGTTTGTTTTTCTTTAAGCAATTACAATTGCTGCCAACTACCTCAAGCGCCGACCAATTCGTGATTCTGTTATACAACTGCAATTCTATAATTTGTTGGAACAAGAGAACCTTTATGACTATGTGATGTATCAGGCAGATTTGGTGCTTAATGCAGTTTAATTTGGCTGCTAAAGATTTATCCAGTCTATATTATATGTTGCTTAATGATGAATGGAAGTCTAATGAGTGGAGGTGGTAGTTAATGTGGAGTACCTCCACCCCCACACGATAGTATGCATATTCGCCTTGTGAGGTTCTGTTATCAAAATAAAAATGGAAGTATCAGTTTGATATGTTGCACATCCCAAACATACAACTCAGCACATTCGATACACCGGGAGAATAAAGGCTGCATGATCGACGGTGGTTGCACTCTTGAGGAAATGTTAAGATGTAAACATTATGTTTTCAATTTCTCAATTGATGTCACATTGTCGATTGCCTATTATCAAAAATTCATTGTATTTCAGGTTAAAGCTTAATAAATGAATGACTTCATTAGAAACTATTGCCGACTAGTAACCCTGCCGATTTTTCTTCGAAAATAGTTTTGATGCGGAGTTACCTGCGGATTTTCATGGGAAATTTCATGGAAATTATCTTGAGAATTACGAAATGGTGCTGTAAATATTTCTGCATAAAAAATTGTAAAGCCTCTCCAAACTAAGTATTGTTTCTTTGCCTCTCTAAACATTGGGTATTGTCCACCGCTCCAGAAAACGAGTATTATTTTCTTGTCTCTCTAAGAATTAAGTATTGTAAGGCCTCTCGAGGCCACCAAAAGTACAGTCTCTAGATTACTTAAGATTCTTGGTGTCAGTCACCTCTTGAGTTTAGTATTCTTGCCTCTCTAGGTAACAATCGTTATTTCCTTGCCTCTCTAGGCACCGAGTATCGTTTCATTGCCTCTCCAAGCATTGAGTGTTATAAAGGCTCTCCAGGACACTAGAAGTATCTTCTCTAAATTTCCTCAAGATCTCACTTCACTCATCTCTTGAGTTAAGTATTCTCTATGACTCTCTCGATATCTATGTATACTTTCTTCAAGCCTCGTTATGCTCTACAACATGTTTACTTTTTCAAGTCTCGTCAGATTCTTCATTGTATAATATTTTATCATCCTCACCAGCAAGCCAAACTTGCCTCCCCATCAATCATACTATTGCCTTGCTAAGGTAACGAGTATTCTAGTCTATCTAATCATCTCTTTTTTCAATAAGGGTTGTTGCCACTGTCGAGTTATTTACAAGGATTGAGTTTATCTATTATGTTTATATTTGTTATGATACAAATTTAGTTAGGATTCTTACTGCGTTAGGTGGATATGCAAAAAATAAATTCGATATCAAACCAAGTTAAAACTCTCTTTTAAAGAGAATCATATGAACATAAAATATTGGTCGGTTTACAACAAGAAAATGACTCTAAGTAGGAGAACGAACATTTACAATCACATTCTTTTTCTTGTTCAAGACTTTTTCTAAATATATTTTATTTAATTGAACTTTTTTTTTTTATTCTTTTTTTTTTTTCTCTCTTCTTTGACTCCCATCAAAATGTTATTATGGTGCAGATGTTAAACTCAGAAAGCAATACATTGATGGTTGGACGTTTGTCAACTACAATATTTGAATTGATCTCTTTTTATAGCACTAGCGAAAATAGTCGCTGTGAGATAGTCATTTAGATATAGTCGTTGGAGTTGTTGGAGTACAACTTCAGTACCAACATCTACTTTCCTTAACATGTCATTCTACAATCTTTCTTGTCAAGTCAAATTTTGATCATAGATTAACCTTTATAGCTCAAATATGTATCATTTTAAATTACTTATGAGAACTCCTATCATCTAATACTTTATTTGTATTTGTTAACGTTATGTCATCAAATGTTAATAATTAAATGATCATTATTAAATGAGATGTGCTTCTTCTTACTCTAATTTAGTGAAAAATATTTGTCATTGGATAAATTGTTCTCTTGTTTAAGTATTTTTTTGTTATCATTAAAATGCCAAATTAACATTGTATTAAAGGCAACTTAGTTCCAACAACCTTCCTCTTTTTGACGATAACAAACAATTGTCTAATTAGTGAATAACTTTCCTTTTATTTTTGAAATAATAATAATAACCAAATTAAGAATATAAATATTTTTGGGAAACTCTTCCTAAATAAAATAGAATTAACGACATACAAGTGTTATGAATATACAGATATAAATATATACAAAACAAAAACAAAAGAAAATATGCATGTTGATTAAGATGGCTTTCCAACAAGCAAAACATATGGTGCAACTAGAGTTACCCTGGTTTCAATCCATTTCTTACATATCAAATATAGAGTACGGTAAAACATATTATATATAGAACTATTTGGTAAGAAATTATAATTACCAATTTGGTGTTCAAAAATATCTCTTATACCCACTAAAAAAACTGCATCAAACACTTTTTTTTGTCACATTTACATATATTCATATCACTTACTATATGACACAATTAAAATTTTCTTTTTAATTTATAAATGTACGACTATTCATCTGATATTTGCAATTTTTGTCACACTTACATCTGATATTTGCTCTGTTGGCTAAAAAGTTTAGTCTTCTTTGATTGTTGTTGACTCCAATGTGTTTATTTGAATTATTTAACTCAAGAATTCTTGACCAAGATGTGAACATAATGAAGCAAATCAAAGCATTAAAAGACATGGATGACATTTGAACCGTTGATTGAAGCTACAATTGCATGTGTTGGTCCATTTAATTCAATGTTGTATCAAAATTACTCTATCTTGGTATCAAAATATGTTTGTGTACAAAAAAAATTGTTGTTTTTGTATTGAGTGATGTGAGCAAGTTGTCGACTAATCTAAGCAAATTTTAATGAAAAATATGATAACAATTTGGTTTTCAATTACACTCTATCGTCTTACATTTTAATTGACTTGTTACAAGTTGATTAGTTGGTGACTAATAATTGTTATAACAGTAATCGAAAATATGATTTGTTGTCTTTTACACACACCTAAATTAATATGCATTTGACCTTTTAGTTGTCTTAACAAAATAAGACTAAATTTGATATTACGAATTTAAAGGCCACCCTTCTAGTTTGCTTAGTTAACAGAGCAACATCCTTTTAACATGACAACACCATAATTTACAAGATACCAAATCATTCAAATAACAACATGGACATCATATTAAAAGCCATAAAATATTGTCTTTGTCTTATAAAATCAAAACCTGTCATAAATATATATATCCGAATTGGAAATATCAAATTGGCAATGGTAATTAACATAGATATCATATTCTAAAACACAGTAAATCAAAATACTCCCAAAGTCATCTGCATTATATCTCCAAAACTATCTATATCAAGGTTGCCCTCTTCTTCAAAAGTGTCAATGAGTGACTTGGCTATTACCTGAGTGACCTTGACTTGCAGCTCTGTGATGACTTTCCACTGTCTCCAAATGCTATAAGAAATTAAAATATGTCAATGGTCAATTAACTTTGTTCTTTGTTAATGTCTATAAAAGATAAAACCAGTTTATAATTTACCATGTGATTAGAGCATATTGCATTAACTGTGTTTGATCTTCTTGCATCTTGCGGACCACTTAGACCTTTTATCACACTTGTCTTTCAATTAATTCATGGCCGATCTAGAAGTATCCTCAGTACAGGAGGATTAATACTGCCATAACTGCCTATATTTTTTGTGTCTAACTCATGTATAGGATGTATAATCTCAGTGTAACATAAAGAATAGACTTTAGTAGTATACACATTATCATAAAACAATTCTACAGTACATGTATAAGTAATAAGAAAATAATTAGTACAAAATATTAAAAAAAAAATGTAAAAACATGTGTAGGACAATTACTATCGATGTTTGGCATAAGTAGTAACTTTGTGCCATTGAACAAACTTTTTGTATTATGTGTTATATATTGAACAAACTTAGATCACAAGAAATGAACAAAATGCCCCTTGTGGAGGAATAATTCTCTATAGCACCAACCAAGAAGATGAAAGAGGAAAATACACATAATCCCTATTCACCCTTCATGTTTGAATTGCTCAATTTAAACAGATTCATCAAAAGTGTAATCGCTCTCTAGATAACTTCCCCTCCTAATTCATAATAAGTCAATTTTTTGTTGTTCGCTACTAAGTCTTTCTTTGGCCTATGAGAAAAAACTTATACTGGCTTTAAGGAGCCAACCTTAGTTGCAATCAGATTAAAGATAAGAGAATATCAATTTCTATATTCTTCATTATCTTCAGAGAATTATCTTTAAACCCGTCCTGCAACAACACAAATTGCACAATATTACAGTTATTAAGTAAATTAAGGTACAGAAAATTGAGCAACCAAACCTTGATAAAAAATAAAAAGAAAAAACACATGACAAATTCCTAGCTAGAAGCCTAGAACCATATAATATAAAATGATGTGTTGTTTGATAGAGCCCTCTTCCCTTAATCCATTGCAAGAAGGGGAGAGTCTTCTTATCTTAATCTTAATATCTATAAAAACACTTTAGTCTACTGGCACTTTTCCAGCCATTTCTATAAAGGGCATCTATAATTCTCCTAGAGATGTGTGCTTATGTTTACTATTGGACATAATTTAAATATATACACAACAAAATATTTGGCTATCAACATTTTACTGCCAAATCATGTTGAAGAGTGGAAAATATACAAACTATTTTTTCACTACATGAAAATATTACTTGTAATTTGTAATACATGAAACTAGATTCAATGCCCATTAACAAGTCTAGTTTCATATTCTCTATTTTGTACTTCTTTTGGCGCATTTGTGTTTGTATTGTTCCAATATCTCTGTACTTTTACTTGAAATGTATTCTTTTAGTTATGCTCGTCATATTTTGTGTATTTTTATGCGGACTAATTCTTATAGAAACATATTGATTGGTGTTTGGAGACGTGAGTGATTATTTTTTCTTACCATGTTATCTTATATGATATGAAATAGATTAATATGATTTTGTGAATTTGAATTTAATAGTATGCTTGTTAGTGTCTTGAACAAATGATTCATTTTGTGCCCTTTCCATCTTTGCTATCATCTCCAATAGTTGTCAAGAGAATGCTCAGTGTCTTGAACAAGGCACCTTTGCTTACAAATAATATCCGGTTAAGAGTTCAACCATGAGTCCGTCAGTTTGTTTAAGATTTTTAAAAAGTGATTTTGACTTTTATATTTTTAAAAATGATTTTTATGAGAATTTACTATTAGAGATCTTAGTGGTTAATTAGTTAAATTAGTTAGTTAGTTACACTAAGTATGTAGTTACTTATTTTACACTAGTCAGTTTTTTATTTAAGTGACTTCTATATAATCTTTGATGTAATTCACTTCTTTTGTTATCAATACGATTCAATTAACTTTTCTTTATTTCTCTTTTATCAATGGTTTAAATCAAGAATTGTAATATGTTATCAGAGCTATAATTATTTTGTAATTATTTCAAAATTTTGAGAAAAAATTTCATGAAAAATTGTTTTAATCACTAACTTTTTTCCATTAAACCTGCATTGGTTTCTGTCGTCTTCCTTCAAACCCTTACATTTTTTTCTTCATGATTCTTAAAGATAAAAAGATCTTGCAAACACATGAAGATTGCAATCAAAGGCTCTTGCAATATTGAAGAAGAGAACAAAGAAGATGCAAGAGAGAATCAAGTCATCAATTGAATTTGGGGTCAGTAGTTTGGTGTAAAATAATGACAAACAAGCCATAGATATTTATGGCAATTTAAAAAAAAATATTCAACTAAAGTTACCAATACAAAGTATAGTGTATCTGTTCGGAAAAAAAAAATTATTCTCGATGAAGAATTCAGGAGATCAAAGATAAAGATCTTACGAAAAAAAAAGCAAGACTCCATCAAAATATTTTTTGTCTCAAACAAAGATGAATTCTTTCAAAAATAAATTTGTGATATTCTTCTTCAAAAGAAGTCTTATTGACATTTTAGCTTCTATTCATCACGATCATAGATAGTTAAGCAGATTAAATTCATTCCTTTTAGCCTAATTGGTTATGGTAGCTTCTATTCATAATATGGATAGTCAAGCATCAAATTCATATTATTTCACAGATGCTTTTTTAGCATTTAAATTTCTTTTAGCCGATAAATTTTCAGCAATTCAAATTCATTTTAGCCGAAGAATTTTCGGTGTTTCAAATTCATTTAATCGATGTCTTTTGCGGTATTTTGTTCTTGACATTTTCCAAGCTAGAAGTGTACTAAACACTTCTAGTTTGAGGGTATTAAAGATCTTAGTGGTTAATTAGTTAAACTGGTTGACTAGTTACATGAGTTAATTATTTTACACTATAGTCAATTGTTTATCTAGGTATGTAACTCATTTGATGTAATTCAATATTTCTATTATCAATTCGATTCAATTAATTTTTCTCTATTTCTCTCTCTTTAACTCACTTTATGTATTTTGGTGTTGAAAATTTGAATCTCGAGTTTTGACTATTTTTAGTATTTTGATCGTAACTTTATGTGTATTCATCCTTTTTGAACAATTCTTGTTGAAACAAAATTAGACTCCTTTCTCTATATTTTAAGTAGAAACTTTACAAAATTTAAAAGAGTATTGATATTTAAAAATAGCTTACAGGTTGGCAAAACTGAAGTTGTCCCTTTCTGTACACTGGAGGCTTCAGCATGAAAATTGAAATTGATGGTCTACTTTTTGTTAAATTAAAAAATAGTTTTGAAAACTAGATATTGTAATCTTTCTAGGCAGTGGTCGTTTTCTTAATTTCGACACTGTTTTTTATTTTAATAAAATTTGTGAAGTTTGTACTAAGATGCAAAAAAAAAATGTAAGAAATGATGTAATATGAAAGTGTACATACTTTCTTACTTATGTTTTCATAATTTTTATTTTAATAGATATGAGACTATTAATTCCTTAGGGATGAGCCTAGTATGTGTTGGAGAACTTTGAAACAAAGACTTGTATAAATAAGGAATCAAGTTGTGAGCCTTCCATTTGTGGGGAGGACATGTTTTAAGTCTTTGCCTACTAACCTATTCAAATTAGTGCTTAAATTTTATGAGATTTATAATATTATGGGCATACTTAAAAGTGTTAAAGTTGTGGTTATGAATTCTTCAAAAGATGAGTCGATTACACGTCAAAGAAATTTTGAAACAAAGATTCGTTCGAAAAGGAATCGAGTTGTGAGCCTTTTATTTATGGGGAGGACAAGTTTCAAATTTTAGGTACTAACTAACTGAATTCTAATTCCTAAGTGATTTGTTTTACTTTATGAATTTTAAAGTTGAGACGCAGTTGTGTTGTGAACCCAAACTAATGCTTAGTAGTGTTGAGAGTTGAGTTCAAATTCCATAAGTACTATGATGATGTGATGTGAAGGTGAGAGCTTAGTAGACTAATACATGCTGTTGGAAATGATGATGATATTAATGGAAGATTGTTGGAAATAATGATGACATTAATGAGAGAGCTAGTGTGTTGTGAATTGAAAAAAACAAGGAAGTCCCACATAAGAGGGATATCACACACTAGTAGTGTATATAAGGTGGAGGTATGGACTTTGGGGTGTGCCCCAAAGGGTACCCCAATTTTGTAAAGGAGGAAGAACGCACACAAAGTTGACCACCACACACGCGCGCGCTGCCGCCGCCGTCTGTCCGACTGAGCCGGGCTTGGGCTTGGGCTTGTTACGTTAATTACGTAATTGTCCTCCACCGAGTTTACATTGAATATCTGATCCAGTCTTCCTTCCTGAATTAGTGCGTCTGTTTTTGCCCGGTCAAAACACAGAGTCAAAATCCTAAGTTTTGAGTGCACGTTTCTGTGGTCAGATTTGAAGATTGGAGCGCATGTTTGGTGAATCAGCCTTAATGGATAGAGGGTTCTCCTCAGTTGGAAAAGCACACCAAAAGCTCTCCGTATCTGAGGCTTTTCTCTCTTCTCCCCTTTCTTACTTTTTCTTCTCTTTCTTTCGAGTTGTCTTAGTGTCATATTACGAGCAATAGTCATTTGACTGCCATATTGAGGGTGTAATTCTAGAACGGCTTTCTATGGTGCAGTAGAACTTCGATATAGTGATCTAGGCTATTTTATCCTGGGGACTTCGTGGTTGATAGTCTGCCTTGCACAATTTGGACAGCGTCTCGAAACGTCTTAAAGAGAGCAATCTAGTCCGCGACTCAACCCAGTAATATTTTTGGTGGCATAACCGCACATTTGAGAAAGACTAAGTTATTTTTTGGCTGAACATTTGAGAGAGTGATAAATGTTTAGCAATTAGTATTTCATTAAAATAATGTAGTAATTAGAAAGATCTAAATTTTAACCGATTATTGATTAACATATTAATTTTAATAGATTATTCGGTCCATCATATAGACCATAAATGATTAATGGTTAATATACTGTTGACTTTATACTTATTACTATATTTTAATGCGTATATATTTTTTACATAATACTTTTTTATTTTTTTTATTTTCTCATAATCTTTAACGAATGAAATGTGATATTAGACATTAAATTATATATTGGTTCATCAAACATTTAAATATTTTTTTATCAGTTTGAAATCTTATTCATTTATTAAAATATAACTAAAATTTTAACATAATAATTCAATGGGTAACAATTTATATATGAATTAGTTGCAATTACGTTCTCCAAAATATTCTACATATTCTCAAATGTGTGTTTATAAACTCATATATAATAATTACTCAAATAAACTAACTTGAAAAAAATATTCTACAAACAAAATCAATAAATTATATTATTTTTGAAATTTTAAAATCTTATTCACAATAATACTAATATGTTAAAGTCTATATATTCTGCGCAATGCACGTGTCATATTCTAGTTTCTAGTAATTTAAGAAAAACTTCAAGAGGTAAGGGCACATGCTTTGCTCCTATATGTTTTGTTATGATTATATGATTTGATTCACATGAGAGGTGGTGTATTATTGTTGATTTATTTTCATATGATAATTTGGCATCTGAATCATTAGCATATAATTATTGTAGAGAAAGAATGTAATTCTTTAGAAATACATGATATAATGATAATTGAATTTGGTGAATATGATCATGCATACATAGGCTTGGAACAACTCACAATTTTTGTGGGGATATAACAGAGTTACTCGGAGAGAAATTCACTAAAATTATATGCTTACTACGGAAAACAATAACGAAAACAAAAGATAAAAAATGTCACTTTTTAATCTACTTTGTGTATGGTTATAAAACTTCACTAAAACTATGTGCTGAATATTACTACGAAAAACAATAATGAAAACCAAAGGTAAGAAATGTCATTTTTAATCTACCTTGTGTATGGTTATAACATTATATAGCATTGCAGGTACTCCAACACATCATGCGAATAGGTCACAACAAATAGCGTACGGACACTTCATCCAGTTCTGTTACTTTCCACGTTGCATCTGCACTCTCACATGGGAATCTGCTTTCACTTTCACTTTCACCGAGGTTCATGCTACATTGGTGTCTATCTCTCACATGGGTTTTCTGTGTTTAATATACGCAACAAAATTTTATTTCTGATATGTAAAGAGGTGGATGAGCTATTTAGGTTATTGGGAATCTTTCTTTATCTCTTTCCAACAGTATTCTTGGTCATCATTTTCATCTATCACATATTTTTTCTTAATTTGATTTTGTAGCTAACATCTATGATCAATTCATCAATCTGTTTTGTAGTTAATTTGAAAACCAAAGTTACTGATATGCTGTGATATGCGGAGGTGCAAACTGAAAGGTGAGTGATCAATGAGTCACCATTATTTACATTTTTCATTTGTTTATTTTAGTTTAATTCATGAGGCTTAGTATAAATAGAAGCAAGGTGAATCTTAATAATCCTTCACCGTATCATTCTCTCTTGCTCTACTCTATTATATTTCAATTTTTCATTACACCCATTCTACTACCACTATTTTTCTACTCTCTAACAGTAAACAAAAATGAATTTATACATTAAGCAATTGTTGTTGGCCAATATTGTTGTATCGTGTGTACCAGTTATCTCCTTTTAAACTAAACCGCCGTGTTAAGATGGAGACATTGAGAGTTCACAATAGAGCTCGCAACTCAAAAATATTAGACACAGTCAATTTCCCTCTCCTAGGCAACTCGGTGGTTGGGTACAGCCAATCATTTCTCCCATAAAATCCTTCATTTATTGCTATATGAAGTTAGATATCAATACTTCTGAATGCATAGTTAAACAGGGGAATGAATTTTATTAATTTTTTAGATGCTGATTATACTATTACATTATTAAATTTATAAAAAAAAAAACTTAATTGAGTTTCATTTTATTTGTATGGAATAGGTGGGAGTGGGATTTAATTAATAATTGATACTAATCGAAGGCTTTTATTTTGTTTAGAATGTATACAACAATAGTAAAGTTGGGATCTCTACCAAAGAATTTCACTATTATGATTGATACAGGAAGTGACCTTATGTGGGTTAGTTGCAATCCTTGTGATAATTGCCAAATCTAGTGGGCTTGGGGGTAAGGATTTTCATTTTTCATCATTTCTTTTTTACTATATATGCATAGTTATTAGTACTAGTTACTTATGGGTATGGTGTTTGTTTTGTTGTCTTGGGAACCAATATTTTGATTTGGAGCTTAATATTTTTTTGCTTGTTATGTTGTTTACTCTGCCGTTTAAACTCAATTTCTTTGACACGGTCGGATCATCTATGGTTGCGTCTAGGGCTATGCATAGTTGGTTTTTTTAAAAAACCAAACCATATATATTTTAAAACCAATATATGGATTTGGATTTATAACCAAATCCATTATTTGGTTTAAAACCGGTTATAAAATCAATTGTAAAATTGGTTATGGTTAAATAATTGGTTTCTAGATAAGCAATCGATTTCGAAAAATTCAATTTTAAAATCGATTTTTTTTCTTCAAAATTGGTTAAAATTTAATTATTTTTTAATATTTATTTTAAAAATAATCATTAATTCATAATTTCTCAAATTATTTTTAATAAACCGAATTATAAGTAAAAACTACACCCTACTATTAATCCTTGTAACAATGTTGTAGAACCTTAAAAGATGTAAAACCAAAATAACAATCCTGCACCCAATAACCCCCACTTAAGTACAAATATTGCATCTTTTGATTCACAAAAGATACATAGTTCATCATAACTGAGTACATACACAATAAACAATGTTAAGCCATCCCAAAACACTTAAAAATCCCTCAACCAAATCATACTCTCAATCAACCACAATCTTGTATCTTTTAAGTAAAAGAGATTAATAATTATTACGTTAATAGCCCAAGGAAATTCATAATTATTAACTTGAATATAGACTATAAATCAATGATATCACTCAAAGTCTCAAACACAACCATTAAAAAGAAACTTTTAAAACTGAAGAGGTACACAGTAGCAAAAATATGATGCATTTAGTGTCTAAATCTATATAGTAGAAGAGAAACCAAATTGTTTATACTACCAATGCAAACCATACATAACAGATAATGAATGAAAGATAATAACTAAACTACTTCAATAGATTAATTTATTTCAAAAACAAAATGCAAAGAACATGAGACATAGTACATAACAATGAGAAAAGTTTCAGTCCAAACAAAAAAAGTTTTCAAATAGGATAATAAGTAATTGATTATTTTTAATAAGTTCTCAAATTTGATTAATAGTATATTTAAAAATATTTAGTCTATCATATTTTTGTCTTTCTCAATAAATATTAAATATGGTTGATCAGTAATAAACAATTGATTAAATGAAGTTAATAATATCTCAATGAAGTTAGTAATAAAGTGTCGCTGGCAAAAGGTGGAAGATCGGTGGGGTGATGGCAAAATCAAAATCGTTTTGGAGTTTTGGGGATTTAGAGTTTTTGAGAATTGAGTGGATAAAAACCGGATAAAAACCAAATCCAAATATAAAACGTAAGTGGGTATCCAACCGGTTGATAAATAAACCGGATTATAACCATATTATTTTAACCGGATATTTTAAATGGATTTGGATCCGGTTTTGGATTTCGGTCTCAAAACCGGATTTTTTGCAAACCCCTAGTTGTGTCGATTCATTGGTTGGACCGCTTGTGCCCTATTGGGGTTCAAGGTGCAGATGTTCAATGTCCTCTTCCTACTAAACAGTGCGGATACACCTATGGGTATGTAAATAACAATACTACCTCAGACGTTTATGTCATTGATGAAATTCATTTTGACATGAACCTCGGACAGTCATCTCCTTCTGGAGTTAACACTGCAGCCACTAATTATTATTATTTATTTTTTGGTGAGAAACTGTTTTTCTTATTTATTGTGGACAATTATAAATTTGTGTACGCTGGGAAATATAGAAATTAGATTTGCATAGGCGGGTCAAGGGAGCCTATGCCAATAAAGAGAACTATAAAACTTAAAATCATAAATAATGTTCAGAGTTGGGAGTGTTATATAAATTTGAGTTTTTAAAGGGTGTGGAAGAGTTTATTCAATTTGCTTGTCTGCAAGACAAGTATTTGAATGAAGGTGTAATAAGATGTCTATGTAAGTTGGGTAAAAATGAAAATCATTTGACCCCAGATGTAGTTAATGTTCACATTCATCAAAAGGGTTTTACACCCAACTATTGGGAATGGACATCCTATGGAGAGGAAGTCTGTCACGTTCATGACGACGACGAGACGAAACATACATGGATGCACCTGATAGTAGTAGTAGTCACCAGTAGTGTTATGATCATGATGATAGACACCAAGACATGGTGTATGATGCTGCTGGCCTTAATCGTGAGCAACATTGTCCTCAAAATCAAGAGGAACCTCCAAATATGGAAGCTGACTAGTTTTATAAAATGTTGAATTCTGCTCAACAACCACTATGGCCTGGATGTAAAAATACAACAGAGTTGTTTGCCTCTATTACAATGTTGGGTTTAAAATCTAAACACAACATGTCATAGGCTTGTTTCGATGACATGATGAAGTTTATGAAGGAGTCAAGTCACCCTGAGAATATAATTCCCTCAAGCTTTAGGGAAACAAAGAAACTTGTGGCCGGACTCGGTTTATCCAAGATCAAGATAGATTGTTGCATTAATGGGTGTATGCTTTATTATAAAGATGACATAAATTTGAAGGAGTGCAAATTTTGTAATGAGCCTTGATATAAAGCAAAAAATGTACATAGGAGAAACTCTAAGGACGTTCCTCGCAAGAGATTGCATTACTTGCCTCTCACCCCTTGCTTGCAAAGATTATATGTTTCTCCGAGATCTGCAGAGCACATGAGGTGGAACTTCGAAAATCGTAGGGAAGAAGGTGTGTTGTGTCATCCTTTAGACGGAGAAGCATGGAAACACTTTGACCTTGTATATCCTGATTTGCCTCAGAACCTCGAAATGTTAGACTTGGTATGTGTGCTGATGCCTTCACCCCTTTTAGCCAATCAGCCACACCATATTCTTGTTGGCCAGTAATTGTCACACCATATAACCTACCTCCCGAGCTATGTATGATGACGCCTTATATGTTCTTGTCCTTGATCATTCCAGGTCCACACAGTCCAAAAGGTAAAATTGATGTGTATTTGCAACCGCTTATAGATGAGTTGCAACAATTGTGGAATGATGGTGTAGTAACATATGATGCCTCAAAGAGGCAAAATTTTCAATTGAGAGCAGCACTGATGTGGACAATAAAATATTTTCCAGCATTTGGTATGTTGTCTGGGTGGAGTACTGCTGGAAGATTAGCATGTCCGACATGCAAGGAAAATTCAAAAGCTTTTACATTGAAACACGAAAGGAAAACGTCTTGGTTTGATTGCCACCGACAATTTTTACTTCATAATCACGCGTTTAAAAGAAACAACGTTGCCTTTTACAAGAATAGAATTGATAAAAATGAACCTCCTCCTATGTTAAGTGGTGAACAAGTGTGGGAAAAGGTTTATGGAATTCCCAAGATAACTGACACAAGGCAATGCATTGTTCCTGGCTACGGAATTTTGCACAATTGGACCAAAAGAAGCATATTTTGGGATTTGTCTTATTGGAGACACAACCTATTGAGGCATAATCTGGATGTTATGCATATAGTGAAGAACGTCTTTGAAAATGTATTTCATACAGTTATGGACAACAAAGAGAAAACTAAGGACAATGAGAAGGCACAGTTGGACTTAGCAGAGTATTGTCACAGAAAGGAGTTGTTTCTGAAAAAAAATCCTAATGGGAACTATACCAAACCTAAAGCCAAGTTTTGTTTGACAAATGAGCAGAAAAATGGTGTGTGCGAATGGGTGAAAGGGTTAAAGATGCATGATGGTTATGCTTCCAATTTAGGTAGATGTGTGGATACAAAACATAAAAGACTCTTTGGGATGAAAAGCCACGACTGTCATATATTCATGGAATGTGTACTTCCAATAGCTTTTTGTGCTCTTCCTGAACCAATATGGAAACCCTTAACTGAACTCAATCAATTCTTTAGAGACTTATGTTCAACAACGTTGCGAGAAGGTCACTTATTACAAATGAAACAAAACATTCCTATAATAATATGTAAGTTGGAGCGTATCTTTCCACCTGCATTTTTTGACTCTATGGAGTACTTACCGATTCATTTGCCTTTTGAAGCTAAGTTGGGTGGCCAGTTCAATATCGTTGGATGTATCGAGTTGAATAGTATTTCTTAGCTCTTTATTGATAATGTGTTTGATTTAACATTTGTAGTATTGAAAAAGGAATTGGTAGATTTAATAAAAAAGAATTGGTAAATCTTTACTACCATGATTCTACACCTTATATCGATCTCGTCCTCTATCCACTCAATCTTACCCTCCACCACCGCAACCTCAAGCTCAACCTCTATCACGACCCAAATCCCTCCTTTGCACTGCCATGATTCTGCACCTTTTATTTTCTCAGGGTTGAAGAGGAACGAAAGTGCTTGAGTTCGAGCAAACTCACCCACAACAACGAATGAAATATATGTAGGGAAAGTCCAGCAGTATACGCCTCCTTCCGTTTCTCTTGTTTTATTGTAATAAATTGAAATACTTCTCCTGATGTTGAATATGGAGGAATTAAACAATCCCCATAGTCTTATTTTCCCTTTTAAGTTATGTTTGCTTATTTTATAGTATAAGTGACTTTGAGACTGACGATTCCTTGTTGCCAGGTTCCTGTTGATCTTGTCATTGATCATTCAGTTCAAGTTGACGTAGCAAGGTCAAAGAATGCAGTGCAGGCTAATATGGAGCTTGAGTTCCAGAGAAACAAGGAGAGATTTGCTTTTCTTAAATGGGGATCAACTGCTTTTCGTAATATGCTCGTTGTTCCTCCTGGTTCTGGTATAGTGCATCAGGTAAGTTCAGAATCAGGCATGTATGTTATATCATGGATTATATTTTTCATCACCATTATTTTTGGTTGTTGATACTGTGATTACGATGTCTGGAATTCCAGGTCCTATGATCATTTCCAGAAAATTATTCTAGAAGTCATTTATCTCACGCTTAAATCCTGATCTTAACTTTTTTCATTTACTTTACTATGTTGATGTTTAGTGTTGTTTTGAATGTTTGGAATTGAAACTATAATAATAATAGAGTATGCAAAATATTGATATTAAACATGCAAAATACTGTGATTATGTCTGGAATTCCAGGTCCTATGATCATTTCCAGAAAATTATTCTAGAAGTCATTTATCTCACGCTTAAATCCTGATTTTAACTTTTTTCATTTACTTTACTATGTTGATGTTTAGTGTTGTTTTGAATGTTTGGAATTGAAACTATAATAATAATAGAGTATGCAAAATATTGATATTAAACATAGAAGAGAGGAAAGTAGAAATAAAATTATACCGATAGAATGAAGAAAATTGTTAATTAGAATAGGTTTGAGATGTTATTTATATATAGGTGCAACTAATTTAACTAGTTTGCAACTAACATAAACTAACTCTAACAAATAATCTTGTGATATTAATAATGAAATTGATAGATGTATAAATAATGATGTAGTTGTGTTATGATTAGGGACTGTATGGACAGCAGTTGCACACATAGTGACAAGGGTGATAGGATCAAGAGTGTTATCTCTTCCATGGAGCATTGCACAACTTGGTTGGCTTGTAGGACCATTATCCATACTCCTTATTGCTTCTTCAACTCTCTTCTCTGCTTTTCTTCTATGCAATACATATCGTTCACCGCACCCTGAATATGGTCCTCACAAGAGTGCCTCTTATCTTGATGTCAATTTTAATTTAGGTAACTTCATTTACTCCTCCTAATTGATTGATTTATATGAAAAAAAAAAGTATTTTAATAATATTATAACTTAATAAAATGGATGTGTAACAAAAATTAGAAAGGAAAAAGTGAAGGTTGGGGTATGAAATGAGGAATCAAGAAGGAACAAAAATAATGGACTGTTTTGATAAGCAGTTGAAGGAAAGAGTCTGCTATTTAATTAGGAAAATGTTATCATTTTGGCTTCGTTTCATTGTATTAAGCATAACAAAGTGTAAATGTGTGTTTATAATTTGGTAATATTTCATCTAGTGATTTCTTTTTGCATATGTTTTAGGCAAATAAATATGGTATTACATTTTCTGTAGGCAAGACTTCTATTCTGAGAAATGTTAACAATACATTGTCACATTTTTTTCAATACATTAATATTCTTAGGTCAAATTTATATACATCTTATCAAAAGGAGATCTAGTCTCAAACTCTCATGAAAAAGAGAGTGAATCTCGCATGATTTAGCAGTTCCCATCTAAATTTCGCATGTGTTTAGATATTGTCTCCCTTCTGAGATGTTGATTTGGTGGTTACAGGAACAGGGAATGGAAGACTTTGTGGCCTGCTTGTGAATGTATGTTTATATGGTTTTGGAATTGCCTTTGTCATTACAACATCTATCAGCTTAAGGTGTGTCAATGACTTATATGATGTCATTTCCTTTTCTTTGATCTTCTACTCCAATTAGGAACATGAGTCTGTCTCTATCCTAAGAATCTCACTATACCTATATTGCTAGTATTGAATTTTTAGAGCTATTTGTATTTGTGGATGCAGATCAATCCAAAACTCTATTTGTAACCACAACAAAGGGAGTAAAACAACAAGTGAATTTGCAGATGCATATTATATGCTGCTTTTTGGGATTGTCCAAATTTTTCTCTCACAGATACCAAACTTACACAACATCAATTGGCTCTCAGTTCTCGCTGCGATTATGTCATTTGCTTATTGTTTCATAGGAATGGGGCTTTCCATCATGCAAATCATATGTATGCATCACCATCTGAGTAATCTGATTACCCTGAGTCTTTCGTTAGGCCTAGCACGACTGGCTTGTGCATGGACACTTGCTTGAAAATATATATTGGACAGATTATTAGTTTCGACACCAATAAATGGACATAACTTTCCAATAATCATTTTCCCAGAAAATGGATATGCTAAGGGTAGTATTGTACCATGATTTAAGAAAGCATTGTAATAATTAGAATGCAATGAAGAAATCCTTTTTCTAATTCTAGCGCTTCTGATTGTTTCAAGACCTTCAACTTGAAGACATATCACACATTTGAAAGCACAATACATGCATTAATGTAGTCATTCTTAATGTTTGCTTTGAATACAGGGATTTGCTATACCAAAAGAAGCTCAAGGC
The DNA here is from genome assembly GCA_037974755.1 of Cicer yamashitae. Taxonomy (NCBI): domain Eukaryota; kingdom Viridiplantae; phylum Streptophyta; class Magnoliopsida; order Fabales; family Fabaceae; genus Cicer; species Cicer yamashitae. The sequence continues at coordinate 20,742,754 of JBBPBQ010020324.1, forward strand.
AAAGTTGCCAAATTTGATTTCCATGGTCAGCCAGCACAGCTAAAGCATGGCAGTGTTGTGATTGCTGCAATCACAAGCTCTACAAATACATCAAACCCAAGTGTGATGCTCGGGGCTGATCTTGTTGCAAAGAAGGCTCACGAGTTAGGTTTGCAGGTTAGCTGTGACTATAGTTACATAATAAATTTGCTGCTTTTTTCAAAACAACGTCCTTACTCTGATGTGTTCTACATTTCCTGTAAGTAATAAATACATTGTATTCCTTATATTCCGTCCTCATCTAGATAGTAATTGTAGATGTTTTCACTGTTTCTCAAGTTAAGCCTTGGGTAAAAAAAAGTCTTGCTCCAGGCTCTGGAGTTGTTACAAAATATCTACTTCAAATGTATTTCACACTTACTGCTACTAAATAATTAATTCAGTTATTTGTGTTATAATGTACTTTCCCTCTGCAGTCTTCGTAATTTTGCAAATATGTATACTAAATTTGAATTTGTTTATTTTCTAAAAACCTATATTATTCTGATACATGTTCTCTTTTTACGAATTATCAGTTAACACATAAATCCAGCACATATATCATGTGCGGAGAAGGAGCATCGAGCATCGACCGAAGCTTCTTAGCTGAGATTTCACCTCTTGGAAAGAGCAGGAACATTGTGAAGCTGCATGAATTCTATTTTCATGAAGATTCTAATCTTTTATTGTATGAGTAAATGGAAGCCTTGGTGAAAAGCTTCATTCAAGTTCAACATTTTGTGTATTGATTGGAATGTTTGTTATGAAATAGCTTTAGGGATCTCTGCAACAGTATCTAAACTTAGTTATGATTTGCGAACATGATATATATTTTGTTTAGGAGTATTGAAATAGTTGGATCATACTTTAATTGATATGTAGCTATGATTTGTGAACATGATATAAATTTTGTTTCGAAGTATTGCAATAGTATTTCAATTAAAGACTAATATTAAATATTTAAAAAATGTATTTTATAATAATGTTTTCATATATTTTTAGTTGAAATTTTCATATAAATAAAAATCAGAAAGATTAGTCGACGGTAGAAATTTAAGCAAATATCCTGTAGATTATTCTTTGAAAATAATTTTGATGCAAAATTACCTGCGGATTTTCAAACGAAACGTATTTTAATAGAAAATTTCAGGTGGATATACCTGCGGATTTTCATAGAAAAAATATTTGTAGGAACAGTACTGCAGATATTTCTGTATGAAACATCGTAAGAAAATGTCTTACGTTTGCTTAATATTTGCTACGGAGTTTATTTACTTTTCCTGCGGATATCCGCAGGTATTGTACTGACTGATTCAGAAATCCTCAAGAAACAATTACCCACAAAGGTTTTACTTTGCTTAATATTTGATGTGTAGTACATATCAAGATGGAGGTTTGACTAAGACAACAAGAGCGTTTGATAGAATCTATAGGTGTAATTGGGAGCCAAGTATTGTGTACAGTCCACTTGTCCCATCACATAATGTTCTCTTTTGCATTGTTTTTGTTTTTTTCTTTCCCATGTTAATGGATCATTTTCCTTGATATTGCATAATATTGATATGAAAAAGCATACAAGGAATTTTTGAAAGGAGTTTACTGAATTAAGTTTTTACATTTGTTAGTTGTCAATCAATAATTATGGAATTTATCAATTTTGCAAGTGCTACAATATGCTTGCTTGAATGTTATTTGACATGACCGACCACAAGAGAGTATGTTTAAATCAATCTAATAGTTGAAAACAATTTTAAAATTTATTAATTTAATTAAACGCTTTTTCAATTGAATGTAAAAAGTGACATTGCAAATAATCGGGTTCTTAAAATTCTTCTTAGGTTGTTTTTGTTCTTGTCAGATAGTTTACAATTCTATGAGATATTTTGCAATATAATTAACTGGTCCTTTTCTTCTAATTAAATCTCAAGCAATATATTACTTGAACCTTGAGAGCATTGCGACTTCCCCTCTCAATTAACCCAGATGCATTTGCATTAGCAAAATATGGCGATTGAGGAACTAATATTGACAATGGTACAACATTGGCGTGTCTTGTTCAAGAAGTGTATAATCCTCTTATCGTTGCAGTAAGATTTCTTGTACCTCGCCGAATACATTGAAATGTAGAACTTTATTGGGATATTATTTTCCTTTGCCTTTTCTACGATGAGAAATCCTGCATTGCGAGAAAATAATGAGGATATTTTTACTCTTTGGTTTGCTTGCTTGTTTCATATTTTGTCTATTTCCTAAATATTTCCATTGAATTCATTTAGTTTATCACTCTTATAATTTGACTTGTATTAAGTTTTTAGGTTAAATATGTTTTTAAACCCTACAAAATTATTACCTTTCAAGGTTAGTCCCTAAATTTTTTTTACTCACTTTTAGTCTTTAGTTTAATTTTATAGGGACCTTTTTAGTAAAAATTTAGGGACTAAAAGGTTGGGAATATTTTTAGAGTCTAAAAATAAAATTTTGAAATTTTATAAGTACTAAAGACTTGTTTTACCTTTAAGTTTTATTATGTTGGATATAGATCAATTTTGAACAATCATCCATTAATGTAGTCCAATATTTCTTTTTTGTTTATAAAATGGCAATGAGTTAATAGAGACTTGTATTTCTTAAGATACTTCAACAATTAAACACCTTGAACAACATTTTTTTTTTCTTTAATAATTCTTATTATTAATTTTCTTAAAATGGGGTTTTCATATTTTTCTTGTATTTTAAGAATAATATCGACCATAATGTATGCTTGATGTTCAGTTTTTAAATGGATGTGTAGATAAATACTATTGTGTCACAATATAGTAGTCCCTTGATTTTAGAAGGAAATCCATGCTATCTAGACTCAACTAGGTAATTACAAATATAAATTTTGTTATGTAGATCTTTATTTACTTCACATGAAATGAGAGTTTGTCCAATTAGGATATTAGAATATTTTATTAACTTTTTTGTATTTGTTACATATTTAGTGTAGAAATTTTTTCTTCCGTTAGTTTTAATTTTACAGAGGGAGCATTCATGGATGTAAAATCAGCACAATACCTTGTGCATAGTGATTTAACGGTAAGCATTGAAGTACGTTTAAAATGTTTCGTTTGTATTTTGAGAAATGTGATGTCTTAAATAACTCATAAAAGTTTCTTTTTCCTATGAAATATTTTTTATTTATCCGCTGCAAATAAAAATAAAAATATGGTATAAATATTATACGATATTTGTTCTAAGTTTGTTCTTATACGAGTTGCATATCGCTCATGAATAAATTTTTCGGCAACAGAAATATCATATAATAATTCAACTAGTTAAAACTTTTCAAAATTTCACGAATAAATTTTCATCCAACGAAATTTTTGTTCCTCGGCTTAGAAAAATATATAATAAGATCAAATTCTCATTACATTCGATATATAAGGTTTCCGTTTAAATTTTGGTGGCAGAGTCCGTTAAAATTTAAACAATGGACATATCTTGTTGTTTTCTTAAAAATTAAGGGAAAGTCATCTTTGAAATTTCGACGATGCCAAGACATTCACATAATCATTAACATCAAGGAAAATATCCAAATTTTTCATAAATCAATTTGCCAGAGCTAGATACAATTACAACAAATTTTACTAACAAACAGATCAATGTAAATGGTAAACAGACAAAAAAAAAAAACATTAGAAAGAACAAATATACAGTAAATCTTAATTCTTACAATAAATAAATTACAGGTCTCACGTATGTTCTTATGTGGATAATTGTATATCACGGGTTAGGGAAAGAACATGAATATGAAAATTTAATTGTATTATAGAAATGATATTTTTGATGCATTGAGGGAAATTATATGGTATTGGATCAATGGATATGATGATGTCTTTAAACGTGTGGCACTCGCCTACAATTATATGATTAATTAAATAAGTGAAATTGATCAATGACAAGGTCATAGCAATGGTTTGAGATTCCATTGAGGTTGTGTGTTTGGAGTATTAACTTATCGATTTACCATATCTTTCCATTTTTATGTCTAAATAAGAACCTTATATCTCCTATATCCTTTTTCCTTGTTCTTGTTCCATATTTTTAGGTTACGACAAGTCTAGGTTATGACAAGGAAGGGCCCATAGTTGAAGATTGTGATTTTCGATTCCTTCTTCTTTGTATGTGGTTGATCTTGGAGGTACCAATGTTGAGTTGTGACGATGCTTGTTTAGTTTAGATAACCGTAGTTTCTTTTGGAGTCTTTTTAATTTGAGTCTTTTGTAAATTGTATTTGATTAATTGCTCCTACGTGTATATGATGTCGTATCCTATGAATGTGTAGACACAAAGGGTTTTGACATATTTGCTTATGTAAATTTATCCATATTTTGCAGAGAGAGATTATATACATATACGAAATAGGTTGGTTCCTTTATTTTCACTGGGCATCTCATTCCCTATGACACCATCTAAGAAACTTTGATTCTTCAATTCTTGATAATATTGGAGTTTAAATCAACTATTCAAACCGGTTTAAAATCGTTTAACAAAGTAAACCTTCCATAGAGAATTTGTTGACATCTTGCAAATCTTCATATATCTTTATAATATTCAATATCATAATAATATCAAATATCACTTAATTATCGAAAGTTAAATCGATCAACACCTTATAAAATTTTTATTTCACATTTTAATCTTACAATTTTCATATTTTAACCTGCAAGCACAATCAAACAAAACAACAAACCAATCAAAATAAATTATTTGCTGATTGTAATAGTATCAAAATATATATATATATATATATATATATATATATATATTATATGAATAGCGTTATAAATTGAATTATTAAATATTTAAAACAAATAATAGTTATAGCATGTATATAGTAAACGTAGGATTATTTTCTTTAGTAAACCTAGGAAGAGAAACTATTCATGTGTCTTATTATTTATCATACTTCATTTACAAATTGACAGGTAAAAGAAAGTATATAAACTCCTTTTTTTTCTTTCTTTTACTCCATAATCAATAATCTTCAATGTTAAACATATTCACGGGTAAAAGAAATTGACAATACAAATTTTTTAACGAGGACAAACATACATGTATGGTAATATTAATTTCTTTTATATCTACTTACTATTTAAAACCTATATCTATGACATGATTGGACATAGTCTAGTCATTAAATAATAAGCAAATGGGTTTACCTTTTGACCTCTATATAGAGGTTAAATATACAAATCTATCATTGCTAACTACAAGCTACTTTAATCAAGAGAGTTGATTAATGCATTTGAGTACATGGTTCTAGTATTGTACCATGACATTTTGAAAACTCTTTATAAATTAGATTAATTTCTTAGCATGTTTCTAAACTTTGTGTCGTAATTGAGTTTTAATGTTATTATTTGTATATTGAACTCTTGATATTGGATTGATGCATGCGAACAGGCGTTGGAAAACTAAAAATCAGAGTTACAACTTTTAAGTTGGCGCAAAAGACGAATTTTACGGGGTCTAAATTGCAGATTACGTGACCTGGGTTCTTTTTTTGTAATAATATTTAGTATCAGATCACTTATTTTTTGCCCTAGAGCTTTTAAAACCCAAATTTGAGTACTATATATTTTGGTATTTTTTTAGAATGAGTTCAGTTCGGTTTTTTTACACATTCAGATAGAGACCTAGAGTTTTCTTGTTTTTGGGTAAATAGAACATTTTCGATGGATCAAGTGGCAATCAAATTTGTTTTACACTTGTTTATGTTTTGTTCTCAGTATTACTCAACAGACAAAATTCATTGTAACTCAGTTTTAGAGAGAATCAATCTTAAAATCATGGACTTAGTTTTGTGCCCATTGTTATTTATGTAAAGAAAAAGATAATAACAAAAACTAACTCTAAAATCTATTTTTCTTTTTAAAATTCAAGGGTGACAAAGTATCTTCAATTAATATTCAAAATATTTTTTATTTAAATAGTCTAATTGCATATGTAGTACCATCTGACAATGAGCATTAAACTGAGGTTTTGTTTTATTAAATTTTAATGATAATAAGAGTATTCATTTATACTAAACTGAAGCTTATCAAACATAAACAAATTATATAACAATTACTTTTGGAACAGCAAACTTTTCCACATTTGGACAATGTGGGCACACTTTGTCCAAATAATAATTTAAAAACATTTCTCATATTTTTAGGTTTTGACCAGAAAAAAACGAATGCGCGAATCCACAGAAAACTGAAACGCGAGAATTGCTAGGTTTTGAACAGGGCAACTAATGCCCAAATTTAGGATAGAATTGACCGGATCAGATGTTGAATGTTGACTCGGTGGAGGACACATATGTGTTCAATGTATCAATGAGATAAAAGCGCATGCATTTATTAAAAATTAAATAAATAATTTTTTAATTTTCTGGATAATAAAAAATATTACACCACGTAGCCCAAGTCCAGGCTTGGCCCGGCCGAGCCGAGTAGGCCGCAAGGACAGCGGCGACACGCACGCGTGTGTGTGGTGGTCAATTTGCATGCTCTTTCACAAAATTGGGTACCCCAAGGAGCACACCCCAATTGCCAAACCTCCACCTTATAAATACTACTAGTGTGTGTCATCCCTCTTATGTGAGACTTCCTTATTTTTTTCAATTCACACCAACTAGCTCTTGTTTTATCATCATCATTTCCAACAATCCCCAACTTGAATTTAAAAAGTAAGTTTCTGAAATAACGTCAAACACTTTTATAAGATTGTGCATAAACAGATGTGTCTCATGACCTGAACCATTGTATAGTAAGTAAGATTCAGAATCAACAAAAGTAACTCGTAGTCTTGAACTCTATCTCTGACATCAAACCCACACCCAACCTTTTCATAGGGTGTATTCTTAAAAGCCTGTGCATCAATGGCCCTATACGTCTATCCCAATATAGTGAACGCTCTATGAATTCTGGCTCGAAATTCCATAGGAAGCGGCCCAACTTCCATTTTCACATAGGTGAGTCTATCAAGAGTACTCTTGTAGCTGTTAAGACAAAATCCCAAATTAATATTTTGATGATAATTAAACAAAAGGTTAATTAAGAATTCTAATTATGATTCTAAGTGTTTTGGTATTTAACATGTGTATTTGAGTGTGTTAAAACAAGTTAGGTACCAAGCATTTCAAAGGAGATCTCATTAAAATCAAGAGAGCAAAAACAATAAACGAAGATCGTTCTTGACATATGCCAGAAAAACGAAAAACATTCTTCACTTAAGAATGATCAGTTTTGTTGTGAAAGATTGAATCCTGGAAGCTTTATTCATTTCATATCTTCATCAAGAATAAAGCATGGATAAACGTAAGTCAGAATGATTCTAGAATTCGAAGGATCAAAGACATACTTCATGAAAAGTATAAAGAAAGATCACTTTTCATGCTAGGCAAATGCAAGTACATATGTACAGGCTGTAAAGTACACTACAATTGTACTTTCAATCAAGACCTGCACACTTGACTTAAAGCTAGCAAATCATCTCAGAAAACTGACAAGATCAAGTACAAGTCAGATCATCTCCAACTAATTCAAAGACGATCTTGGATGTCAAGAACGTTCTTGGATTCAGCATGATCTCTCTTGCTTTTAGTCTGATCTAATCCACCTACTTTCTCATGACAGTTGGCCTCATTTCAACGGATATATGAGCTTTCCTAAACTCTCTTGAAGCCTATAAATAGAGCTTCAAGATGAAGAACAAAACACAACTCAAAGTGCCAAGCAAAGCATCAATCATTCAATCATATTCGAGTTCTCTCAATATCATTCTCTAGCTTGCAGTTCCATTCTTTGTGTTGTGTTAGAATCAGTAATAACTGAGTTCTAACTTATAGAATCTATTTCTCAAACAAGAGTTGAGCAATACTCAGATTCTAACATTCTCAAAATCATTACTTTGTAACTCAAGGCTATTGTGTTAACATAGCTTGAGAAGTGTGTAAAAATCCTTTTATGTTGTGAAAGGTAGCTTGCAAAATCTCTTCTGAAATAGTGTAAGGTAAACCTGTGGAAATCCTCTCTAGGTAGAAAGGTGGAAATTGTGTAAAGATCAAGATTGATCTGTGAAAAATTGTGTGACAACCAAGAACAATCTTGCCTTGAGCAATTAGTGGAAAATCTCACATTTGTGAGGCTGGACGTAACCCTTGTTTGGGTGAACCGGGATATATGCTTGTGTGATCTCTCTATCTCTATCTCTATTTATTATATGCTTTACAATCAGCTTTTATATTGATAAAATTGATATTGTTGTTTTTTCGCTAACCAAGATCCTTCTTCGTTTATAACCAAGATCAATCTTGAGTAAAACTTTTAGTTTTTAAACAGGAATTTTAAAAAGGGGCAATTATAATTCAAACCCCCTTCCTTATAATTGACATTGTTACTTCAGTAGCTGGGTACTCCACTCCATATAGAGTATAGATCTCATTAAGAGTTTCTATTACCTTATCTTTTCATCGCTTCAGGAATCATGCTTCTTTGAGATATAATAGCATGTTCATCTCACATCACTTTGACTTGTTATTATCCATTGAACCTAATTCTTGGAACCTCCAATCTTTTAGGTCGGGTTACCATCATGAGTGACTCATTGATCTATAGGCAATAGTGTTATCCTTTTAAATGTATTTAAGATTTTCTATCTAGCTAATCCTTTCATCAGAGGATCCGCTAGATTCTCGTATATGATCCACTATAGCAGCTCCTTTAGAAAGTAGCTCTCTAACTGTGTTGTGCTTACGACGTATTTGTCGTCTCTTACTATTGTAATTACGATTCTCAATTTTTGCAACAGTCGCAGTACTATCGAAGTGGATCAACACAACTAGCATAGGTTTTTCCAATAAAGGGATCTCAACTAGCAAGCAACTCAATCAGCTCGCTTCTTCATTAGCAGTAGCTAGTGGTATCATTTCAGACTCCATAGTGGATTGAGCCAATATCATTTGTTTCTTTGATTTCCAAGATACAACACCACCGACTATACTAAAAATATAGCCATAAGCTGCCTTGGAGTCATCTGATAAGGTGTTCCAATCAACATCATTGAGACTCATGGTCCTTTTTAGGTATCTCATGACACTTTCAATAGCGTGCCAATACTCTATACTAGGTCTACTGGTAAACATGCACAACAGTTCCACAATGTAGGCAATGTCGGGTCTAGTACAATTAGTGGCATACCCGAGGCTGCCAATGATGCTCACATATTCAGTTTGTCTAACACCTTCACTAGTCTTCTTGAAAAGTTTCACACGTGGATCATATGGTGTACTAGCAGGTTTACAGTCAAAGTATTTGCATTTCTTTATGATCATTTCAACATAGTGAGACTGATCCAAAGAAATTCCATTTTCTAACCTAGTAATCTTGATTTCAAGGATTACACCCGCTTCTCCGAGGTCTTTTATATCACAATTGTTACACAACAATGATTTCACAATATTTACAGCAAGAATGTTTGAACCAAATATGAGTATGTCGTCTACTTAGAGACATATGATAGTTCAAATGCCATTTTTCAAATTTGTAATAAATACATTTGTCACTTTCATTCACTTTAAACTCATTCAATATAATCAAGTTATCAAACTTTTCATGTCATTGCTTAGGAGCTTGTTTAAGACCATACAGAGATTTATCTAACTTACAGACCTTGTCTTCTTGTTCATGAATTACAAAACCTTCAGGTTGTTCCATATAGATTTCTTCTTCCAAGTCATCATTTAAAAAAGCTATTTTAACATCCATTTGGTGTATCACTAGGTTATGAATAGATGCTAGTGATATGAGTACCCTAATGGATGTTATTCTAGTGACCGGTGAAAAAGTGTCGAAAAAATCTATATTTTCTCTGTCTAAAACCTTTGGCTATAAGAGGAAAGTCTACTAAATGCAAGGTCCTGTTAGACTCTAGAGAATCCATTTCATCGTTTATAGCTTCTTGCCATAAATCTGAATCCAATGATGACAAAGCTTCTTGAAGATTTGTAGGATCCTCTTCTAAAGTATATGTCGTATAATCGGGTCCATAATCTTTGGCAACTCTTACTCTCTTACTTCTTCAAGTTTCTATTTGGCCTTGTTTGCTGCTTTCAGTGCTTCTTGTCACAAGAACGTGACTTGGTTCATTGCCCCCACTATTTCTCGATTTGAAAGGGAATTTATTTTAATAGAAGTCAACATCATTTGATTCTATGATCACTTTCGCATTTAGGTCATAAAACCTATATGCTTTGCTTTTACTGCATACCCAGTGAATACACATTCATAGGCTCTACTGGCAAGTTTAATTTGCTTGGGATCGGGGATTCTGGCATAACCCAAACAACACCAAGTTTGAAAATAAGACAAGTTCGATTGTGTTTTCTTCACTATCTCATAAGGAGATGTGTTTGTTTTTAGATTTAGGAACACTATTCAAAACATAGCAAACAATCAAAATAATTTGCCCCCACCAATGAGATATAGCACCAGAGTTAAGCATAATAGCAACAACTAGTTCAGTAAGAGTTATATTCCTTCGTCCAACTTTTCCATTCATTTCAGGTGAAATGGTGTAGTAGTTTCATACATAATAGCTTGTGTTTTATAAATCTCATTAAATAAACTAGAGTGATACTCTGTTCCTTTATCACTACAAAACCTCTTAATCTTTTTAGTAAATTGATTTTCAATTTCAGTTACACAAAGATCTTAAACATGTCAAGCGCTTCACTTTTAATTTTCATTAAATATACAAAAGTATAGTCAGAGCAATAGTCAATAAAAGTAATAAATAACACTTTTTATTTCTTGTTAACGTCCCATCAAGTTCACATATATCGAAGTGTATTAAATATAAAGTTTCAGATTCTCTCACTACTGATTTCTGTGACCTCTTTGTTATTTTAGCTTGACTACAAAAATCACATTTTTCAAAATCATTTAAAGATAACATTGGAATTAAGCCTAAGTTTCTTAAGTTTGATATCACATGTTTGTTCACATGACATAGTCTAACATGCCAAATATAAAATCAGACAACATGTAAGAAGAATGAGACATTTTATTGATTTCAACATTCAATTTAAACATGCCATCAGTGGCGTACCCTTTCCCAACAAAAATACCATTTTTTGATATGGTGTACAAATATTCCCCTATAGACTGAGTAAACCCTGTCTTATTAAGAAGAAAACCAAAAACCAGATTCTTCCTTATTTCTGGAGTGTGCATGGCATCCTTCAGAATTAAGGTCTTTCCAAAGGTGAATATTAATTCCACATCTCCAATATTAGCAACATTAGTGGTGTGGGAATCTCCCAACAACATTTTCTTATCTTCAGCAGTAGTGTATGTTTTAAACATAGCACTATCATAATAGACATGGCGTGAGATGCAAGTGTCTATCCACCATCCATCTGATCCACCAAGAATGTTGATTTCAATTATCATAGCAATGAATTGCCCTTCTGTCAAGTTAGCCTGTTGAGCAGGGCTTAGTTTGTTCTGACACTTGTGTGCCATATGACCTTCTTTCCCACATCTAAAGCAAAGAAATGGTGGGAAAGGGTCATTTTTAAGAGGTGCTGCTACCTTATAATTGGGACCTTTGGAGGGTTCCCATTCTTGTAACTATTCTTTATAGTGCGATTTTGATTCTTATGTTATTTGTCGTTTGGCTTCAGAATTGCTTCGATGAATTTGTTCTTCTTGTTATTTGCAACAAGAAGAACTTCATCTTACATCTCTTGCTTACAAGATTCTTCCTCAATTATGAGGCGGGTTATCAGACTTTTCGAAGAGAACTCTTTTGTTTTATGTCTGAGAGAATTTTTAAAATCTTTTCAAGTAGGGGGAAGTTTGTTAATAATAACAACAATTTGAAACTGTCCATTTAGGGACATACCTCCAGAGATGATCTCATGAGCTATTTTCTAGATTTCATGGGACTGAGCTTCCACTGATTTGTCATTTGATATTTGAGGTTGCGGCTAACAACATACTTTTGGGCTCGAGCTTTCTCAGTATCATATTTCTTCTTTAGAGCATCCCAAACTTGTTTAACAGTATTGCTGGAACTGTAATAATAATACAGATCATCAGCAAGTCCATTGAGAATATAATTCTTACATAAGTAATCATTATTTTCCCATTGGATGAATATTTTATTTTTAGTTAAATATATTTTTAGGTCCTACAAAATTATGACATTTCAAGTTTAGTCTATAAAAATTATTTATTCACTTTTAATCCTTATTTTGATTTTATAGGGACTAAAAACATCAATTTTTTATAAAAACTTTTTTAAATAGCGACTAAAAATGAATAAAAATATTTTAAGACTAAAAAGTTGAGAATTTTTATAGGGACTATATTTTTAGATTTTAAAATTAGTTTTAGAATATAGTTTTAAAAATTGTTTTAAGAAAGAAAACAAAATTAAAATTTGTTTAGTGATCTTTTTATTATAATTTAGGAATGACAAAATGAAAAAATTTATTTGGTAATCTATTTTTCAAAAACTATTTTTAAAAAGAGAATAAACCAAATCTATCTGGTAGTTTAATTTTTGAAAATTGTTATTGAAACTTCTATGTCAATTATCACAAAAAAGTAGTATTACATGAAAATATTAGAACATTAGCACATAATTAAAATATATCATAATATTTCATTATAAAAGTATTAAAATATTAACATATAAATAAAATTTAATAAATTTAAATTCCAACTTAACTAATAAAATATTGATATTGTTATGTTCGACGTTATGTTCCGGTTCAAACCTAAGAACTCGCAGTTATGTAAGTTAATTATGGTGGTATTTACCATATCTTCTAAGACAAAAAATTAGTAATTTTATTAATTTGCTAAATATATATATATATACACACACGCACACGGCTACGCATATCATTACATCTGCATTGTGTCAATTAAATAACTTTAATCAAAATATATATTAATATATACGTCTCATACTCGTCACATAATTTATCCACATATACTTGGAATACAATTTATTTTGGGATCCCTACCTAGAAGTGGTCTATTCTTAATGTAGTAAGGCATCACAACCAATCTTCTTTTTAGAGTTTAATTTTCATACACCGATAGTGTCAATGTTTTACACTGTCGATTAATCATGATCAATCATGTGTATGATTTTACAAAAAGTTATGGCAAAAATAAAATATTATTAACAAAGCTGCCTTATTATTTTTGGAGGCTCTATTAAAATTTAAAAAATGGGACCTTTAATAAATAAATAAATAAATTTAATAATTAATGACATGTTTTATTTGGCAGAATTCAAAACTTTTTCTGAACTAATTTATTTTACTTAAACTTGAAAGCTTCTGCAGAAGCAAGCAGTTAATGAGATTTTTGTAAAAACAACTATGTGACAATACTTAGATTACAGATATTGTGCAGAGAAAAATCCTTGAGCATTAAGGAATAGTTATTAGTCAAGAAATGGTACAAAACATGATTCATTGCTTCCATCCAATATGAAGGATATCTCTTTGACCTCATCACTTTGAGACTCATCTAATAGCAACTAATTGAAGCTTAAAGAGTTCTTGTTTATAATGAAGCAAATCTATATTACACATGTTTTGATTTTCTAATTCTAATTAAAAAGTGAAGTACTCAACAACTTTTATGGAAAACCAACTTCACACCAGCATGAACTAAGGGTTCAGTTGACATTCTTACATGACTACTCAAATGGATAGTTATCACATGCATTAATTAGTACATTCATCCTTTTGTGTGGTTTACAATTATATATCATCTGCATAAGCAAGATGTTATAACATGGATTCCATCATCTAGTTAGACAAGGCTTTTCTACTTATCTTCTCTAAAACTGTGAAAGCTAGCTATAAAAGTGAAAGAATGATAGAATGAGAAAACATCTATAGAGAAGAAACCAAAGTAGTCATGAGAAAACATCTATAGAGAAGAAACCAAAGTGGGAAAAGAGAAGACATGGCTTCTAACATTCTACTCAGACTGAAAAATTCAGGTTGCATCAATAGAAGTGTTAATTAGATGTTTTTCAATTTTATGCCAATATAAATAGATCAAGTCTCTATCTTGTTCTTTATTTTGAGCAAGCCGCCACTAGTTATATATATAAAAACACCATTAAATTGTTTAACTGTTTGTTGGTAATATATAATCGATACAAATTTCATTAATTAAAACCAAAATAAAAAGAGATTTCAAAATGAAATAAGATAATGGAAAAATGCAATAGGGTTAGACTTCTGAGAAGATTGCAATGATATTTGGAGTTGCATGATATGGTTAGAATTCAGAGTGACAAAAAAAAGCTACACAATGATCAGTTATTTTTCTGTTGTGGAGGAAAAGTAATGTTTTATATTTAAATACCGTAAGAAATTATATTGTACCACAAAATAATTAATGACATGTTTTATATGACAACATTCAAAACTTTTTATGAACTAATTTATTTTACTTAAACTTGAAAGCTTCTGCAGAAGCAAGCAGTAAGTGGGATTTTTGTAAAAGCAACTACGTGGCAATACTTAGATTATAGATATTGTGCAGAGAAAAATCCTTGAGCATTAAGGATTAGTTATCAGCCAAGAAATGGTTGGAATTTAGAGCAGCATAAAGAAAGCTACATAATGAATTAGATCATTGTCTATAACCTATAGTTAGTTATTATCATATTTACCTGTACTAAGAGTGGGCCATATAGCATAACAAATAAAATTAATCTGGCACATTACAATAAATTATATGTGGTTGGATTCACTCAATGAGAGAATGCTGACAATGTTGATTTCAACTCTCTTTACATATCCATTCATCCTAGTTATTTGTTTCATTAGCCTCCCAAACTTTTAAAATGAAAGTGTACAAACATTCCTAAATAATTTAATTCTAGCACAATTTATATCATATCTTTCCTTCATGAAGAATATAATATGTGCATAAGAAAAGCTACAAAGGTTACATGTAATAATGTGCAGAGAATCCTTATCTCTAAGCTGCTAGCACTCGATCGTTTTGCTCTTGGATTTATTTTTTTATCCTTGCTCAGGGTCATAGAGACATTGACAGGCATAGAACCTAAAAATAGTTTTCAATTTTAAGACATAATGAAGGAACATATATTTCTTGCAAAAATTACAATTCAAATGGTGAACTTACAATTGTAGTCGGTCCATCCTATGCGCTGATTATCCAAGTCATAAACAATTATCCTATCTTTTAAGACAAGATCTGCGTAAGATAAAATCATACTTGTTAATTTATTAGTACCATATTTGCATGTAAAGGATAATTTATGGTTAACTTACTTGAGCACAATTTATGATTAATATACTTGAGCATATATAGTATATTGGCTTCGTTTTGGAAATTAGATTGTTGTAACAAATGGAGAACAGACATAAATTTAAATATATATTGAAATCAAGTTGAATGATGATAATTAGAATCTAATCAATATCGTGTGTTTTCCATTAACAAAAGATACATAAGATATCTTTAGAATATTTTACCATTTATAAAAGTTTCCATTTAATAATGAAATGAGATAATTCTATTTTTTTTCCAATTCCTTGCAGCGATCATAGTTTGTTTAAATTTGTCCACCATCTTACCTCCTAATATTGAAGGTCCACCTTGTGTTTTTTGAAAACCAATGCACCACGTTGAAGCAAACTGGTAAAACATATTTTCACATCAGTGACAAAAATTCCAAAGAATAATTTACTTATATGCAAAAATATAACAAGAGCATAACATAAATACTTCAATGCATACCAAGAAATCATTGTGCACAAGGTACTGTGCTGGTTTTAGAACCATGGGCGCTCCACCAGCAAAGTTAAAGGTGACCGAAGGAAAAATATCTATATTGAATATGTAAAAAACACAATATTTAATGCGATATTCAGAAAGCCTAATAGAACAAACACTTTTTTCATCTGAAGTATATAAAGATCTTCATAACAAATATTATATTTGTGATTACCTGGTCGAAACCAGAAAGCAAGGACTTCCTTGTGAAATAGCGGGACTGCCAAGTTGTGACACAACAGTAGTTATCTACACATTCATTTGCAAACTAAACATCAGTATATGTTAAGATCAAAATCATTCATAAAATATGAGAGAAATAAGCAAACCCCCTTTTTAGAAAATTAATAAAAATTATATAAAAAAAGATTAAACCTCAATACGGTATTTAATTCCTAAAATATTGAAGACATACAAGTCTCCATTAAATCATATCAACAGTTTAAACTAAAAAGAATTATCAACTAGATCAATGAATGGTTCACAATCTATCTATATCCACCATAGTAATATTTAATATCAGACAATTAGACAGGAATGTGAGAACCCATATTAACTCAATGAAAAAATTTCAAGTGATTTTAGGAAATAGACAAAACATGAGACATGCAAACCAAAGAGTAAGAGCATATCCACATTATTTTCTAGCAGTGCTGATTACTCGATATAGAAGAAGCAAAAGAGAAAAATATGTCCAACAAAGTTGAATATTGAAATGTTTTGAGCGGGGTACAAGAAATCTTACGGCATTAACAAGAGGATCATAAGCTTCTTGAATAAGATATGCCAATGTTGTACCACTGTCAACTACAATTCCTTTGTCGTATGATGTTACAAATACGGCTGGATTAATTGACAGAAGATTCCCATTGACAGAAATGCTTTGGAGATTTAAGACATAACGAAGCCTGAGATTTAATTAAAAAGGAAAATACTAGTCAATTATACCGCAAAATATCACCTTAAGAGTAAGAAAATACAAGAAAAAAACAACACAAGAAGCATTTTAAACTAATTTTTAGCAATATCACCTTTTACATTCAATTAAATAAAAATATTTTAAAATGCCTATCCACTGCTAGGTTGATTCAAACATAACAAGGGTGTACCATGTGATGAAACTTTGTGGATGAAAAATGATAACTGAAGGGGAAAGAAATGAACTACAAATTGGAGAAAGAAAAAGGGAAAAGCAACATACTCCGATGGGACCATTGGACTATAAACAATATTGGGCTCCAAAATTTCACCAATAACTAGAATTCCTCCTCCATTGCCATCTCCTTTCAAACAGTGAGAGAAAACTTTGGGTGTTTTTCCTTGTGATGACAATTGTGATACAACTGATACATCATCAGGGCCAAACCCAAAGATTCCATCAAACGCTGTTCCCGTCTTGGTCAAACGTCCAGATACATAGGTGCTACACCTATTTCCAAAACAACCATCCAATAAAGTTTACCAAAATCCATATTAAGTATTAGTATTAACAAAAACATGGGAATGAAAAGAAAAAAAACTATGAGAGAAGATAAGTAAATTCCACCATTTACTAATTCTCCATTTTATTAAAAAAATCAACTTATTGACAAAACCTGCATTACCAATTTAATCCTAATTCAAAATATTTATAAACTAATGCAAAATATTTGTTTAGTAGAAACTCACATAGTTGATATAGAACATATAATGTTAGCGATATATTTGGAATAACATTTCAATTCTATAACATTAAATAAACTCTTTGGTATTTCTGGTTTTTTTTCAATTTTTTTATTTCTTCTTATATTAAGGATTAAATAGAGTATTTTTTGTGCTATGTAATGCTTTCAATCTTCATAAGAAAATAATTATGTTCAAAGTTGTACATTTTCCATAGCAGTATTAAGTTTTTCTATATTCTTAGCACAACTGCTAAAAGTTCAAAACAATACCAGATTCTGTCTTTATAATATTAATATGGCATTGGAAATTGAAAAATAAAATATTAAATCACAGATTAGCTTGTAGCTGTTCTGTTTTTCTCCTCAATTTGTAATTAGCAAGGAATTGAATAATGCTAAGTCTTCCCTATCATAAAACATAAGACTATCACATAGAACTTGTAAATCATTATATTGTTTATGCAGCCTACCTTTAATCTTGAATATTATTTTAGGTTTATTTCATGTTACTGACTCGAGTAGCATGTTTACTTATCATAGTAATGGCTAATAATATAACTAAATCAGCACAGGCTATTATTCAATCAAGCATTTAGTCATGGGCTCCAAATCTACCACATTCTGGCTGTTGGCTAGAACTATAAGTAAGACCAAAATCAAACCTTCTGCACTGCAGGATCACACCTGTCAGGAACCAATTTAATCCTACTCTCCTCTCCCAACATTCTCTCTAATTTTCAGTCCTACAAATCATGTCCAACAGTTCCCTCTACACGGATTGGCTCCCTTGACCCACCTATCCAAGTTTAATTTCTATATGTTATGAATCCCACAAAGCATACAAACACATATTTATAATTGTCCACAATGAATAAGAATAGGAGTTTCTTACCCAAAAAAAATAGTGGCTGAAGAGTTAACACTAGTCGGAGAAGACTGCCCGATTATCGTGTCAAAATACATGTTATCGGATAAATAAAAACCGGAGGTAGCACTGTCATCTTGAAACCGAAAAAAGTAGCTGCACTGATTATGATTATCCTTATGAGAGCAACTAGCTTGCGCACCTTGAACCGCGAGAGAGCATATCAGGTCCGAGCAATGTACTAGTGCGGCCGTGGATGAACTAGTTGTGTCAAAAAAATTGGGTTCAATCTGTACACAATACAACGCAGTAAGCAACAAATGTTAAGCTCCAAATCTAAACCTTGGTTCCCAAGGCAACAAACTAAACACTACACTACAAGTAAGTATGTGTATAGTAAAAAAGCAATGATGGAAATTGAAAAACCAGACCCCAAGTCCACTGGAATGAGGGCAACCAGTACAAGGATTACAGTTAACCCATAAAGCGTCACTTCCGGTGTCAATCTGAACAGTAAACTCCCTTGGTGGAGATCCAAGCTTTACTTTTGTGGTATAGAGACTGAAGAAACAAACCAAGAATAGTATTAATTAAATCTCACTGTCACGTATCTCATAAAAATAAAATGAAATTCAATTCTGTACAAAGTATGGTAATGTATATCAATTATTGCTATATAAGAAATGCATGACAGAGCATACCAGAAAATGAAAAGAACAAGGAAATAAGAAATAAATGAAGGAGTATACGAGACAGAGGATTAGCCTTACCCAAAGGAGTTTGGATCAGCGATACCTTGGACTGTGAAGTTGACGCCAACACCACCCAAGATTCTTGAGTGGCGAACTCTGTCGCGAGCTATCAATTTGTCAATCTTAACGCTATGGTTAAGTGGAATGACCCGTTTTAGAGGAAGGTAACTGGTGCACACAGTTGGTGCCGCAATGCTGGCCAACAACAGCAGTGTAATGTAGATGAACTGCATTTTTGTTTATGGTTATTTCTTGTCTAATGGGGATGGTGGTGGAATAGGTGAAGTGAAAATTGAAATATAAATAGAATAGAGAATGATAGTGCAACGAGGGTGTTATGAGAATGATTATTGACATTGATTTATGTTCTATTTATACACTACCTAGCCACATGAATCAAGCAAAGAAAATAAACGAAAATATAAAGAATAAGTGGCTCACCTTTAGCTTTGCAAATCAGCATATCACTAACTTGTTGCTGTACTTCTTCTTTGTATTAAAGACAACCACCTTCAATGGTGTGTCACCTTTGCAAGTCAGCATTGCATAAACTATTGCCATTCTTTGTAACAAATTAACTACAAAGAGAGTGTGATACATTTGTTAAAGCAATTGAAGATTCTGATCAAATTAGCAATTAAGGACAAAGCCTCACCTTTGCAAGTCAGCATTGCATAAACTATTGCCATTGTTTGTAACAAATTAACTACAAAGAGAGTGTGATACATTTGTTAAAGCAATTGAAGATTCTGATCAAATTAGCAATTAAGGACAAAGCCTCACCTTTGCAAGTCAGCATTGCATCAACTATTGTCATTCTTTGTAACAAGTTAACTACAAAGAGAGTGTGATACATTTGTTAAAGCAATTGAAGATTCTGATCAAATTAGCAATTAAGGACAAAGCCTCACCTTTGCATTTGCATTTGCATGTACGTATCAGCCCATTAATAAAAATGAAAACCACTACAAAAGCAATTTGTGAAAGTAGATCTTCGAAATGGGCACGTGGAAGGTATGATCAAAACACCAAAACCTATTCAATCCGCGGGTGGTAACTATTAGTCCCAATCTCGTACGTGAGAGTGAGAGTGAGAGACGAGAGTGAGAGTGAGAGTGAGAGACAAGAGTGAGGGTGAGGCGGCGAGCGTGAGGGTGAGCGGCGAGAGTGAAACGTGAGGCGGCGAGAGTGAGAAACGTTATAATGTATTGCAATCTATTTAATTACTTTTTTAGTATACGATTAAAGTGTTATAATGTATTGCAACTGATGTTTTAAATTAATTGGAAGGAATAAATTACAAATTAAAATAGTGTTGATCACTTAAAAAAAATATTTTTAATGTGTTTGATTTATTTTAGTGCTTGATTGGAATCAAATTGATGGAATTTTTACAGTTCCTTTTGTAAAATGAAAATGTTTGTTTATGCCGAAGAGTCATGCACAACGGTCAATAATTACTTTGATAGATCAACTTTCCTTGAATTACTATAATTGTGAATGAAAATGACATTAATTAATATATTTTGTTGTTATTATTTTAATTACTATCAATGATAAATTTTAAAATTGAAACGGCATCAATGACGTTGGAAATTGTCTATAACGTAGTTGATATATGTTGGTGATTTATTGGAATCACACCGATGAAATTTTTATGTTTAGCAAGGAATAGATTGCAAATTGAAACAATTTCAATGTCAATCAAATTGGAAATTGTTTTCAACGTGCTTGGTTCAGTTTTTTTATTTGAAATAAATGTGCTTGATTCATATTGGTGCTTTAATTAGAAATAAATTATGGAATTTATATTGTTTCTTTTGAAAAAAATCAAAATTGTGTATTCCCATTAAAAAGAGGTAAATTATGGGAGATGTTTGTAACCGCGAATGTAAAGTAAAATTAATAAATATATTATGTTTTATTATCTTAATTATAATTATTTTATTAAATATTCTCATGGCAAATGATAATTTGTGATAGGAAACGTGGCATATTTCAGGATGAGAGGCATCGAGAATAATTTGTTAGCAACATAATCATTGTAAATATCATTTTATTTATAAATAAGATAGATATCCAAAATTATAATTAAATAAAAAGTTGTTATAGTTAATTTAAAGTGGGTACACCTCAATTTAGACAATGTCGTTATACCTCAAAGTGTAACAGTTTGCTTAATTAAAATTTGATTAAAATAAAGATTTATTTAACTATTCACATATTAATTTAGAAATAAAGAATTTTAGTTAAAATAGACATGGACAAAAGGTAAAATGGGAAATGCCCAAGGGTCAAAAAGGAAAATTTTCACTCATTTCTCTCACTTATTTCCCTTCCCTGAAAAAAAAAATCGGGAATAATCATTTTTTTTCCTATCTTCCTTCCCGTAGTTGAACTTGATAGAACACCCAAAAACAGTAATGTTCATTATCCCTTCCAATCCTCCATTTTTTCAATATATTCAAAATCTTCCAAAATATAAAAGCTTATCTAAGTCCCTCAGATCTGCCTAGAAGCATTGCATGCAAGATCCTACCTCTCCATCTTCGAGAATCAACCAAGAGTAGTGGAGCAAGGAAAGAATGAACCAAAAAAGGGGAATTTCCAAGCTTGGAAAAGAGGACACGGCTTAAAGAAAGACCAAGAACTACTAGAACCAACTCATTCTCCAATTAATGCAAATTTCAAAGGACAACTCTTAGAAACATTGAGTTATTTTAGATTAAAATTTATTTAGCATGAGGGTTCTTTGGTTAATTCAATTTAAAATCTTCATTAATTATGAAATTATTTTCTGGGTTAAATCGGGTTTATTGTAAATCTAAAAATGAAATGGACCTGATAATTAAATAACAAAGAGGATGGTTGGTCGCAGCCGAAGGCAAAGCTCTGGCAACCTCCACTGTGAAGCTCCGACAATCCACTGTGGTGGGCGGAGAAGCTCTGACAAGTTTTTCGATGGTGGCCGATAGAACTCGACGACTAGTGGTGGTATGCAATGGAGCTCTTTTAAATTATATAAAATATTGATTTTTAAAAAAATTATAGAACAATACACTTTTTTAATTAATAAAAATAGTATTTTTAAAACAATTATAATAATATTTATCAAAGATATCTATTTTATAATAAATAAATATAATCTATTAGATTTAGTTCAAAAACATATGTAATCCCCTTAAAAAAACATATGTAATCAATTGGATTTGTAAAAATATTCGATGGCATGGATTGGATTTCATCCATATCATTAAATGGAGGAATTGAATTCAATTAATTAACTAACTTTTAGTTATGTAAATGAATTAGATAGATTAATAAATTGATGAATTAAGTTGGATGATAAATTAATAAATGATTTTGCTATTCCTTCTTACATGGCCTTAGAAAAAGCGGTCTATATAAAAAATCACAAGAGACAAAACTCTTAAGATTTATTTACTATTGGAGGTCTATATAAAAAAGCAGTCTACTATTGGAGGTTATTGAGATTAATTAATTAGTTGGCCAAGGAATTATTAAATTATTATCATTGATACTTATTGATTGATGTTGCTATTTTGGTGATTTATTGTGTGAATTTCAAATTTAATTTACTCATTCCTATAAATTTGGTGTTGCTAAGTTATGCACACCATGTATTAGACAAACTTATGAGTTTTAAATAGTAACATTCAACTTTGTGATATTTTTAATTTTATTTTTGGGATAAACAGCGTGCAACACTAGAAATTGGGGTGTGGATAGTGTTATAATGGAAAAGTTTTTTCTTTTTCCCTATTTCTATAGTCTTAAATAAAATCATAATTAATTTATTTTATTTCTCCATATTTCCACTCATACTAAAATACTTTAATTTTTTAAAGTAAATAAATAGAATTAATAAATACTTGCAATTTATATTAACCATTAAATTAAATATAAATAAAATTTCTCCCACAATAGCAAACATACATATAAAGAAAACTAATCACAATATCTATTAACATATATTCTGAAACACTTTTAACATTATATTAATTCTTTAAAATCTTATTTAATTAATGGAATAGTTTATCATAAAATTTGGGTGTTACACAACATGCATTTATCAAATTCAACTCTCCCTACACTTTCTCACCATCTCAAGTGTTTAAATAGGGTGATCACTCAAATCGAAAACATGAAT
The DNA here is from genome assembly GCA_037974755.1 of Cicer yamashitae. Lineage (NCBI taxonomy): Eukaryota > Viridiplantae > Streptophyta > Magnoliopsida > Fabales > Fabaceae > Cicer > Cicer yamashitae. The sequence continues at coordinate 20,766,102 of JBBPBQ010020324.1, forward strand.
CATCCAATCATAGGCTTGAAAATTTTCTAAATAAATTCAAAAAGTAAAATGCAAATACATTGCTAAATGTCTTAAAGGGTTGTAATAAGACCAAAGTATATAGGTAGGTAATTTGGAATAATATGCTTATAACTTCGAGTTAGACAAACCTGCTTCTCATTTATTTTCAAACTACGACTTTGACAACTTATCAATATGTAATAGAAAATTAAATTAATTCACAAACTCTTTTTTTTTTTTTGTGTACTCCACTTTTTGACATGAATGATGTTTTAAGAATTACCCAATTACTAATGAGTGGAAAATTGCATCACCTTACCCTTTCGTATGAATGATGTTTTGAGGATCACCTAATTACTACTTAGCAAGATGACACTTTTTTTTTTCTTTCAACAGTTTTCTACTTTTGCTTCTCTTGTACCCAACCCCAAACTTAAAAGTTGTTATGTCATGACCAACCCTAAACAAATTTTTTGCCAAGTCATATAATCAAGAATTACCTAACTCCAAATAAGGTATTAGGATAAAAACAATAATATTGGACCATTGGCTTATAATGTAACTAAGCAATGCATAGAAAAGGATTATGGCTCAAAGGGATAAGCAAAGGATAATAATTAATTTAGTGTAGGTAAACAGACTCAAAAGGTACCAACAAAATTGTCTTAGTGTTTGCATAAATTACAAGTAAATGGTTGTAAAAAAACAATTCAAGTTTTGAAGAAATGATACATGTATATCATACAACGAAGAAAAATTAGTTGTTTAGACACAAAATACACCAACTAGGATAATAGAGAGAATTATGGACTATCAAAACTCATAAAAAAGTTTCGTAGAAAATAAAGTTTTATGAGTTTGCATTTGAGACTTCAACAACATCACAGTGAACTCATCAGCTTGAAGAATGACAATGAGTTGTAAGAGAGAAGTAAATGCCCAAATTTAAATTCACCCAACTAAGAGATTAGACAAGACAAACATAAAGTTGGTCTAACTCATTCATCATAATGCATTTCATACATATTTCAAAAGCAAATAACAAAATTTAAAAGTATGTCTACCATGGGTTGCCTCCAAAGAAGCGTTTGTTTAACGGTAATAGCTTGACGCCTGATTCATCTTGTCAAGGAGGATCTATGATAAGAAAAATAACTCATCATTTAATTTCCTTCTTTTGGAAGGAAAATCCACCAATTTGAGTTAAAGAAGTGTTTGCTCCAATTTCACTACAATTAGATCATCAGACCCCATGATCATCCTCTATTGAAGCCAAAATAACAAAAATTGAGTTACAATGTTTATTGTCACATTTAATTTTTTTGGACTCAACTTTGGTTCTACTTCCTTATTCATGTTTTCCTTTTGCTTATTTTCTTCTACCACAACAGTAAAGTCATCTCCAATCTCAAACTTCTCACTCATCTTCTAAAACTTAACAACTTACTCACCTAACCTCTCACATTGAATCTCGAAACTTTCAATTGAAACTTGATTAAACTTCATGAATTCAACCAAAACATCTTCGAGTTGAAAGTTGAAATCAATTTTATGCACTTCTTGATCTTCTTGTTCTATATTTGAAGAAAAAACAATGCTCCTCACAATGATCATTCTTATGGCTTGTCCACAAAAATCAAATCTCAAGAGTAGTTATTGTATGTCATTTTTTTTAATGAATTTTGATATCCAACACTTTTATCTTGCCAGAAAAAATCAATAGCTAAAAAAATCATACCTTCAATATCTTCCATTGCAACAAAACTCAGAGAAACTTCCAGTAGAAGAGCACAATTTAGAACTCGGAAGAACTGGAAAAAAAAATTATACAAGAATTGAAAAAATAGTAGAATATTAAAATGACTAAGTATTAGTACTTTGTCTTCTCAATAAATTAATCAACAATCCTCGAGCACTATTTAAAAAACTTGACGACTCTTTGGCAAGTGTACCAAAGATCATTTTCAACAAGGATTGTTATTAATTCGGTAATGCAACAAATATGTAAATACCTAGTAACAAAAAGGGTATAATTGATTTATAATTTCAGACAAACGTAAAATTAAATAGAGAGAATTTGGTAAGAGAAAACGATTAGGGAATTCGACTTACCTTCTTTACACTATCTAATTATTTATTTACTATTTTAACAATCTAATCCATTTGATTATGTGAAATTAACAAAGTAGACTAAGACCAATTTCTAGGCTCAAAATCCCTTTTTTGTAACAACGAATCCTAATTCCTTAGGTGATCTGGCTTTTTAAACACTTGTTATTGCTTTATATTACAACGAATCATAATTCCTTAGGCGATCAAAGTATGTATGAACTTTAATTTATTAGACACCTATTAATACTTTATATTCCTATAACAATGTTGAAATATGAACATATATTTTTGTTTCGGCTATTATGGGCTAGGTTCCAATAATGAAATAATATATAGGTTCAATTCTATGGTGATCAAGTACAAATATATATCAGTATTCAAATACGTTATAATTGCATAAATATTATACGAAATCAAGTTTTTAAAAAATGTAAGTAAATATCAATGACTAGATTACATAGCTTCAAATTTTGGATTTATATTAAATTTTGTATACTTGATCATTAATATATTTTGTAAATCATTTGTAGAACAAGAATCACAAGAAAGGTTGGTTGAATTGTGTTTCAAATAAAAAAATTGTTTTTTTAACAAGAATAAACAAAGTGATGAAAACATAACAAATAAACTGAAGTACAAAACAACACAACTAAATTATTCTGGTTTACCACCAATATGGTAGCTACGTCCAGTCTCTTCAACCTGAAGGATTAAATCCACTAATTCACGAACTGAATCACACTTTCACTGAACACCTTCTAGCTTAGTACAATCAAGTAATTGGGGAATGCAACCACTATTAGGCTAGGTTACAAAAACGAAATGTTTAAGGGTTTTTGAAAAACTCTCACAAGAGGGTGTTTATAAAATTGTATTCTCAAAAGATTGTTTCTCAGTACTTGGACAAACAAAAAAGCAAGACGACTGTATTGTTCTTATTGTGGTATGTTGTTCTATTGTTGTTGTATTCAATTAGGGTTGCACATCCTTTTATTGAGAACTTTAGGATTTTTGGTTGTTGTCCTTATTGCAAGAATTTAGCATGAATCATGATCTTTTGTATCAAATCTTTCAAAGAATGATTCACCATTAAAGCTTGTCCAAAAATAGTCCTTGTAATTGATTATGCGTATCTTGATATAGAAACAGAAAGAACAGAGGATATCATGATCATAGTATGTCACATAGAGCTTCAGACAAATAACATGTTAAATGAAGGTGTTGAGCAGATGACACACAAATTTGTCTTCTTCAGAGCGTTGACTATTTAGAGCGTTGACTTATTTCAGAGCCTGTTACTTCAGAACGATTACTTCCATCAAAGTGATGACTTTTCAATGAAGGCAAACGATCAGATGCAATCAGAGCATTTCTTGTATTAGATAGAGTCACCCGAGGCGCATTTAGAGTGCATTTACCAGACTTAGAATACAGAAATCAGAACACAGTCTTAGTGTTCCTTTAACATAGATCAAACATCAAAGGATGCAACAAAAAAGCTTATACAATAATTTGATCTGCACACTTAAGAAAATATTTGTGCTTTAAATTGTTCCCACAAAATAATTTTGTTATCATCAAAACAAGGGTCATAGTTCTTCAAACAAACTTGGTTCTAACATAATCAACAGTTGGATCAGTGTAATTTATCATTTATAATGAGTTATTAAACGAAGTAACTCATCATATAGTTACTCCTAAAGTCAACGGATCCCAACTCATATATCATAGTAATAAAATAATATTTGCAATTTGTAATATTTTATCATTAGGCAATGTAATAATAACTTCTTAACTTCAATAGAAATGTTCTACTTAAACAGGGAACCTGTTTCACTAAATCAAATAAATAAAGCAAAAAGTACGCGAAATATCTAGTTAATGAAGAAATGAAAAACATATATACCTAATTGATCTAAGATTCAAAGGGATCAATTTATTTAATTAATTCATAAAGTTAACTAAAAACTACGATAACTAAAATAAATAAATAAATACTTAAAAAACACTTAAAAACTTGCATATTGTAAAGAGTTATCAAGTATAAACAACTTTGAAAAGAACAAAATAATGACGAAATTTGTCAAATACAAACACAGCTGCTAACAACTCTTTAAACCCATTTGCAGTTAAAAAGTTAAAAAATCAGGGAGTGTGCAAGAATATTCTTATATTTTTACATTTTGACCAACCTCAATTTTTATATTTGCAAGTTTATCTTTCTATGACCTCACCTGATTTTTTATAGACATCTACCTCCCATCATTAATTGTTCAAACAGTGTACTTTTTCACACAGCTCAATGAATCTTTTGGTAGGAGGAATCGAACAGAATCGAGTATAAATGCCAAGACTTAACCACAGAGCCAATTCAAAGTCTTGTAGTTTTACAGAAACACTAATACATATTACATTATAATATTTAATGCATATTATTTTAATTTATCTCTTATTTTCTATTATCTTTTTTTTTTTTCAGTTTATTTTTTTTTCAGTCTATTTTTTTTTCTCTACAGATTATAGCTATCACTAATTATATAATATTGAAGATATTTATCCTCCAAATTTCAAATGATACATACTATAATTTACAATTTTTGAAAAATAATAATAATTGTAGGTTACAAACATTTTATGCTATTTTCTTTTTTTAAAAAAGTGTTATTTGAATGGGTAAAAATGTCAAAATTTTAAATTTAGCAGTTTAAGTAAACAATAAATAAGAAAAAATTATTACCGAAATTTGACACTACACACACATGAAACTCATAATAGCGACCAACACGAGTATTTTACCGTACTGTGGACAAATCCTTCCTACGTAAAAGTAACATACATATGTCCATGCAATATCACCACTCAAATTTGCTTAGCGAAATTTCTTTTTCTTTAAGATTTGGTCTGTCTACTTCTGATTTTGATTTTCTTAATTTGAGAGTACTTTTGGCTTCAAAACTCCTCCAATTCAAAAGGAAAGTTATTCTAAATGATCCTATAGATACAACAAGTATTTTTGATTTTACCACACAAACAAGTCTTTAAAAAAAATGGAGTTACAATGTTATAACTTCAGTGCAAAAGTCGTTGTTTAATTTAATTTTTAATAAAACTAGATTAAAAATATCGTTTTTTTCATTATGGACATATTAACAACTATGTGGGCTTGTTTGAACAAAGTTAAACTCGTAAATTAATAAAATCGGACTACTACATGCATGTTTTGAGACTTAAAATGATTAATAGGAGAAAAAAAGAAAATTTAAGGACCAATCTAAAAAGAAGGTCAAATTTTAAATATTATAAGAGTAACCTTTTATAAAAAATTATTATTTTAAATTTTGAATAGCATTTTTCTTTAGAGTTATAATTTGAATGTACGATGATTATTTCTTATCTCAAAGATCAAATAGTATGCACAATTTATACAAATGTAACACATTTTATTTCATTAGGTATCCCCTAATTTCTCACCTAATTTGTCAATCATACTTTATGATAATATTCTATTATTTTAATTTATATATGGCTTAAATGTTAGACGTGTTTTGAATTCAAATTTTAAAAGATTTTATCAATTTGCAATATTTTATTTTTTCTAGATTAAATATGTAAAATACGAAATAAACAAGAATAAATCTGAATTAAAATCATAAAATAAAATAAAATAGAGGATAAATTCCTTCTTAAAATCATACAAAAATAGGTTTATTAACTCCTTAACACTTAACCCTTGCTTGTCGTTAAACAAAGTCGGGGTTCTAAGACAAATTTAAAGAATAAAGAGCACCATAATTGATTTTTTCAATTGGAATAGGAATCTTTTTGAATTGTTTATACTAAATCGAACACCTTCTACACTATGCTAATTAAGATAAAATCTCAGAGTTCATAGTGTGAGCGATTAATATCATTGCTTCTAAACAACAAGTAAAACAACACTTTATCTCACTTTTCACCTGACTGCTAGTGTAAGTAACCCCAAAGTAAAATAGTGAGATGTTATTTTATTATATTTTTAATTCTTTAGACTAAGCTGACAATTCCTTCCTTTGCTTATCCTTTAGCTCGTGAAGGTTTATTTCCTCAGTTGTCCTCAGTTATCATGCCACTTTTTGGTGTGATCCTTATAAACCTTCGAATTTTAATAAGCTTCAAGATGTATCTCATCGAATTCATCTATTAGTAGCAAGCTATTTTCACTTGTAAGTTGTGCATTAAAATTTAAAAATTTGAGAGCCCAAAGTGCTTTATGTTCTAGTTTATTAGGCAAATCACAGGTTTTACCGAAAACAAGCTGATAAGGTGACATGCTAATAGGGGTTTTGAATTTAGTAGTATATGCCCATAATGCATCATCTAATTTTAAGGACCAACCTTTCCTAGAAGTACAATCGTTTTCTCTAAAATTCTTTTCAATTCCTTATTATAAATTTCTACTTAACCACTGGTTTGTGGATGATAAGTGGTTGCTTCCTGTGACACCCTAAATCCAAAATAACATATATAAAAATGTATACTAGATTTTCAAAAAAAAAGTTTCAGCGGATAAAGAAAATCTATTTCCAAGAAAATAAAAACTTTTGTAACTAATTTAGGATATCACGTTTCTCAAAGTACACATGGAACAATTCAAACTTTATTTCTCAATTAAACAAGTGCAATCTCCATGATCTTGATTTAACTATAATTTCTTAATTTAATTCCAAAAACGTACCGGTACTTATAAGGTTTTCATACAAAAAGTTGTTTCTAATTAAATAAGTAAATTACAAATTTAAAGTCTTATTCCCAGTATCACCTATCAGAGCGGAGTTTCTCTCAAACTTGAACTTCAAGACTTATTGACTTGTAATAATTGCGATTTTGCAAACGCAGGGCCAAACCAATCAAACACAAATAACGAAGGAGGTGCGTTTCGAAATGATGTTGATAGTATAATATAAGTAAGAAAAACACGCAAACAATCATTATATACCGTATCATAACACATCTTGATATATCAAAATATTCAAGAAAAATAATATCAAATTATAATGTCAAAATCACTCAAAAAAATCAATATAACGTCACATCATCCAAGATCAATTATGATCACATTTGAAACACATTAATCACAACAAAACAATCACAAGCAAATGCAATGTTATGCATGAGCATAAACTCTACTTCTTCACAATTTGGTACCATTCTAACTCTGAAGTACGTGGTTAGGAGGCTTGATAGTATGCCACCACACAAGTGAACAGACAATTCAAATTGGCCATGTCCTCATAGGTCCCCTCGACTCAACCCAAGACACATATACGCGATAGTCGAGGTATACATGTGTTGCATGGTAATTCCTGACATTTAAAGGGCTACCTCACAGTCACCTAAGAATTCCCCACCTGAATACCTCCAAGGTCTAACAATATTGCCTTACAGTTCAACAATAGACCACCACAATAAGACTCATTCAATTGTACTTTCCCAAAATCACTAGGCTTGTTAGACCCTACCTATATGATGACAAAATAATCTCCACTTCAAAAATTATCAACATCTATTTTTCCCCTCGTTGACCTAGACTACTCCATTAAGAGCATTATCTTTAGCACAAGTAGGAATCATCCTTATTTCATCAACTATGGGGTTACTTCAAAATTCTCATCACAAATTTATAACATCACTATCATCAACCATACACCATCATCATCACATAAACTTATTACAAATTTATAACATCACTATCATCAATCACAAATCATCATCATCATCATCATCATCACATAAACCTATCACAAATGTATAACATCGCTATCATAAATCATACATCATCATCATCATCACATAAACATATATCATACAATGCATCCATATTTTATTATCATCTCACATAAACTCATCTAATCAAACATATGCACCAAATTCATTTGACATCCAATATTACAATAATATCAAATACCACACATTTAACCAAATTGAATCAATCAAAACCTTATAAATATTTATTGCACATTTTAATCTCACAATTTTCATATTTTCAAATTAATTAATTTATCCCTAAAAGGGTTACTGTTGTATGTAGCGAGTCCTAGATGAATCGTTGGGAAATACGGTTTTCCCGTTCATCTCACAATATATTATACTCATGAAGTCAAACGCTCCCTCACCCCTTACCTTATTTTGACACTTTTAAACGCGGATACGAGTCTACAAGAAAAAAACCTATGTTATTTGACTCCTTTTCCCTGAAGGTCTAAACACGAGAAGAGGGGGATTGAATTGTGTTTGACAAATTTGATAACTTTTTGCTAATTTGGTGAAGGCTGGTTGGTTTTATGAATTACTTGGATAAGAAGCAATCAGATTCAGAGATAGCAAACAATGAAATCATAAAAAATTTGACACATAGATTTATCCTGGTTCACCACTAACTTGGCTACATCTAGTCCCCTCATTTAGAAGGCTTTAATCCACTAATTCAATTACCTTGAATTACAAAGCACCTAACCCTCCAAGCCAGTCTTCCCAAACAGCCTAACAACCCTAGACTTTTGAGGAACTAACCACCTTGACCCTACAAGCCAAGTCTTCTCCTAATAACCTGACAACCTCAGATTGAAGAAGGAACTAACCACCTTGACCCTACAAGCCAAGTATTCTCCTAACAACCTAACAACCCCATATCAAAGAAGGAACTAAACCACTATTAGGTTGGATACAAAAGATTGGAACTTGAGTAGTTGCTTCTAACAAAGCTGATAATAATAATAACTCTCACACTCTAAGAAAATAACACTCAGAAAATATTTCTAACTTGAACAAGTATTTCTCTCTTTGAACTCCAAGACAAATTTAAAATTTTGAGCTTGTGAGTTCTTCTACTCTTTTATGATTTTCGATGCTTTTCTTCTTCAGCCTTTAGTATCTATTTATAGTTAAAATTTAGGCTTCAATTTAGTCCATGTTTAATTCTGAATTGTATCTTGTTCAGATTGAGTTTGTAAATTCTGAAGATTTATTCTGTTCCAATTTTGTTTAGATTGAGTTTGTAAATTCTTCAGATTAATTCTGCTCGTATTTTGTTCAGATTGCGTTTGTAAATTCGTCAGATTGATTATGTTCATATTTTGTTGTAGATAAATCTTGATCAAATCTTCTAGAAATCTTCTTCAAATCTTGATCAAGTCTTCTTCCAATTTTGATCAAATCTTCTTCAAATCTTAATTAAATCGTCTTCAAATTTTGATCAAATCTTGATTAAATATTCTTCAAATCTTGATTAAATCTTCTTCTAATCTTGACCATATTTTCTTTTCAACTTGGAATTTTCTTCAATTATAAATCTGAATCAAATCTTATTTTAGATTTTCATCAATTATAAATTTGAATCAAATCTTCTTTTAAATTTTCTTCAATTATAAATTTGAATAAAATTTTATTTTAGATTTTCTTTAAAAACGTGAATCTTCTATCATACTCTTTTCAATCAAATATATTGTTCTCATAAAATACTTTTGTCAATATCAAAACTCTAAATGTAAAACCAACTTGGTTCCAACAATACACAATCGATTTAACTCGACAATTTATTAGTAGACCTCAAAAATAAATTATCAGAACACACTCTAAAAAGGTAAATTTCGAAATTGAGTCAAATCAGCTTACCTGAAATCGGAAAATACTCAATGGATAATAGAGCCATTATTCACACGGTCGTTTTGGCGTTGGTTTTACTCAAATCGGACTTACGCTGAAGAAGAACGATGCAAAATAACGAATTCCATAAATGGAGAAGTTGAGTACTTTAGAGATAAATTGAGATGGTTAAAAATATGAGAAAGTGTGTTTAGTTGACTAACTAAATAAATGAAACAATATACTGAAATTTAGGTAAAAATAGAGAAAGTTTTCTGGGACATCACCGATGCCAAACAATAACCCTCTAATTTATCCCCTTTCACGTAGGCAGCGGTCATTTCCCTTTCTAATTTTGTTTTTGTTTTTGTTTTTGTTTTTAGCACAATTAGGTATTTAAATCCCTTCACACACATGGGTAATCCCATTAATTTCCTTATTTATTTTATATTTTACTATTGCTATTTATATTTTGCTACAACCAAATTAATAATTCTTTAATTTTCTTTTTAATATATTATAAATTAGAGTAATTAAAATAATTAATCTCTTAATATATATATATATATATTAGTAATAACATAGACTATCATATTCAAAATAATTTTCAAAATACTCACATTAAATCATAAGAATCAAAAGGAATCAATTTATTTAATTAATTAATAAAATTAGCTAAAAACTACAATAATAAAAATAAATAAATACTTAAAAGACACTTAAAAATATGCATATTGTAAAGAGATATCAAGTATAACCGACTTTGAAAAGAACAAAATAATAATGAAATTTGTCAAATACAAACACCGCTGCTAACAACTCTTTAAACCCATTTACAGTTAAAAAATTAAATCTTTAAACCCATTTGCAATTAAAAAGTTAAAAAATCAGGGAGTGTGCAAGAATATTCTTATATTTTTATATTTAGACCGACCTGATTTTTTATAGACATCTACCTCCCATCATAAATTGTTCAAACAGTGTACTTTTTCACACAGCTCAATGAATTTTTTGGCAGGAGGAATCGAACAGAATCGAGTATAAATGCCAAGACTTAACCACGGAGCCAATTCAAAGTCTTGTAGTTTTACAGAAACACTAATACATATTAAATTTTAATATTTAATACATATTATTTTAATTTATCTCTTATTTTCTATTTTCCTTTTTTCTCAGTCTTTTTTTTTTCTCTCTACAGATTATAGCTATCACTAATTACAAAATATTGAAGATATTTATCCTCCAAATTTCAAATGATACATACTATAATTTACAATTTTTGAAAAATAATAACAATTGTAGGTTACAAAAATTTTATGCTATTTTATTTTAAAAATAGTTATTCAAATGGGTAAAAATGCCATATTTTTAAATTTAACAGTTTAAGTAAACAATAACTTTAAAACATAATATAACACATTTTATTTCATTAGGTATCCCCTAATTTGTCAATCATACTTTATGATAATATTATATGTTCTATATTTTATAAAACATAATATATTATTCAAGCTAAAAGAAAAGCTCTAAGTTATAATTTTTCTACCATTGTAACAACAACACCTCATAACTTTAAAAGACGGGTCTGGATCACAAAATCCTTTATAATATCCCTTACTAGTGCGGAAGGACATGCAATTAGTTGTTTGGTTACATTGGGAAAAACACTTCTCGCGGTTAAGTACTAAACCGTCCGTACCTATTGAAAAAAGTAATATTATTGTAATCAATAATCAACATGTATAAGCAAAATAATATATGAAAGATTCAAATTCTATTATGTAAATTGTCTACATACCTATTGAGAATAGAAGAACTAAAATCAATGTTAAAATAATAAACTTTTGTTTATTAATTATTGTTCTTCCTCTTGTTCAATGTTCCTCTGTAAATTTGTAAATCAATAAGTAAATTTGACATTCTTCAATGTTCCTCTGTAAATTTGTAAATCAATAAGTAAATTTGACATGCTTGGGTATGTGTATATATATAATTAATTTTGTCAAAAAAATATAATAAATAAAATACATATAGATATTTACTTTTCTTTAATGATGCACAAATTATATTATTTATTTCAAAGTTAAAGTCTTATAATTCGGTCAAAATATGACCAAATTTCCTTTTAAGATTACATTTTATTATTTACCATTTTAATGTTTTATATACTTACCTTACTTTTGTCTATTGTGTTGAAATATGCTTTATTATAATAATAATAATAATAATAATAATAATAATAATAATAATAGAAATGCATATAATAACTCAATGACATACAGTTACTTAATTTTATTTTATTTTTTAAAAAACTATTATGTATAATCATAGTGAAATAAGACAAATATTTTCACATATAGATTCAAACACACTCAAAGTCTAATTTAATTTCAAAGTCTTATACACAAAATCCATTTATAGACTCATACAATAGTTCTATGCCCTTATCAAATGAGACAATATAGAACAAATAAGATACTAACACAATGCACTTATTTATTTCTTGCAAGTTACTTAGAAGATCAAAATACTTAATTGAATGTTTAATTTAAGTACACATCTCGAACCTAATATCCACCCCACATCAACAATTATCAACATTCAACATTGATGCTACACAAGACTTATAATCACTCAAAATTGTATAAGAGATGAACATGGTTTCTAAGTATTTCAAAAATAAAATTAACAAGTATTTCAAACGATAATAACGAGTTATTGTTGCCTATTTTATTGACTATGAGTCATCAGGGTTATGGGTGTACATGGGCGCAGGTCAACCCGCCAACTCTATCACCCAACTCAACCCGTTGAAACCCGCTTATATTTGGTTCGATAATGGGTTCAACAATTTGAATCGTAGACCCGACTCGGTAACTAGTTATATTTTTTAAAAAAATTTTTGTTTGTCAGCCCAATAGAGTTTCATTAAATGCCACTACTGTTGAAGCTTTGATTTGTACCCAAAATTGGATCAAATGTCCTAAGAAAATTGATTTAGCATCCGAGTTGGTTGAACTACAAAAGATTGAGTCGGGTACGAATGTTTTATTTTAACTTTCAAATTGATTTTCCTTTATTTTTGTTTATTCTTTTAATCGTTTGGTGTGCTAATGAGATTGTGTATTGTATTTAAAATTTTAGAGTTGTCTGAATTAGTTTCAATTGATGTGGGGTGACTACTTTGACACCTTAACCCCAAGTTAATATTTAATTTTTTTTTTCTAAATTGAAATTCTTCAAGAAAAATATATAAGCATTCAAACATTTTTATAAGGTAAAGAGTATCCCGTAATCACTTAACATGTTACATTAACCCCAAAATTTCCATCAAACATAACAATTCGAAGTTATAATATTAGACAACAAAATCCCTTGGAAATACATGTAAATAAATTTAATAATAATTGTAAATATAGTCCCAACCCGATGTCACTATCAAAGCGGGAATTCCTAAAATAAAAGTCGTTCAAAATTTACGTTAACACAATGCATATAATAAGAGTCTTCAAAACAAGATGGCTTCCGACACTCTAGGGGTACTAGTCACCACTTGCAGCTCATCTGCGTCCATCGCAAATGCCAAACACAAACAACGAAGGGTGAATTTTGAAATTATGTAACAGTATAATATAAACGAGGAGAACACGCAAATTGTCAAATCAGTCCAACCAGGAGAAACACTCAAGAACATAATATGAAAGGTTAATCTAAATCAATCACAATAAAACAGTCACAAGGATGAAATGTTATGCATGTCTTATACTCTATACTTCTTCATCATTGGTACCATTCTACTCTGAAGTACTTGATTACGAGGCCTGATACTATGTCACTACAGGAGTGGACAGACAATTCATGAATGACCAAGTTCTCATAGATCCCCTCTACTCAACCCGAGACACATATACGCGACGGTCGGGGTACTCTTGTGTTGCACGGTAGCTCCCGGCCTTAGGGAATAACACACTAATCCATTTAGGAATTCCCCGCCAGAGATACCCCCAAGGTCTATCAGTCTTACCTTACAGTTCGATTGTAGCCCTCCATGAAAAGGCTCATTTAGTTGTACTTCCCCGAATCACTAGGTTTGTCAAACCCTCCCTATATGATGACAAAATAGTCCTCACTCCAAAATCTAAAACACTTATCTCATACTTATTCGATTATCACAACTCAACATGTCTCAGTTTGAATTCACAACATTCATCAGAATTTACATCATTAGATATGTATATAAGTCAATCACAATAAAATCTCAATATTTGGTCTACACCTCTCACAATGCACAATCAAGTCCTATCAATCACAGAATAAGAATCAAACAAGTGGTGTATTCAAGTTATCTCACAATTTCAATCAGCAAACAAGAACACTCAAATACATATTATTCACACAATAACAATTAGCATAAGGTTTCATAAAATCGAATAACATGCAATCTTGATATAAATTAATTCACGGCAATTCTTTAGGTTCCTAAATTATATTTTAGTCATCGCTATTACCATTCATACGTTGTTAATTAATTATTATTACTCAATAAGGCTCGACAGTACGTAGTAAGCCCTTGATGAATATCTGGGAATTACGGTATTCCCGTTCATCCATGTTATATTATACTCATAAAATCAAACATCTTCGCGCCCCTTACCTCGAATGAAGTTTTCGCCAACAAAGCCGATCCGTTTATTTAATGTGTCGCGTCTGCACCAACCACTGTCTCTAATAGTCCGCAAAAGAAAATAAATCAACGCAACAACCAAATACAAATTAATTACTTGCTCCAATAGATAAATAAATTATTTATTAAAATTAAATAAATAAATTATATGCTATTTATAATATAACCCAAAAATATATATAATATCACCAAGACATACGTGTGAGTATACTAACATAAAATAAACGTCTAATTTTAACTAAAATAAAACAAAATCACATATTTAATGAAACTAATAGTACTGATATTTATTTAAATTGATGAATACTGTAAACAACTTTTAATTACAACTAAAATAAAATGAAGTATTTTAGATGTAAAATGATTGTATGATATCAGCTCAACATTAATATACTTCGATCATATCAGGTCTATTATTACAAATAAAAATTAAAATAAAAGAACACAAGCTTAGTATTACTATAATTTGTATAAAGGAGTATAAAAATATGGTATTAGAATGTGTAAGTTTATAACTTTATAATATGAATAATATATATATATATATATATATATATATATATATTATTCAACTCTCATTTTGTTTTTCACATTGTTTATATATCTTCCCTTATCAATTTTTTTACATTCCATAAAAATAAAAAAAGGGAAAAATAAAGTGACCATGATCAAGAGAAAATTAGTTACATTTTCGATAGCATTAATGTGTGTCTCTTTGCATTACTTTCCATTTTACATCAAAACAAATTTGACTTCAAATCATTTCTCATATTAGCATCATCTAAAAAAAAAAAAAATCAAATTTGATATGTGTCATGTCACAAGAAAATTCACTCTTAAAAAGAGTCCAAACCAAATGCATATTTAAGTAACGATATTTCATTTTCGAAGAAAAAAAAATAGTCTCACATGGAGATCTAGCATTCATATTTGCATATAGTCTATTGTGTCAATATACTATTATGACATTCTTCTGCATGTACAAAAATTTCAGAAAAATTATTGTGGGCCAAATTTTAATTCTTCAATTTTTTTTGTGAAATACAAATTTACTGATAAATTGTCTATAAAATTCATTGTCATTTTCATCCATGCATCACATTTCAATTTAAAAAGTAAAAAATAAAGAAATCATCTTCATATGTGCAAAAGTGCATAATTTTTAATTTCATATTGAACGAAGTGATCATTTCACATAATACACTCAAAATTAGTCTCCCATGAAGGTCTAAGTGACATTAGCATAAAGTTCACATTGCATATGTCATTACACCATCATATAATTCTAACAATCCTAATAGTACATGAAAAGCTCATTGTAAATAGCCAAAATTCAAAAAAATTTAGCATGCACTACTTATTAAAAATTGAAGAAAAATCAATGGTCAATCCTTTTGGTGGCTAAGTCTACATTTCACGTTGCATTTGCACATGCATAATAAAAACAATGTAGTTTGTATCTGTTCACTTCCCTTTTTATTCATTTAACATGTTAACATATTATTTTCATTTGCATTTGAATTTGAAATAATGTTAATCATCTAAAAAAAAAGTTATATATTTAAACAGTTAGTCTCATACTTATGCAACATCGCTACACATTTGCATCATAGTCTTACATCATGATATTTTCATTCATCCAAGTCTTTTTTTTCTCTCTCTAATGAGGAGCAAAAAATAAAAAATTAAGAATTTTGTTGCATTCATGTAAAGTTTTTTTTCAAGAGTGGTGTGTGTTCTTGAAACGATGCTTATTTGCAAAAAAAAGTTGAATTGGTCACTGTTCTTTGAAAAATAAGATTTTTCAAATCATAATGAACTCAAAATCAATTGAGACACTTGATAACACACCTCATAGTCTTTTGTTGATAAAAAACATCTAATATAATGGTCAGATTTGTTAACTTATGTGATTGATATAATTAAAAAAATTAAGTCAAAAAATAATGTTACCTTTCTTTGAACCATTCATTTAATGAACATGCATGTCATGTGTTTCTACTCTTTCATGACCTCATTAATGTCCTCGTTTGTACACATTCCTTCATTATTCTTTCCTTTTCGATCTTGCCTCAATATCTTCAAAAAATTGGTCTCACAAATTGAATTTGAAAGGGACACCTAATTGATTTCCAATAATCAAATCTCACAAAGTAATACTTTGAAAGTTTCAAATTGGTGTAAGTTCTTTTAAAAAAATTGAATAAAGGAAAAGTCCATTGGGATTGAAAACCTATATTGGCATCCTAAGCAAAAGTTAGGGCAAAAAAAAAAAAGCAATTGAATAGATCTGTCAAGATTTGTCCTTAAATTAATTTTTTTTTGAAAATAAACAATCATGAATTGAAATGAATCTTACGATTTGTCTTTCAACATCCAAAAACAGAAACAAAAATCTAAAAAATAAAAGAAAACATGAAAGTAAGTGCAATACAACTTTTGGATTGATACCCCATGAGATAAGTCTTTGATCTAAAAAATCATTGTCTTAATTGACCTTTGAATAAATATGCGAGCCTGATACATCATTTTTTTTCCTTCATAACCCTCTTAGTTATTCACCACATTACATGTCTAAAAGGTCCATTCTAATAAATGATTGATTGTTCATTATCTGAATTTTTTTAAATTTTGGGACAAAATTTCAAATCTCGTTTGTAATATGCTAAAATAATCCTTAAGGACTTGCACGCTTAGGATTTTTTCAAAGAAAGAGAACACTTTGAAAAAATTGTGAAGATCATTAACGAGATCAAATTCTTTGTACATAAACAGATGAAAATGATCATACTAATCAATGAGGGAAATCTTTCAAATAATGGACCAAAATTGAGGCATTCAGTATTCAACCGAGATAATACTCCTACCCTTCATTCATATTTATATATTCTATAAAATAATTTCTCATTCATTCAACCCATTCTCCCTACACTCACTAAAATTCCCATAATACGAGAGAAATCTTTCAACATGATACTCTAAAGTTGGGGCAACACTACCGTTGTCCCGTTCAAACATTGTGCCTTCCAAAATTATAACTTGGGGCAGTCCTTTCATCATTTTTTCTAATCACATACACAATATTTTGTATATTCCAAAATAAGGGTATTTTCTCCGTCATTGATTCAAGGATTGAGTATCTCTAAATTTCAAATTTAGGAAAACTCATTATCTTTGATTCTCCATATATCATCTAAATTTTTTTTTTCATCATCCATATACTGCATAAATGGGGCACCTCCCCCATCTTTTATTTTTGTATTCCTAAAAAACTAATTTTAATGTTGTTTTTTTCAATCAATCATTTCATCTCAACATCATCTCACTATCTTTTATGTTTCTTCTTGCTTAGCTCGTGGAGAATAGTTAGGTAATCCCACTTTCTTTAGACTATGACAACTATTTGTTAAAATCTAAATTATAGCAATGTAATCCTTCATGGATTGAGGCAATTACCTTAGTTTTCAAAGCCCATTTATTTCCACCTATCACCCAAATATTCCATCTTCCTTTTGATGCACATCTTAACCAACTCTTTCAACCTTATTTTCACTATCATGCCTCCTTAATTAAATAATGTTTCAACGAAAGAGAATGTAAGTTCATTGACATGATCTAACAATTGTTTGGAAAATCTTCAATTAACATCTTTGACCAAAAAGAGTTGAGTGTTTCTAAGGTGTCCTAGTCAAAAGAATAGACTAAGATGGTGAAAATTATTTGACGACTGTAGTAAAAAAATTATAGTTGATCATATTTTTTTCAAGAAGTCATCACTCAATCATTGATGAAGACTACAATCATCAAGATACACTAATTTGCAACAGTTGAGTGAAAATAACGATAAACATAAACATGACAAACTTGATTTTGCTTGAGTTTGAGTTCAAATCTTATTTTACATATTGAAGTTTTTCAAGGAAGCGATCAAGTCAAGAAATTCATTTGATGTGTTTCTTGAGTTTTTGCACGAGTAGATACAATCATAGAGTGTAGATCCATACATCTTGCGCAAATCATGTATGCATCATTCTAGCATCGTATCATGCATCTCACCTCATGCATCTACGCATAACTTGACACAATTCATGCACCTTGCATCATGCTCATGTTTAAAGGTCTCGCAATCTTCTAATTATATGGCATGTCGTATGCTCGCATCAAGCCCAACGCTCGAATGACACACAAATTATTGCCCAAATACCACTCAATCCCTAAAATTTCGCACAAATCGACCAATAGACAATCTACTTAGTGATTAAAATAAGATTTGATCGTATTGGAGTAACCTTCAAGATGTACATATTTCTTGGTTATGACTAATATTTTGTTTGAGTTGTGGTAACTTACTGAATGTACATTTTGTTTGGTTATCACAAACAAAATTTATGGATTAATTTAGTTGTGGCAACAAAAACTAGTCCTATATTTCCAGGACATGAGTTATGACATCTTAAAGATCCTATAAAATCTCAAAAGGTCCAATTTTCATTGGCTACTAAAACACTAAGTCCAATGTTTCATTAGCACCTTAGAGTCCAATGTTCATTGGCACTCCAAAGCCCAACATAGGCCCCTTAAAGTCCAATCTCCATTGGCACTCCAAAGCTAAATATTATTGGGAAACAAAAATGTTCAATTTTTATTGGCAACTCAAACACTAAGTCCAAGATGCTAGTTCAATCTTCATATCAAGACTAAATATTTTAAATTGAGTTAATATCAAAAACGAACTTTAAAACAACAATGCCAAATAAATAGAATTCATACTTAAAATTTGGATATACTAAATGGATTAAAGGGGAAATTAAATTCTCTAATAAAATATATTAATTAATCAAGTTTATTGGTGGAAACAACTTATTAAAATTTGAGGAAAATCAGAGTAAGTTTTCGAACAATCACAAATACGTAAAATCTATCAATTCAATAATTAGGATTACTTCGATAAAATTAATAAATTAATATATATAGCTAGCTAACCAAAAAAAATTATTTTCAACTATTCACATGAAACAAAATAGTAGAAAATCATAGTTATGTGCACAAGCCATAAGTCCATAAATAAGTAATTAACGTAATTAAATTAAATCAAATCTTAACAAATACTCTCATGGTTTATTTAGTCACTTAGGTAGTAACATAGAATCCATAAGACAACAAGAATAAACGAGTAGTTACGGTTAACAATTATCTTCAAAAATTATGTATTGCAAAAGAAAAATACATATAACCTAACACAAGAATAGTAGGTAAGCATTTAGGCAGTTAACTTAGAACACAGATAAACACGATTGGCACAAGGTTGTCACTTGACTAGGAGACGATTGACACATAACCCACACAGCCTGATTAGATTGTTCTGATACCACTAATGTGACACCCTAAACTCCAGAATAACATATATAATAATTTATACTAGATTTTTAAAAAAATTGCAGCGGATAAATAATTCATACAAAGAGTCGTTTCTAATTAAATAAGTAAAATACAAATTACAACTCTTATTCCTGATATCACCTATCATAGTGAAGTTTCTCCTAAACTTGAACTTCAAGACTCAATAACTGCGATTTCGTAAACGTAGGACCAAATTAGTCAAACACAAATAACGAAGGAGGTGAGTTTCGAAATTATGTTGATATTAAAATATAAGTAAGAAGAACATACAAACAATCATAATAGACTGTATCATCACACATCATGATATATTAAAATATTTAAGAAAAATAATATCACATTATAATGTCAAAATCACTCAAGTAAAATCAAAATATCGTCACATCATCACATCATCCAAGTTAATTATTATCACTTTTGAAACACATTAATCAAAACAAAACAATCACAACAAAATGCAATGTTATGCATGAGCTTAGACTCTACTTCTTCATAATTTCGTAACATTCTAACTCTAAAGTACTTGGTTAGGAGGCTTCATACTATGTCACCACACAAGTTGACGGACAATTCAAATTGGCCATGTTCTTATAGATTCCTTCAACTCAACCCGTGACACATATATGTGACAGACAAAGTAAACGTGTGTTGTGTGACATCCTAAACCCAAATTTTAATAGAAAGTAAAATGCACTAGTTTTGAAAGAGATTCGCAGCGGTCCCAAAATAGAGTATTAAAAATTTCCCTTTGAAATGTAAGGCTCAAGACGTCACACTCACACTTACACAAGACATTTGCATTAAAATTCTTATTTAAAAATCCTTTAACATCAAATATAGTTGGGGATAATTAAACAAATATTTTTGACATAAAAACATGTTCAAAACTTATAGATAATTAATTTTTATGTCTGAATACAAGATCGAATATAACACAATTGATAGATAGAGTTTACAAAACAAAAATTAGTTCATAACTCAACAAAACTCAACAAATTACTCCCACCCAATATCACCTATCAGAGCATAGATCACCTACCGATAACCTGAAATAACTGCGCTCTCCCAAGCGCCAAACACAAGCAACAATGGGTGAGCTTCGAAAATATGTAATAGTATAAAATAATTGATAAGAACATGCAAAACATTAATTATACACCTTTTCGTATCAAATCAAAGTTAACAATAATAATCAAGGTAAAACATTGATACAATCCACAACGTCAAGTAAGTCAACACACAAATCAAGTAATGTTATTCATGCTCTTATACTCTAGACTCCTCCTCTTTCTGTGGTACCATTCTAACTCTGAAGTACTTGGTTAGGAGGCTTGATATTATGCTACCATGCGAGTGAACGAACAATTCAAATTTGCCATGACCTCATAGATCCCCTCAACTCAACCTGAGACACATATACATGACAGTCGAGGTAAACATGTGTTGCGTGGTAGCTCCCAACATTTGGAGTGCTACCTCCAAGTCACGTAGGAATTCTCCACCCAAATACCTCCAAGGTCTAACAATCTTGCCTTAAGGCTTAATAGTAGGCTGCCACGATCAAGCTCATTTAGTTGTACTTCCCCGAAATCACAAGGCTTGTCATACCCTACCTATATGTTGACAAAATGATCTCCACTTCAAAAATTCTCAATATTTATTTTCTCCCCTCGTTGGCCTAGACTACTCATTCCATTAAGAGAACCATCATCGGTACGGGTCGCATTCATCACTATTCAATTAAACACAATATGCATCTCATGATATTCATCAAGGTGGTTGCATCATAACAAGCACACATCATCATTGCATATTTCCATAGTCATACATTACATTCAAAATTTATCATCATAATACACAAGCTCCAAGAATACAAGATTTTCACTTACAGATAATAATACTAGATCATTCACACACTCCACGTCAATTGCAATGCAAATAATTACAATTTATCACATTTTATATCATATAACAACATCAAGGGTGGATATAAACAAAGCACATAATACGTCAAATACACAATTCAATAATAATTCAACTACCACACGATCTTAAAAATCAAATCAAACAACACCCTATAAATTTTACATGCATATCTACATAAATTGAATCATTAAATATTTGAAATAAATAATAGTTATAGTATTTTAATAATAATAAAAATATCTAACGTACAACAGACTAAAATCCTTTATTTAAAATTAGTTGATATTTAAACATAATTGAAATTATGATTTTAAATATAATAAATTTTTTTTATGTAAAACATAAATAACATAAACAATATTAAGAGTAACGAAAGGGTGTAAAAAGGTAGGCGAAAAAGATCTCACCGACACAAACAACTCGAAATAGTGCTCAGTGGTAACAACACACATAACGCGACGAAGACGAATTTTTGTGATCATTGGCAAAATTGAAAAACGATGAATGTAGGATGAAGCTTTTGATGCGTAGATCACGAACTATTGTTTTCGAAAACCACCGTGTCGATCAGGATTGAGGTCCAAAGTCGGCAGTTCGATTGTCCAATTTGGTCGTTGTTTCAAATGCGATTGTTCACGAAAATAAAGAATTGAGCAGTGAGTTTGAATATATGGTAGTTACAATTCACAATGGCGCTTGCAAAAACCACTGAAAGAGGCTTTGCGACAGTGTTGATGACGAAAGAGAATGAGTCGTGATTATGTGATCACGAGGGAGATATGAAATTGATTTTATGAAGGGGATATTGATGAGGTTATGATCCTTTAAGTTCGTCAAACTGAAGAAGAGAGGGATGAAGGTGAGATTTGAGTGGCAGCATCATCTAGCAGGGAAGAAGTCTGCGCCGCAGATTTTTAATTTGTGGAGAGGGGGTGCAGCTAGCAATTACCTAGGTGCCAAAGTAACAGATTTAAAAGACCTAAAACAGAGTTGGCCCAAGTCCATATTGAAACAGTAAAAGGGAGGTGTAGCAAACAGATTGCAGGTGCAGATGAAAAAGTTTGTTTACAATTTATTATATTCACTAAATTAAATATCTATAAAATTATCACACTATAGCAAATACAATTCTAAGAAAAATTAATCATAATTATTTATCAACACATATTCTAAACACATGCAATACTAAATTAATTCTTTTAAATCCTAGTAGATAAATAAAATAATTCATTATAAAATTTAGGGTGTTACATGTTGCATGGTAGCTCCCGATATTTAGAGGGCTACCTTCAAGTCACCTAGGAATTCCCCATCCGAATACCTCCAAGGTCTAACAATATTGGCTTACGGCTCAATAGTGGACCACCACAATAAGACTCATTCAGTTGTACTTCCTCTGAATCACTAGGCTTATCAGACCCTACCTATATGACGACAAAATAATCTCCACTTTAAAAATAATCAACATCTGTTTTCTCCCCTCGTTGACCTATACTACTCCATTAAGAGCATTATCATTAGCACAAGTTGCAATCATCACTATTTCATCAACTATGGAGTTACTTCCAAATTCTCATCACAATTTTATAACATCACTATTATCAATCATACATTGTCGTCATGACATCAACTTATCATAAATTTATAACATCACTATCATCAATCACAAATCATCATCATCATCATCACATAAACTTATCACAAATTTATGTCACTATCATAATCATACGTCATCACATCAAATTATATCATACAATGCATCCATATTTTATCATCACTTCAAATAAACTCGTCTAATCAAACATATGCACCAAATTCATTCGACATTCAATATTACAATAATATCAAATACCACACATTTAACAAAATTAAATCAATCAAAACCTTATAAATATTTCAATTCCACATTTTAATCTCACAATTTCCACACATTAATTAATTTATCCCTCAAAGGACTACTGCCATACATAACGAGCTGAGAATGAATCATTAGGAAATACAGTTTTCCCGTTCATCTCAAGATATATACTCACAGATTCAAACGCTCTCTCACCGCTTACCTTATTTCGATGCTTTCACACGCGAATACGAGTCTACTAGAAAAAAGCCTTTGTTCTTTGACTCCTGGTCCTTTAATCAATTTAACTCGACAATTTATGGGTAGACGTCAAAAAATAAATTATGAGAAC
The DNA here is from genome assembly GCA_037974755.1 of Cicer yamashitae. Classification (NCBI taxonomy): domain Eukaryota; kingdom Viridiplantae; phylum Streptophyta; class Magnoliopsida; order Fabales; family Fabaceae; genus Cicer; species Cicer yamashitae. Next base: position 20,790,033 of record JBBPBQ010020324.1, read on the forward strand.
ACACTCTAAAAAAGGTAAATTTCAAAATTGAGTCAAATAATCTTACCGCAAATCATAAAATTCTTAGTGGATAATATAGCCTCTGTTTATACGGTCATTTTGGCATTGATTTCACCCAAATTGGACTTACGGTGAAGAAGAATAGTGCAAAACAAAGAATTCCATAAACGAAGAAATCGGGTATTTTAGAGAGAAATTAAGATAGTTAAAAATATGAGAAAGTGTGTTTGATTGACTAACTAAATGAATGCAACAACATATTGAAATTTATATAAAAATAAAGAGAGTTTTCTGGAACAATTATCGATCACCGGTATCAAACAATAACCCTCTAATTCCTCCCCTTTCAAGTAGGCAGCTGCCAGCTCCATTTCTAATATTGTTTTTGTTTTTAACACAATTAGGGATTTAAATCCCTTCACACATATGAACCAATCCTATTGATCCCCTTATTTATTTTATATTTTGCTACAACAAAATTATTAATTATTTTAATCTCCTTTTATTATATTAAAACTAGAGCAATTAAAATAATTAACCTTTTAAAAAATATATATTACTAATAACTAAAAATATCATATTCAAAATAGTCACTATAATTATATTTATTTTCCAAAATACTCACATTAAAATACTAACATGATTAGAGAATAGTCGAAATTATAAAATATATAAATATAACACCAACACTTTATATTAGTTACTAAATCATAATAAATATATATTAAATCACCATACATATAAAAGTAAAGGAAATCAAACACAATATTCCTATTATCTCAAGATAATTATTCATAAAATAAATAACTAAATAAAGAAGTACTTAGAAATAATTAAAATATAAATATGTGCACATTTAACATTAGTCAAACATACAAGAAAATATCACATTAGTTATCAACTCACATATACACGTAAAACCGACTAAAGTTTTATTCTTTAAAATATTTACACTAAAATACTATTATTTTTTAAAAAATATATAGTTAATAAAGTATAATATTTTTTATTTATATAACTCATTTAGTCAAACATGTACAAGAGTAACATATCATAGAAAACACACATATAAAAAAAATTGATCATAACACTAATCAATATATATTCTAAAATAATTTCAACACCAAATCAATTATTTAAAATCTTATTTCATTAATAATATATTTATTATAAAACTTGGAGTGTTACACTTTCTTTTGGAAAACTCCGTATTTGCGCAAAAGATTATCAAACTATTTATTACAAAAATAAATGCTACCATCGATTTGATAGCTCTAGGAGTGTCAAATCTAGTAAAAATATATTTTTTTCCAAAAATTATATCACAACCCGAGCATCATCATTAATGGGTGAGACAATCGCTTCAAGCCATTGAGAAACATAATCCACAGCAATAAGAATATATTGATTTGAAAAATATTTAGGAAAATGACCCATAAATTCAATGTCCCAAACATAAAAAAAATTTAAATATCAAAACAGCATCTTCAAAAATAGCATCTTCTAAATATCCCTAACACCTAGAAATATTGTCACTCGTTTGACATTCATTACAAGATTTCACAAAATCAATAGCATCATCAACCTCTTTAGAGTGACAATGTTTAAGGATAGAGCTTACTGATGGGAATAAACACAGAAACACGATAACAACTAATACACAAAGATATAATAATCTCCCAACTTGCAAGAACTCGTGAGGAGCAACAATAAATATATGACAACAAATTGATCAAATAAAAGCGCCGTAAAGAACACAGATATTTTAACGTGGGAAACCCCTCAATGCAAGGGTAAAAAACCACGGGTCGTCCAAAATAAAGAAATAGCTCCACTATAATCAAATAAAGGTACAAGAGAGTCTCAAAATGAAGCACAAATTGTGCCTACAACTAGGAAAAATAACAAAGCACTAAAGATTACAAATGAAAGGCAAGAAGAAGAAAAACACCTAAAAAACCTGTTGTTGTGCCAACACTATTACTCCCTCTCCAGACGTCATTTCACCGATTCGACTGTTGAAAACGAAGACCTGAATATTGCAAACCTTCTGTCCAAAAATCATCTCGATCCAACGGCTAACGAATGCGCAATCGATGTTTTTTTGAGACTTATTTGACAAAACCGAAAATAAGGTTTACTTTTCTCTTGTGGTGGCTGTCTTTTCTTTCAAAATAGTCTCTTTCTTACAACCCCAATCAGATCTTTCTCTACTTAAATAAGTGAGACACATATGCTACAATATTTGAGCCTTTATCCATATAGAAAAGGAGCTCAATACCCAACATATCTCCCCCACACAACTATGTGAAGATAATTGTTAAATTGGCGATATCACAACAATGTTCAAACTTCCCTCTTGGTAATGCCTTAGTCATCATATCAGAACCATTATAATCGATACGAACTTAGCCAACTCCAACATCTTAGCTTCCAAAACATCACGTATCCAATGATACCTTACATCAATGTGTTTGGACCTACTATGAAATGTCGAATTTTTACCAAGATAAATAACACATTGACTATCGACAAATAATACATATTTGTCCTGAATAAAATCAAGCTCCTGCAAGAATTTCTTCAACCAAATCAACTCTTTGCATGCTTCGGGTAATGACAATGAACTATGCCTCAGTTGTAGACAATGCTACACAATTTTGTAATCTGGATTGCCAAGCCACAAATCCCGCTGCAAATTTAATCATATATGCTGAAGTGGACTTCTTCGAGTCAATATCTCCAGCCATATCTCAATCGGAGTACCCCACCAAAATAGGTTTGTCACATCCAAAATAAAACCTCATACATGTAGTACCACAGAGATACCTCAAAATCCATTTTATAGCATTCCAATACTCTCTACCTAAATTTGACAAAAATCTATTGGTTGTACCAACAACATTACATTTCATTTTATTGAGTATAATGTATTTAAAATCTAAATATATTAAATGGAGTACTTTACAACAATTAATTAAATGAAATGTTTAATTGAATTGTTTTGCTTTAAATTGAATGATTTGAAATCATAGCAAATATAACAACACATTTAATAATGAAATATTCATATTTTACAACAATTAAGTATGCTGTCTAAGAAATTTTTTGAAGAACACAAGGGGTCTAAGAACCATTTGATCTTACCGCATGATCCTCCAAAGAAGATAACTAGAACTCCTAATAAAATTTTCCTTATAACATCACATTTTGCATACCTTGATAGTGTCAACCTCTCTCAAAATTTTGATATTTTATTCCTTCTTAACTTGATAGATCTCGTCATTGTGAACAATTTTTGTTTTGGTCCATTTGAGCTTTGGAAGGGTCTCAAAAGAAGGTAATTTGTTGCAGAAGAAAACATGTCTATAAATTTAAGATTTTAGCATAGCAAAGTTATTTTAGCTTAGCAAATTTGAAATGCAGAAAAATTCTCTAAACGAAAATTTATCTATTTGAGCTTTCACACGCATCATTTTTCTTGGCCAGTGCGTTTTATGTGTCGTACGGAGAGTTGGGGTTCGTGTCCTAACACCACGTGACATATTTTGTGGCTTTTGGAGGCATTGTTTTTCAAATTACTCAGCAAATTATATTTTGCTTAGGGAAATTGTTGCTAACAACAATTATAAATAGGTGGTCTCATTTGCAAACTTTGAGCCACAAATCATTTAATACTTTACCAAACTCTATCAAAATGATTCTCCAATGTCTTAAGCTACTTTTGATAATGTTTTGATCATATTCAAGCTTTCATGTTTTGATCATAATTGTTGCCGTTATCATGGTAAGCTATATCCCTCTTACCAACTCTGATTTATGTTTACCCTTAAGGTATCCATAATTTGTCTGTTTATGTTTTTCTGGATTTGGTAAAATATAGATAATATGTTTTTAAGTTCTAGCTCAACTGAAAATGTCGATATTGTTAGGTTGGACGTAGTTTGAATCCAGGACAGTTATGTAAGTAAATTATAGTAGAATTTATCATATTTTCTAAGATAAAAAAATATAGACCATTTTGCTGCAAGCAAGGCTATTGCCGAATTGACAAGAGGTTGTTTGTTGTTGTTGGCTGCAAAAGGGTAAAGTCTTTAACAACTTTGTTCCTTATTCGTGTTACTCTTAGGTTGTATTTTAGTGAACCCTAGAGTTAGTCTAATAGTGAAATTCAGTTTTGGGCAAAATAAAATTTGTCGCAGAGGTATGAGTGGTCGACATAATCCCTTTTGATATTTCACATGATGTGATATCAATGTTATGTATGTGTATGCATGTATGGTCAGAATGTTTGGTGTGTTTATCATGTTTTTATGATTTTTTATTTTGAGGATTGATGTGTATCACGGGATAGGGTGAGAATATAAGTGAACAAGAATGTGAGAATTTTAAGGATATTACAAAAATAATATTATTGATGGATTGAGGGAAATGAATATGATGTGATTTAAAGTGTGGCACTTGACTACGATTCTGTGTTGATGAAATAAGTGAAATTGGTAAACAACAAGATCGTACTAATAGCTCGAAATTCCATCTCTGTGATGAGGATATTGAGAGAGAGAATCGTATATTCTCATGATTGTGATGCGTAAATCCACTATTGTGTCTTATGGAATACATGAGATGGACAAGTTTGCTCTATCTTGTAGAAGTTTGAAATATATACTATTGAGAATTTTTGATATAATTGACTCAAGGTTGTGTGCTTTCTTGTGTCAATGTTTTAATTGTCTGTTTTACCGTATTTTTCCATTTTTATGACTATATGAAAATCTTAAGCCTTGTACCATTTTTTCCCATTACTTTTTCCATATTCTTAGGTTATGCCAAGAAAGGGATCGTAGCCGAAGATTGTGCATTTGTTATACTTTGTATGTAGTTGATCTTGGAGATACCAATGTTGAGTTTCGAGGATGTTTGTTTTGTTTGGATTGATAGGGTATTTTTTGAAGGTTGAAAAACACAAGAAATCAAAGTTTGTATTGTGTTTTTAAATTTAAAAACTTTTTTCTTAAAATGATGTATGGTTAGAAACTCAAGACAATTGGAACAAAATAACTTTAACACAAAAATAAAAAGATAATAAAGAGAGATCAAAAAACCGATTTATCTTGGTTTACAACCAACATGATAGCCACGTTCAGTCCCTTCACACTGAAGGATTTATTCAACTAAATCAAACTGATTTCTATCAACCACTAGAGCATCTATTAGTCACCTGACTATGTTCTAGCCATCTCAAACTTTTAGTTTAGTACATTCAAGCTTTTGAGGTTCACAACCACTATTGGGCTAAGGTGTACAAAGATGAAATTGTTTCAACTGTTTATGGATAACTCTTTTCATAAGGGTATTAGAGTGAAAATCACTAAGTAAAATTGTTTCAAGATCTTTTCTCTTTTCAGTATTAGAAATGTTTTGTCTTAGAGAAAGTTTGCAATTTTCTTTAAAGATTGATCTCTCAAAGTTGTGTCTTGTGTTTCTCGTCTCTATTTGAATTCCTGCAGAACATTTATTTATATATAGTAGATTGATTCCATTAGGTTTTTCTGACCGGTGCAAGAAATCGTTGCGCAGATCTCGTACACTTATGATTTGACTTGATTGTATCTGGCTTTTAGAGACTTAGTGGATTATTTTTATGACTATGATTTAGAATATGGTAAAATGAAAATTGCAGAAAAATAAAGAACACAACAATTTATCTTGGTTCCCCTTACAACCAAGAGTACATCCAGTACCCTTGCACACCACAAGAGATTTTCCACTATTCTTAGAATAAGTACAAGTCCAACTCTAGGAAACTTCCAACAATCTCCCTAAGATAGCACACCACTATCCTAGTTTACACCACTTGAAGAAAGTACACCACTTTCCTCAATTTATACAACAACTTGAATGATCTTTGCAACAATGATTTTGACTGAGATCAATAAGATAAAACAGTTGACGCTTTCTTGTACAATGATAACAATCTAATATAATTTCAAGTACAATAGATAACTTTTCTCAATGATATGACAATGTAAAATATGTACTTGAAATATGAAAGTAAGACTTTGAATAACTCAAAAATATTTCAGAAAGTTTGTTCAAAGTTGTTCTAAGATTGATGTAAAAGTTCTTAAATTAAATCTAAAACTAAGAAGTATTTATACTCCTTAGACATCACTTCAGATCAGTGGCAATCGTTCCTAAAGGTTTTATGAACATATCAATGATCCAGATTGAATCTGAACTGAAAAATTGCATTACTTCACAATTGTATTCGGCTACAGCTTAAGTGTAGTCGAATACACCTCTGTAACGTTCAATTTTAATTCAAAATTTCAAGCTCGTATTCGAATACACATTCTTGTAGTCGAATACAGATGACTGAATTTCGCCACTAACTTGGTATTTGTATTCGGCTACACCATCTTGTAGTCGAATATAGATATGCAGTTTTTGCTATTGACTTAAGTTGTATTCGGCTACAAGATGCTGTAATAGAATACAACTTTGATTTTTGTCAAAAACTTGATTTTCAAACATTGTGCATGCATTTTAACACTTTGAAAATTCTTTTGATGCATATGCTAAAATGGAAGGTTCTCATGTGCATTTGAAATATATTATTAGATTGCATCAAGTACCTTAAATTATAAGTCTTCTAGTATATTGACAATAGTTGACTTGATTGTTGACCTCTCTTTGAGTTTGCAACTTGATCACTTTCTTTGATCTTTGTCTTCATTAAAAACATAAGTATTTTATAGTTGTACGTACTTTAATTAGAGGATTGACTTGAGGCAAACTTGTTTTTGAGAGAGTTTTTGAATGTTATGCTTAACAGAGGATTGACTATCTTCAAAGGATAAAAAAAATGTTTTGTTGCGCTTATTAGAGCCAACCAAATTAGAGCTAGTGTTGAGGCGCGTTGATTAGATTCTTTAAAGCGCGTTGCATGGCGAAAAATCTTTTACTTAAATGAATACTTTCAGAGCTTGTATTAGAGTGTGCACACTTAGAAAAATACATTAAAAAATAAATTGTTTTAACATATATTTTTGTTATCACAAAAAAACAATTTAGGATCATTGTTCTTCAAATCGACTTGATTTTAACAATCTTCCTCTTTTTGATGATGGCAAACATTTATATTTGTGAACAATCCATCAATACTTGGAACCACCCCATAACCCATCACAGTCATAGCTAACTATGAAATGCATAAGCAATACTCTAAGTCTTTCACAATAATTATTATGTAAATGCAATTATTAAAGGACTTTACTTTTAATATTCATTAAACACTAATAATTTCTTTCTCAATAACTTTTCATAGAACATACTCATGACAATTTATCATCAACAATTTCATAACACGTAGTAAACACTTATATTATCAGTTTTGAACATCAAATACATAAAAAATCATGTGCACATTTATCCATCACTAGCACAGAGAACATGTATAAAGACACACTCTGCATTCAAGCATATATAATATCGTTAGAAAGTGTCTTTACCTCGACGACGATTTATTACACAAGAAACATACGCTACATCTACATAACATATTCGATGATTCGAACATCATCTCTCATATTCTTTGTACCTTAAACCAATCAATCAACTTAATCAATACAAGTTTTTAAAACAACCTTCAAGTCAAGCTTAGGTTTGGCCACTATCTAAAGCAATTAGGGTTTGACTTTCTCTTCGATTTTCTTATCCAACGAAATTTTTGTTCCTCGACTTAGAAAAATATAATGAGATCAAATTCTCATTAGAGTTGATATATAAAGTTACCGTTTAAATTTTAGTGGCATTCAGAGTTCGTTAAAATTTACACAAACAGTATATCTTGTTTGTTTTCTTAAAAATTAAGAGAAAATCATTTTTGAGATTTCGACAATGCCAAAATATTCACATAATCATTAACATCAAGGAAAATATCCAAACAATTTTTCATAGATCAGTTTGCATGCCAAGTACAATTACCACAAATTTTATAAAAAATAGACCAATGTAAATAGTAAATAGACAAAAAAATAAAAAAACAATATAAGCTACAAATAGATAGGAATCCCCATTTTTTGGGATAAAAAAATTATGGGTCTCACGTATGTTTTTATTGCTTTATTGTATATCACAGGTAAGGGATAGAATGAAAGAAAACATGAATAGGAAAATTTTAATGTATTATAGAAATAATATTGTTGATGCATTGAGGGAAATTATACGGCATTGGATCAATGGATATAATGCCTTTAAACGTGTGGCACTCGACTATGATTATGTGTTTAATTAATAAGTGAAATTGATACATGACAAGGTCGTACCTATGGTTCGAGACTCCATTGAGGTTGTGGGTTTGCTTGTGTTGGGTGAAAGACCTAATACTAATTATCTAGAACTTGGCAATAGGATCTATACACCTTAATAAAAATAGAGACAAATAATAATGAATAGTAAATAAGATTTACCACACTCAATTGAAAACTACATTCATAATTATAGTTTACAACTTGTTCAACAGATTCATAAAATATTACATCTGGAAATGAACTACAAGTGTCTGATTACATCATAAAATAAAAATAAAAACATCAAATTCAAATTCCAACAAGTCTGGAATTGATCCTCTGATGCTAAACCTATATCTCATGTTCCTCTAGTTGCTAAGAAATAATAAAAAAAAAAAAAAAGAAAGAAAAGAGTGAGATATAAAATTTCAGTGAGCTCTGAAAATAAAGGAGTGAGTTTTGAAAATATTTCTTTCATAAATATGCATAAAAACATGAAATTTTGATGCACCTCAAGCTGGAGCTCTCAACTTCAATTTTTTTTATAAAACTTAACTGAAATCATTCTTTTATAATGATTCTGAAAAAACTATTTATAACCTCTAAAAATATTTTCTTTGTAAACCAAGAAAAGTCTCTCAATTATCTCAACGGGCGGCACCAAGATAATTGAGTCCTGAACGGTAAAGGTGGTTTGACCAAATCCCATTCAGCGTCTTGATTGTTCTCCTTTACCTGTTGAACCATGACTAGAACAACTTGAACTTCCTCACCATGAATAAGGCCATGCATGATCTAAATAATGAGAATATACTGAAATTGAGATATTTTGTATGTAATGTATTAATTATGTCATTTATGCAATCCATCCTTCATCTACAACAATTATAAACAACTTAGAAATGTACTAAAATTCAAGTGGAAATTAAACCTTAAGTCCCTAATCAAAAACATATAGATCAAAGGTAACATAATCATAGGCAACATGACCAGGGCTAGAGTCCACATGATAAGAGGATACGTGAATCAAGGGCAGCGTGGCCCTAGGTAGGTTTTGACCAGAGGAAGTGTGATCAAAGGATACGTGGACCAAAGGCAGTTTGGTCAAAGGATACGTGAACCAGAGGCAGCATGGTTAGAGGATATGTGGACCAGAGACAGCATGGTCAAAGGATATATGGACCAGAGGCGGCATGGTTAGAGGAAGAATCAGATGAAACGCTTCATGTGGAACAATAAGAGGAAACACGTCCCATGAAAGAATCAAAGGAAATGCATCCCATGGAAGAATAATAGGAAACACGTCCCGTGGAAGAATTAGAGGAACACGTCTCGTGGAAGAATAAGAGGAAACGTGTCCCATTGAAGAATCAGAGGAAACAATGATAAGAAGAGGTTGTGCTTAGAAGCATTAACATAGGCAAAAACACTTAGAATTTTTTAAACGATCAATCAGAGACAAAAAGAGATACAAGCATCAGAGGTAAAAAACACTTAGAGTTTTTAGAAGCGACCAATCAGAGGCAAAAAGAGATACAAACATCAGAGGCAAAGCAATTGCGGCAAGGGTGGAAAAGCATCCAAAGCACTCATATTTGTCTTCAATGGAATGATTTGTACATTGAACTAAAATTCTTCTCTCAAAATTATGAGATTTCCTAAATTACTAACGCAGCAATCAAGCAACAAGCAAACAAACAACATGCATGGTAATTTAAGATGATTTGAGTGTAGCTTCAAAAACACCTATATGCTAAAAATTTCATTTCACTCACACATCTAAGTTCTTCTAACCCGTAAAATCCCTAAAATGGTTTCTGACAAGGAGTGAAGGATTTCTATGAACAACTCCCATAACCCTCATGCTAAAATAAATTAATGTAACATATAACTCATAGTTTTTTGAATAATAATCCCCTTCAATCTTACCTGAGTTTGTAGAAGATGCTTGCCTTGCAGCTCTTTGTTTCCTCTTTTTCTCATGTTGCATATGCCGAGAGTAGTATACTTTAGCAAGGACCGCAAGAATTGGATTTGTTTTTTTTTTGTTAAAAACTATGAAGATATTGATGGCAGCAAAATCTACAAAATTATCAAGGTTTAGAAATAAAATAATCCCATAGATAATGAGAGGCAAAACATCTATAAAAGTACCCCCATTCTTTTTTAGAGGCTAAATCTTGTGCCTTTCGTTCTAGATACATTCTTGAAAAACCATGAATAATTCATTTTTCCTCTTTTTTACTTCTAACTATCTTATATCAATTTTCGAAACTTCAGCAATTATGTTCAAAATTGGGGTTTGTCCAATATATCGATAAGGATTTCTTTTCTCTAAGGGATAACCCATTATTTGTTTCAATTCTTCCAATGTTGGTGCTAACTGAAAGGTGAAATATCTTAAAAGAGAATCTTAATACTGAGCTAGTGTAGTGAGGGCCGCTATTTTCACATTTACGACCATAAGGTTTACGATTTTCCCATATTTATTAAAGAAACTATCACGTTGTATCATTTTCATTTGATTGCTAATGTTCCTTAAACTTTTCAAATCAAGTTGCTTAAACTTTAAAAGTAAAGTTTTTCTTTTTTCTGATCCCATTATCCACTTAATTCAACACGTGACTAGAGTTCTTATGATTCCCCAACAAACTAGAAAATTGATGCAAAATGCCATTATTCTTATTTTTCACTTAGTGAAAGGAAAAAAAAAAGAGACATAAATGCAGCTATATATATATATATATATATATATATGTTAGTGCAAAAGCAGTTTTAGCTACAATCCTCTTGTTAATGTTTTGATGAAAACAAATACAAACAAATAAAGAACAATTATCCCCTAAATATATTTTCTAAGTGTGCATTTTAATTAGAAGACAAAGAGTTATATTAATCACTATCTATTTTAAGGTAGCCTAAATTACAAGTAAATTAGAAAAAATAATCTGAGTGTTTTAAACACATAATAGCATCACCTAATAAACAAGTAACTATGTCTACTAATGTTGCAAGTCGTAATATAGCAAGTATTACATTATGAAGTTTAAAGACAAGCGTTATAGTATGTGTTCTTATATAAGGTATATCCTATGGTGATTGGAAGAAGACAAAAGAACAATAAGACTTTGTTTCACTTCGTTTGTCTGATTCTGATGCAAGCGTTCTGACACGCGCCTCTAGTGACGCGAGCGACACTTTGTCTTGGCTGACACTAATAACACAAGAAATACTCTAGTTCTGGTGTCTATGGAAATACATGATATGTTCTATTTCATTTGCCTCTACTGAACGCAGCTATGCGTTGTTTGTCTGCCTCTAATAACCTTGACAAAGCATGTGATCATCTGTCTACGATAAGCTTAATAAGCAAGTGATCGTCTGCCTTTGAGAATCACATTATTACTTCAAGCATTTGATCGTCTGACTTGGATTTATGTGTATGTTCTGAAAGAAGTCAACACTTTGATGAAAGTCAACGCTCCAAAGAAGACAAAGCATTTGTGCATCCTCTCATGAACATCCTGCATCTGCTACTTGTCTGAAAGTCTTAAAGAGATGCTCTGGTCATAGTATCCTCTACTTATGTGTCCTCATACCAAGATATGCATAGTCATTCACAAAGATATATATGGGTACATATTAAAGATTTATTTTCCTTAAATGGTGACTGAAGATCTCCAACGGTAATATCCTCAATGGACACTTCTTTTCTCTTTTTAAGAAGAACTCACTCAGTCCATTAGAAGTTTGTGAGAGAGAGGGAGAGAATGAAAAAGGAACTTAAGAAATTTTGAAAAAACCCAAGAATACATCAAAAGAAGATGAATGAAATATCCTCTCAATAGAGAGTTATTTTAACTTATGTAAATCAGTCAAAGTGTATTCACACACTTGTACTGATATATGACTTAATCTGTAACATCCTTTCAATGAAAGTTAGAATCCTAGAAACAAACTTTATATCAATTTGGACACAAACTAGAACTGATGTAAATCAACCCGATAGTGGAAACAACTCTTTCACCCCTAAGAAGTACCTAAAAAAGTACAACAACTCTCATGAACATCAACGACATGATTCCAGGAAGTTGAAGAAGGGTTCTAACGACGCCAGCCTGGAGAGGTCAGAGTAAAGAATACTTGTATCCTATTAATTGAAATAGTTGATTAACGCATCGATTGTACTAAGGGAAAACCTCTCTATAAGGGGAGGACAAGATGTAGCAACAAGTTGTTGCGAACTAGTATAAAAATATTTGTGTCTCCTTTATTTTCTTCTATTTCTCGCATCTTAGTTCTTTATGATTCAACCTTACTCTGTTTAAACCTATTTTATAACAGTAAGTTGAATTTTTTGATAGAGAACAACTTTTGGTAAGGAAATCGAAGTATTTTTCATAAACAAAAAACACAACAGTAAGTTGTTTTCGAGCATTTTCAATATATATATATATATATATATATATATATATATATATGTATATATGTAAAAAGTTCCGAATGAATGTAAATTTAGGAGATATTCTTTTGGTGACCTATATGGATATTCTTATGATGAAAGTGTCTATTGGCTTTTCTATTTAGTGAAGCTCTCAAAAGGGTGGCTCTATGATTCTAAATGTGGTTCCTAGAGCCAAGGCTCCTATTTTTGAATATTGGCAACAACAATAGGTAAATTATTTGGAGTAAAAATATCCTCAACAGGATCAAACTCTAGGTGAGATCTTCATGCTAATCAAACAGGATGTACATCCAAAAGACTACTTAAAAATATAAAATAGTGGTATTTGAAATCAAGTTTAGAGTTTGGGAGTCAATTATGTGCAAGGAAGGTATAAGTACCCTACAACATCCGTTAAAAAAACGGTTACATGTAAGTAATTGTGCAAAATTTTTGTTAACTTAAAAAATATTTATTTTCTCCATATTAATAAATAAAAATATAATTTTTTTTATGAATGTAATATTGAAATAAAATTGTGCTTAAAAAAGAGAGGGAAAAAAAAATTATTATTGTGCTTGACACGAGTGATCTCGTGCTCCTACGTATCTCTATGTGTAATAGAGAAATCAAAGCTACGTAGTTTTTGGGAAGAAAATGTGAATGTGTTGATTGCTTTTAATTAAATGTGTTTGTTGTTGATAAACAAATTTGGTAAAAATTCTTTTTAATTTGATAAAAGAAATTGTTATTGCATATCAGAAATTGTGATTGTGATGAGTTTCTTAGATTTAAATAGTTAAAATATAAGTCAAGTATTAGAACTACCAAGTTGTACAACTTCCGTCTTAACAACTCTATAATTATAAAAAATGTCACTAGTAGTTAATTATTTTTTAAATGACTTTTTATTAATTTGCTTATGAACATAAGCTTTTAAAATCGCCAAATTGTACAACTTGCATTTTAAAAGTTCAATAGTTACAAATATATCACACATAATTAATTATTTCAAAATGGCTGTTTATTAATTTGTTTATGAATATAAGTTTTAGATCTGCCAAGCTATACAACTTACGTCAAAATAACTCAAAGATTAAAAAGATGATACATCTAGTTAATCCCTAAAAATATAGATTATTTTTATTAATGAATTTTGTTTTTATAAAAACGAGCTTTAGAACCACCACATTATATAACTTGTGTTCAAATAACTCAGTTTAAAAAAATGTCGCATCTAGTTAACATTTTATATAAAATATTTTATTTTAAAAAGATTTAATATTTAAAAAAAAAAGATTAATCCTAATATTTGGAGAGGAAAAATAAATGGTGGACTTATTAACGGAAAAATGTTAATACTAAAGAAAACAAAAAAAACAAATGGGTTTGAAGCGTGATCAAAGGATACGTGGATCAGAGACAGCATGACCAGAGGCAGTTTCTGATTAGAGACAGCATGATTGGAGGATAACTGGATCAAAGGCAACATGATTAGAGGATAACTAGATCAGAGGCACATTGACCAGAGATAGTTTCTGATTAGAGGCAGTATGATCATGGCATAACTGGATCAGAGGCAGCATAACCATAAGTAGTTTCTGATCAGAGGCAACATGAACAGGGGATAACTGGATCAGAGACAGTGTAATCAAAAGCAAACTCTGATTAGAGGCAACATGATCAGGGGTACTTGGATTGTAAGCATTTCACTAGAGGCAAAATACTCAGAATTTAAGGGACAAAATCAGAGGCAAGATGAAGAAGAATCACAAGAGGCAAAAATACTTGGAATTTTAGAACGACAATCAGAGGCAGAAAAGCAGAGAAATCATTAGAGGCAAAAGTACTTAGAATTTTAGCATGATAATCAGAGGCATAATTGAGGAGTACTCACTAGAGGCAAAAATGAAGAAAATCAATTAGAGGAAAGAATAAATAAAAATTACAAAAGGCCAAAATGCTCTGAGTATGGAATATCAATCAGAGGGAAAATGGCCAGAATCTAAATAAAAATCAAAGGCAAAACAATAGAGGCAAGCAAGAAACATATTCGAAGTGTTGGAAACTGTTGGAATATAATTCAAGTTTATATGTTAGTTGTAATAACTAACTAACTAACTTCTCAGTTAGTTAGTTAGTTAACTAGAGGACCCATGTATAAATAACTAATTTCATTCAGTCAATAAACAAGTCCTACAATCATATTCAGTCTATCTTCTTGCACTTGAGTTAAGAATAGCTTGAAAGCTAACAATTGGTATCAATAGCTTGGTTGCGAAAAACCAAATCAAAGTGATAAACACGAGTGAAGTGTGAGGATCAAACAGGAGTGAGGTGTGAGGATCAAACACGAGTTTAGTGAAGATGAGTAACAATGGAAATTTTCCAGCCCATATGCCACATTTTGATGGAAAAGATTGGGATAGATGGAGAGTGCAAATTCGTGCATTGTTTGGATTTCAAGAAGTGTTGGAAATTATAGAGAAAGGTTTTGAAGAACTGGGAGCCAATCCAACAGAAGAGCAGAGGTTGATCTTTAAAGAAAATAAAAGGAAAGATTGCAAAGCCACCTACATTCTTCATCAATGTCTTGACACGACCAATTTTGACAAGATATCTGATGCAAGAAGTGCAAAAGAAACATGTGACATTCTTGAGAAGTGTTATTCTAGAGGAACCAAGGTCAAGAAAGTGAAATTGCAGACCTTACAGAAACTGTTCGAATTGCTGCAGATGGATGAGCATGAGAAGGTTGCAGATCTGATTTCAAGATTGAGGAGTATCACAAATCAGATGGCCAGTTGTGGTGAGAAGCTTACTGAACAGAAACTATGTGAAAAGATATTGAGATCTTTGCATCCAGGTTCGATTATGTTGTGTGTGCGATTGAAGAATCCAAAGACGTCTCCACATTAAGTCTTGAAGAGTTGCAGGGAACTCTAGAAGCAAGGGAGTTAAGAATGGATGAAAGGAGTGGGAGTGATTCTGGGAATCAGGCATTGGTAGCATATGCCAACAAGAAAAAGAAATGGAAAAAGAATAAGTTCAAGGAATCTGGTGATGATTTAGAATCTTCATCAGAAAGGAGCAATACAAGTGGTAAAAAGAAATGGAAAAAGAATAAGTTCAAGGAATCTGATGATGATTCTGAATCTTCATCAGAAAGGAGCAATACAAGTGGTAAATCAAAAGGAAAATCAAGAAACTTTGATAAGAAGAAGGTGCAATGTTACAAATGTGAGAAGTTTGGACATTTTGCTCGAGAATGTTGGGCTGACAAAGGAGGAAAACAGAAGAAGGAAAAAGAAGATGAAGCATGCGCTGCCCAAGAAGATTCAGATTCGGATTCGGATATAGTCTTGTTGATGGCTACTACAAACGAAGATCAATCTTCGTTTTCTACCACAAACGGAGATCAATCTTCGTTTTCAGAGTATTCTTCATCTCAGTTCTGGTTTCCTAATACTGGTTGTTGTAATCAGATGACAAGCCAGAGGGAATGGTTGGTTGATGTTGATACATCAAGAAGGAGCAAGATCAGGTTTGTTGATGATAGAACTTTAGAAGTTGAGGGAGCTGGCAGCATAGTGATCAAAAGAAGAAATGGAAAAACAGCAGAAAGTGAGGGAGAGGATGTGCTACTGGTTGAACCAGAAGATGATGGTTCAGAGAAAGTTAATGATGTGGAGGCTGCACAGGACCTAGAAAGTGATGCAGAGGGAGTGTTGCAGGATGAATCAAAAGAGGAACGTTCAGAATTGCAGAACCAGTTGAATGCAGCTCAAGAAGATCTAAAGAAAGCAAAGGAACAGATTCTCCAGGCTGAGAAGGAGAAGGTACAAGCTATTGATGAGTCGAAAGAAGCACAAAGAGTGGCTAAGGAAGCAAATGAGAAACTCAGGGAAGCATTGGTGGCTCAAAAGTTGGCTAAGGCGGAATCTGAAAATGAAAGGTTCCGAGTTGTTGAATTGAAACATGCTGGAATTGAAACTGTGAAGAAGAAGGAAGAAGAATGGCAGAAAGACATTGGAAATGTGAGGAACAAGAAAGCATCTCATGTGGTTGATAGTAATAACCAAGTTGGACACTTTCAAAAGGTGCTTACATCTATTGGAATTTTCTGCATTTATTCAATTGCTATTGGAATTCTTGTTGAGTTTATAGTGATGTATCAAATACAACATAGAAAGTATAGAGATGGAATTGACAATCTGTTGGTGCTTTTGATTAGTGGAATTTCAATTGCATTGCCAATTGTTTTGTCTGTTACAGTGGCTATTGGTTCTCATAGGTTATCACAACAAGATGCAATGGGAGAGAAGGTTAGGAAGTGTGTGCAGCTAACAGCAACATTAATTGGAGGCTTTGTGATAGCATTCACTAAATGGTGGCTTCTTACTGATGTAATGATGTCTACTCTTCCACCTATGAATTTGAACTCTAAAGTGAAGGATTTAGAGTCTAGAAACATTGAATTGGAAAACAAAGTAAGGAAATGTGAAGCAAAAAAATGGAACAAGAAAGGTTGCATAAAAGTCAACAAATAACTTTGCAAGATGATATTTGTTATTTGAGGAAAGAACTTAATTAGAGAAGAAATGGTCTTCCCGATGATGAGTTGGAGATGAACACGGCTGCTGCGGCCATGAAGGAAACAATGGATAAGGCTGAGGCTAAGTTCAGGCATGCAAAGGAAGTTAGGGAGAAATAGTATACAAAGGCTGCTAGAAGCAAAGAAGGTGTGCAATTGGAAAATGATGACAGAGCTACACTAAAGGAGCAAAGAAGATTAATGAAAGAAATGGTTGCTGCAGAAGCAAAGGGAAGAGCTGAAAAGCAAAAAAGATTAATGAAAGAAAGAGCTGCTGCAGAAGCAAAGGAAAGAGCTGGAAAAGCTGCTGCAGAGGCGAAAGCTGCGAGGGCTGAAGCTGAAGCACGAGTTAAACCTGAGCTTGCTGCAGAAAGGATTGTTATCGAGGCCCAAGAGAGGGTTACGGCTGTAGCAAGGATGAACCAACAGAAGAAATGGTCGAAGAGTTGAGAAGACTACTAGGTGTAAAATCACTTAGAAACTTGAATTAAGGGAGAGTGTTGGAAACTGTTGGAATATAATTCAAGTTTTTATGTTAGTTGTAATAACTAACTAACTAACTTCTCAGTTAGTTAGTTAGTTAACTAGAGGACTCATGTATAAATAACTAATTCCATTCAATCAATAAACAAGTCCTACAATCATATTCATTCTATCTTCTTGCACTTGAGTTAAGAATAGCTTGAAAGCTAACACGAAGCATGTGTATTAAGGTTAGAGGTAAAATCTGCGCATCTAAACTATGAATCATCTACACAATCATCATCACAACCAGAATTGGACAGCATGCATATCTTTTTAAATACGATTTGCATGTAGTTTTAAAAACAACTATATGCTCAAATTTCCATTTCCTCATACTCTCAAAATTTCTGAAACCCGAATTTCTCCCAAAACAGTTTTTAATAAGGAATAAAAACTTCATTAAATAATTCCCAAAATCCTCATGCTAAGAGAATTTAATATAACAGAACTGACAACTTTCAAAACGGTCTTTCAGAATTCCCTTTAATTGAAGAAGGAGTTGGTCTCAACAGTTCTGGTTTCCTCTTTAAGCTGTGTCCTCTGCTTCAGCTCGAACATCCCCCTTTTGATGGTTTATTCCTTTCATGCTTCACTAATTTGGGTTTATTCTCGAAGATCGAGACACATAATCTGACATGCAAAGCTCTTAGGTTGGTCTAAGGGACTTTAGTGAGCTTTTACTTTTGGAAGAGTTGGAAGAGAAGAAAAAATGTAGAATTTGGGAGAGATGATTAACAGTAACCATGTGGTTGTTCTTTCAGACTTGGTTACGGGAAGAAGAAGGAAGAATGAGAGAAAATGATTCTAAATTCCTATAATTTTCCTGGAAAGAATAAATAAGGGGAAATTATCCTTTTTACCCCTTAGACATTTTCTATATTACCTCTTTCTCTTTGTCTATTCCCATTTTTAATAAAAATCATTATTTATAAATTAATATACTATATATATTTAAAATCTTTATTTTAATAGATTTTTAATTAAGTGGATTGTTATAGCATGCGTGCAAATAGTTGTCTTATCTCTCTCACCTCATGCGTTGCTTCTAGTTCTTATTTTTCAAGATAGCAAATAGATTAAATCAAATTAATTAATAAAATATGATAATAATATTGGTAGAAATAAAAACATAAATAATTAATAAAAAAAATCAATAATTTATTCATTCCTGAAATGCCAGCCAATTAGAAAGTAAAAATATTCACAAAATATTGTCACATAAACTTCCATCAATTAAAAAACAGTTGACCTAACAAGACGGAAACTTTATTTATACTAAAAGTTGTAGAAGACTTTCATATGGACAGACTAAAATGAAATTTTAAAATTTTATTGAACTAAAACTTATTTAAAATTTCAAAATCCTCAATTCAAAAGTATCTTTTCCAATTGAAATGATTGGGAATCCAATAACTATAAACTTATTTAAGATAAAGACTCAAATATACCATTTTTGGTCTTTGCTACAATATACCATTTACCAACATAAGAAACTCTACTTAGAAAAGAAACTCTAATTACTTTTATTTAGTATAAAGTCACTAAGTTTAGTATAAAGCCACTATTTAAAAAGAAATACGGAACCACTCTCAAATTACGCACAACATGAAAATTTTAGAAATATGAGTATTCCTACTCTCAGTGTATTAGTATAGATTTAATTCGATTTTCGCTAGCTATCTCCTACCTATCTATATTATTGTAATATATAGATATCCCTAAACTAGTATATTTCTTACATGTCATCTATGCAAACCTCCTGACGTTTCTACTCATAATATTGTATATACTTATATTTCCTCTTTTAATATCTTTTTTCTCATATTGTATACACTCTTATATTTCCTCTCATAATATCTTTACCACTAACTTTTGCAATTTCTTTTACCATTAACATATTATCAATCTTTCAACTACTTTTTTCTATTAGCCATTGTTCACTTTACCATTCACGTTGGCTCCATTCTGACAATTAATGTGGCATAAAGCATGTATGAGATGGTTCTTCAACAAGGTTTGTATTTTATTCACCTATTTTTACATGCATTTTTATGTATATATAAACTTATTAAATACTGATTATTTTCTTGATTTTATGGTCTTCTAATGTTTGTCATCAATCCAAGAGTTTGCTTCAAATATTGCTATAAGGTAATATTTGAATTTCTTTTTCCACTAATTTGTTCCTATTTACTGGCCTCATTTGTTTCATTCAATATATGTGCTAATTCTTTTCAATATTTTTTATTTTATCAATACAAGTATAATTTTTGGTGAATCAAAGTTTTAAAGTAAAGCACTTCAATGTGAAAAGTAAAAGAAAAAAGAAATACTTTCCTATTGTTGCTAGATTAAAACATTCTCTACATTATAAATGTACGTAGTATTACTCACTTGCATTCCTCTCTTGTCACATATGTTGCTTATGGGTTAGGAATTGAGAGCTTTAATCTATTACCACTCTGTGCTTGATGGTATAAAGCTATGTTCGAGACTTTAGAGTAAGACAATTTACAATTATTAGTAAATATAATAAAAACATAATGCAGTATGTAACGATACCATTTAAAATTAATTATGTAAATAAAAAATTTAAATCTTTTATATATTCAAAAATAATTAGGGGAGGAACACTTTCATGTAAGTTCATGCAATGAAATTTACATAAAATCTCTCAACGGCAGAATATCAGACTTAAATCAGAATATCAGACTTGATTAAATTCTATTATTAAGATATTTTCTTTTATGTTTATATTTTTAATTTATAATTATTTTTATTTAGTATTTAATTTACTTAAAAATATAAAATCATGCAACACATGAGTATTATCTCTGTTTAAAATAAATAAAAAAAAATGATTTTTGGCTAAAACTACCCTTAAAATGCTTTAGATCTTGTTGTCCTTAAGATAGTTTAACAATTGAGCACTGTATCGAGGTTAACATCATTTTTTGTATAATTTTTGTTATTAATTTTCTTAAAAGGGAGTTGTCTTATTTATGTGGTATTTTATGCATGATGTTGGTCACTTAACATATAATGTTCATTTTTCAAATGGATGTGTTGATAACCACTATTGTGTCACGTTTTGTTAGTCCTTCTATTTCAGAAGAAAATTCATGCTATTTGCTCTCAACCAGGTAAAAAAAAGTATAATATTTTGTATGAAGATCTTTATATATCTCATATGAAAAGAGATTTTGTCCTGTTAGAATTCCTACTCGTTAAACTTTTTGTGCTTGTGACATATTGAGTATAAATCATTTTCCTTCAGTTAGTTTAAACTTTGCGAGTGGAGCATCCATGAAACTAAAACCAACACAATACCTTGTGCAAAGTATGGTAAGTTATTCTTTGAAACTGTATGTTACTAATGTGCCAATTTGCACTTACATGATGATGCTTGGTGGTGCATAGGTTTTCATAAAGTGTGAAAGGGATTTACAATATAAGGTGGTTAAACAATGAAAAATTAAACAAACTATAAACTCTACAAGGAATTGGAAAAAAAAAAAATCACAATTCTCATTTGATTATTAAATGAGAACTTTTATAAGTGGTAAAAATTCTAAAGATTCTTCTATATATGTGGCAAATAACTAGGGTGACATCATTTCATCCAAAATTTCTAGTTTGTTACTACAAAATTTCACTAATCTCGTTGCAACCAAAAGAGAAAAACACTTGATTGAGTGCTACCAAAAAAATGGTTTGATTCTCATTATCTTCATTCAAATTGATCTCTAATAGATACTTAAATTTAAGTTTGTTTTCAATTGGTCACATCAATCCAATTTCCAATTAAAAATAAGCTTAGTATTATATGCTCAAGTATGATAATTATATCATGTTTATTTTATGCAAATATGGTAATCATAAATTAACTACTAAGATCTTATCTTTTGCAGATCTTGTTTTGAAAGATATGTTAGTTGTATATGACTTGGTTAATCAACGCATAAGATGGACTAACCATTATTGTAAGTTCACCATTTGAACTGTTATTTCTTGCAAGAAGTATATGGTCTTTCACTCTTTCTGAAAATTAAAATCTATTTTTTTTAAAATTATTGTTAGGTTTTATGTTTGTAAATGACTCGAAGACTACCAATGCAAAAGAAGTTATATTCTATCTCTACTGTTACGCATTTATGGTTTTCTTACCCATCATATTAACATCCATTCTCCTTCAATATTGTAAATGACTCACAAAAATCTCAATAACACCACCACATGGAATTAGCAAGTTTTTAGCCAACAATAGTCATTTCATTTTCCTTCATCCTGCATTATTTTTATTTCGCAAATGATTTATCCTGCATTATTTTTATTTCGCAAATGATTTATCCTACATGTTCTCAAGTTGTCATCCTATTATTCATTCATATATATGTTCATGATATACATAACTCTGATTTAGCATTCATAAGTATATGTTCATATTTCATACTTCTCACCAATGAGTATGTTCATATCAACACATGTATTGAAACAAATTTTAACTTATGTTTATTATTGAATATGTTTATACTATTGTCTAATGCAATAACTAGTAGGTAATCTTTGATAGAGAATTTCATAAATGTGAGACACGAGAATGTTGATCCGGAACTTGGTTGTCAAGTCGAACTATGTCAATAAAAAAATGGCTTCTATTGTTTGGATATTGTTGTTTAATTCTTTTTCTTTCGACAAAATATTTTTGTTTATGAGAAGTTTGAGGATAAAACAAATTAAAACAAAATTGTCTTAAATTTAAATTAAAAAATAAATGAAAAGACATTAAAAATATAAACTTTGTCCTATAAAATCTTCCAACCAAACAGTAAGAACAGAGGTGCTCCTAAGAGGGGGGAGTGAATTAGGTGTTTAGAAATTTTCTTGTTTTCAAAGATTTAGTGATCGATTTTTCTGATTAGGACAGTGTATGGCAATAAGTAAATGGTAGGAAAAATAATGAACAAAACAATATTATTTTGGTTCCACTTATGACTAAGGTTACATCCAGTCCTCTTGCACACTACAAGAGATTTTTCCACTATTGTTAGAATATGTACAAATCCCACCCTAGGATCTCTGCTACAAACTTCTAACACACTTCCTAAGATAGCATACCACTATCTTAGAATAGACCACTTGAATAAAGTACACTACTTTCTTTACAAACAATATAATCACTTCAATGATTTTCTAGTAGAATGTTCTTGACTTAAGAATAAGAATATGATAAATGTACAATGATATCAATATAATTTTATTTCAAGTATACTAGAGAACCTTTCTCAATGATATGAAAATGTATTGCAAGTACTTGAAATATGAAAAATAACTTTGAGAATATTTCAGAAAATTGTTCAAAGTTTGGTAGTAGGATTGATTTCGTTTAAACTGAAGTAATGGGGTATTTATACTCCATAGACATCACTTCATATCAGTGACCATCGTTCCAAGAGGTTTGATGAACAAATGTAATGATCCAGAACTATTTCAGAATTGAACAATTGCATTGTTTCGAAGTTGTATTCAGCTACAACATGTGTGTAGTCGAATAAACCTCTGCAACGTTCAATTTTTATTTAAAATTTCAACATCGTATTCGAATACGAAACCTTGTATTCAAATACAACTGAGTGAATTTTGCCACTGACTTGTTGTTGTATTCGACTACACCAGGTTGTAATCGAATACAAATGTGCAGTCTTAGCTATTGACTTAGCACTTGTATTCGACTACACCATCTCGTAGTCGAATACAGATGTTCAGTTTTAGCTACTGACTTATCACTTGTATTCGGCTACATGATACTATATTCGAATACAACATTGTATTTTGTCAAAATCTTTATTTTCAAACATTGTTTATGCATTTTTGACACTTTGAAAATCCTTTTGATGCATATGCTAAAATGAAAGGTTCTCATGTGCATTTGAAATGTAAGAATATTAGATTGCATCATGTACCTTTACATATATAAAACTTCTAGTAAGTTTGACCATAGTTGACTTTGGTTATTTGACTTCTTTTTGAGCTTACAACTTTGATCACATTCTTTGGTCTTTGTCTTCATAAAAAACATGTGTTTTACACAAACAGACCTAAGGGCATAACACTGGTATGGTGCAGTTGGTGCTACTAGAGTTACCATAGTTTCAATCCATTTCTTCCATATTAGATATAGAGTACCAGCTAAGGTAAAACATATTATATATAGAACTACTTGGTAAGAAATTATAATTACCAATTTGGTGTTAAAAAATATCTCTTATACCCACTAAAAAAACTGCATCAAACACTTTTTTTGTCACATTTACATATATTCATATCATTTACTATATGACACAATTAAAATTTTCTTTTTAATTTATAAATGTACGACTATGCATCAGATATTTGCAATTTTTGTCACACTTACATCTGATGTTTGCTCTGTTGGCTAAAAAGTTTAGTCTTCTTTGATTGTTGTTGACTACAATGTGTTTATTTGAATTATTTAACCCAAGAATTCTTGACCAAGATGTGAACATAATGAAGCAAATCAAAGCATTAAAAGACATGGATGACATTTGAACCGGTGATTGAAGCTACAATTGTATGTGTTGGTCCATTTAATTCAATGTTGTATCAAAATTAGTCTATCTTGGTATCAAAATATGTTTGTGGACAAAAAAAGTTGTTGTTTTTGTATTGAGTGATGTGAGCAAGTTGTCGACTAATCTAAGCAAATTTTAATGAAAAATATGATAACAATTTGGTTTTCCATTACACTTTATCATCTTGCATTTTATTTGACTTGTTACAAGTTGACTAGTTGGTGACTTATAATTGCTATGACAGTAATCGAAAATATGACTTGTTGCCTTTTACACAACACCTAAATTAATATGCATTTGGTCTTTTAGTTGCCTTAACAAAATAAGACTAAATTTGATATTAATAATTAAAAGGCCACCCTTCTAGTTTGCTTAATTAACATAGCAACATCCTTTTAATATGACAACACCATAATTTACAAGATACCAAATCATCCAAATAAAAAGAAAACAGACAAATTCAGTAAACAAAGACAATTCGTTGGACCTAGAATTGGGTTCCAGTATCTCCTACTAATTTACTTGAAAGTAATTTCTAGCTAGAAGCCTAGAACCATATAATATATAAAAAGATGTGTTGTTTAATAGAGCCCTCTTCCCCTTAATCCATTGCAAGAAGGGGATAGTCTTCTTATCTTAATCTTAATATCTATAAAAACACTTTAGTCTCCAGGCACTTTTCCAGCCATTTCTACAAAGGGCATCTATAATTCTCCTAGAGATGTGTGCTTATGTTTACTATTGGACATGATTAAATATATACACAACAAAATATTTGGCTATCAACATTTTACTGCCAAATCATGTTGAAGAGTGGAAAATCTAAAATGATACAAACTATTTTTTCACTACATGAAACTATTACTTGTAATTTGTAATACACACAGTTCAGTTCTTGTTATGAACATATTCTGTAAAGTTGTTATAAGATTATTGATTTAGAGAACTATTAGAATAGGAAAAAATTTAGAAAGGATAACAGACACTATAAGAAAGAGAATTATTCTCATTATCAATTGAATCACATTACAAACCTTTTATATACTTCTACATAATGCCTCTCAAAGAATTTACATTCAGTTATAAGGAAATAACATAATAATGTAAATTCTTTACTCTAAATAACCGTAAAGTCCTAATCCACTATTAAAAGTTCTAAATGAAGTAAAAACTTAACACATATTCATCATTAGTATTCGAAGAGCATACCAGAAGGACAGTAAAAACAAAAGAACAACGAAACAACTTGAGCACGCTATGACAAGTACTAACCCTACTAGTTTCTATATAAGGTCAACTCAACACATTTTTAGATAATTATATTATTCTAACCTGAATTATAGTATTCCAAGAGGGAAAATATGAACAATTTTGGACAATTAAAAGCTATTAATATGGAATATTTGTACGGTTATAAGTATTCAAACAAGTGTCTCATATACAAAAAGTTTTCACACATAATTCAACTAGGTTTCTGTTTTGTAAAATTAAGCTATAAGTTAGCTGATAGCTGAAAAGTTGGCTGATAATTGAAAAATTAGTTGATAGCTGATGACTTATAGCTGAAAGATTAATTAATTGAAATTAAAATATTTGAGAAATTTAGTTTTTAACACTATAAAATGACATAATTATTTAATTTAAAATAGCAAAAAATGTGACATTTTTATCTAATCACTCATAGGTTTTGTTTTACTCCATTTTCTTTTTTTTTTTTTATATCAATTTTCCTACCTTTATTTTTCTGCTTTCTTCTTCTTCTTCTTCTTTATATTCTCATCTATGCAATAACATCATTCTTCATATCTCACATGTCTAAAACCCTAATTTCAAGTTTTTTTAATTAGTTCTGCTTCTACTCGTCCAAGTTGTCGTTTACTTATCGTTTTATTTCTCAATGCGTCGTTTCATTTGAATTCAACTTGGAAGATGATACCACGACGATGACGATACCCCAGTTACTCCTCCAACCTTAGGCTATTCCTTGGTAACATCCTTTCATTGTTGACGATGCTAAACTCTCTGAAATATTTAAAAATTTCGGGAATGTTGAGATTGTTATAAAATTTGTCATTTTATGCTTTATTAGATACCCGTTTAGATGAAAAATATTAAGTTGTAGGTAATTTAATTGTGGCTATTGTTTGAGTATCACGAGTATGCAAAGAGGATGTGCTTATTGATGTTGCACAAACATGAATTTATGTTTTTATATTCTTAAATTACTGGTTTAGATGAACTCTGTATGCTAAGAGATGTTAGAAATTTTGTCCTTTTGAAATTGGTTGCTTTATTACTGAAATATTGTTTTTTCTTCAGCTAGCTAAGTCCATTACATTAGTTCTTTGATTTCTAGTTGAACTCAATTTATGTTTTTTTTCCTCTTTGCATTCTTCTCAGTGTTTATCAAATACGAGTCAATTAAACCATCGTAAAATATTTTTAATTTATATGTTAAGTGTTCCTCACTTAATGCTTCACATATTTCCTTAACCTGGTAAGTTCTCTTACTGAACTTCATGTTGTATAATTTTTATATTAGGGATTCTATTTTATGAAACACAAATACTGAAATAAATACTAAACACAACATTGATACGCGACATTGATAATAATTTGAGAAAATGAATTAATTGAATATAATTAAAGTGTTAGTGTCGTGTCAGTATCCGACACCGCGTGTCGGTATCCGATACCCACATGTGTCATACACCTGGACATGCATTCGATCAATGGTGTTAGTGTTTTTATCAATTAAATTATAATAGTAAATTAATGTTTAATCATATTTTTTTCTTAAATTACTGTGTCTTGCATGTTCTAAATTCTTAAGTTATATGTTGTGCAACAAATTGGACAAAATATTGCACCCAGTGACTTGAATTGCTTGAAGAATATGTGGAATATCTTGGACATGTTTGGACATGTATTGCATGAGAAGGGGGCTGATGTTTGTCTCAAACTTCTGCAACTAAATTATAAATAACAGGACCCATCTAAGGCTGCTTTATTGTTGCAAGGTTACCTGAAATCATTATTGTGGGTTTTTTTACGTTCTTTCTTGTTTTGTAACTTGCTGAATGGTCTTTGCTGATGTCTTATTTTTTAGATTTTAAATAGATTACTTTTGAATGTAATGTATTGTGTTATCATCAGTATGTAATGTACCCCATTAAATTCTGAATAAATGAATGAATTTCAATTTGTTATTGATCCCTATGACTTATTTCATGTTTACTGGTGTTTGTCAAATTCAAAGAGTGGCCATACAAATTAAAAAGAAGATTGATGGACATTGTTACAACTTTTAAGTACATTGTCAAAGTACACCAAGTGTAATTATTGCACACAATCACCAAACTGTGACATAGTCATAGGACTCATAACAATTAAATAAACGAGAAGCATATTGATTATATTCTGCATAAATACGATCTCCATCACTCTCATGATGCATGTTTTCCTCGCCATTTTCTTTCTCTTTTTCTTCAAGTTCAACATTCACATCCATATGCTCTACAAGTGGAATAACTTTAGGATCCACATAAGGTGCAACCATTTTTACCCATTTGCATAATTGTCTTCAAACAATTGGTTCCACAATTCCAAGTGAAGAATCTATTGATTTATTACAAAACCTTTTAGCCTCAGGTTTTTCCTACATACATATAATATTCAAAAATTTAATTAGAGATCTTATTCCTATTTTATTTTGTAACTTAATCGTATCAATATATGAAAGAAATTAACTTTAATCTTTCTATCCCACCACTCATCCGAACAATTGAGTTTTCCTGTAGTTTGATCTCATCCTAATCCATTTCTCCAAACTTTAAAAATCTCCAAATGCGCCAATCTCTCTTCATTGCATCATATTTATTTAATAAAGCTTTGAAGATACATCTTCGCTTAATAATAGATTCAAACTCTTGGTTAATCTCCTTCCATCTAAACGATACATGTTTGTTCTTCCTGATGAACTTGATACAAAGCTCAGAAAAAACATTTTCATAGTCTTCGGTCCATTTGAAAACTCCATCGTCAATATTATCGTCAACATTTTCATCGCTTATTGAAAACTCCATAGTTGCGAATGACCGTTGTGTTTATCCGACAAACTGTTTGGAAAATCTACATTGTACCCTAATTTTAGACTTCTATCTTCATGATGAATTGACATATTTATCTTTATATAAATATTAAAAAAATTTATTTTTACTAACAATATAATTTTAATTTTTTTCAAGTTTTTCAATACAGACTTTTTTATGCAAATTCTTTTTTGAAGTTTTCCAGAACTATCGAAAAATCTTTTTTCAAGTTTTCCGAAATACATATTTTAATCGAAAAATTTGAAACTGCAAATTTTCCGAATATCTTTTTTTATTTTTTTAATTCCTTTTATTTTTTTAAAAAACAAGTGTGTGCCAAAAAACTTTTCGTACCGAAAAAGTTAGATTGATTGGCCTGAAGATTTTTTAATGATAAAAATTAGTGAATTTGAGTATATAAAATAATAAAAAAATTCAAAAATAAAGTTGATATTTTAAAAATATGGTGAAAGTATAAGTATAACAGTTGAGATACAAAGTAAAATTTTCAAGCTGTTTATGTTTAAAGGCTTAGAGGTTTTTAAGAATTTTTTTAGTTGCTCAAAACAAGGGTTTGGGACGAGCCATGTAAAACTTTTATTTGAATCAATTTTTTCTTGTTAAAATCAATTAGATTTCTGTTATTCCGTTATTTGACATTTAGAATTTGTAATTGTTTTTATCATTGCAAGTGAGAGAATTAGAAGAACCTTTGACTTGGAAATGCATCTATTTTGCTTACTTTAGTAGATATCACATGCATTGTGTTACGTTTATTCATAAGATGATTGATTTGAGGTAGTTTGTATAATGGTTAAACTTGCTTGCTTGTGAATTTATCCAATGATAATGTAAAATAGATTTATTGAAAGAAATAAGAAGATTGCAAATAGTCTTATTGCAAAGGGTTTCCTTTCATAATAAACATTGTGATGTAACTTTCTATATATTATTCAAACATATAAAAAAAATTTCCACCGATTTTCGAAATTTCTATTGATTTAGCTTAGTTAAAATAATATTTTTATAAGGTATTCTTCGGTAACGTTAATAAATTAGTTTATAGATTATTAAACTAACTTATAAACTTGTTGGATTAAATGAGATGTGTTTGGTAAATAAATTTTTCTCACCAGCTTATAGTTTATTCTGATACGTTATTTCGAGTATCGTTTGAGCTTATAGCTTATAGTTTTTTACATTTTCTTTTAATCATAACTTTTTTTTTTATCTTCATGTAATACAAAATAACTATCTTAGTCACTCACCCACTAGTTTACATATTCTCGATGAACATATTTGGACTCAGTTTCTTTAATTCCTTGCCAAAATAATTAAAAATAAATAAACTTTCATGTTATTCATCTTACAAGAAATTTACCAAACACAAATTGATTAAAGTATACATTGTCATATTTATTATTATTTCTTCATCTTCTAATTTATCATTGTGATAAAGTTAAATTCATTTTTATGCCAAATTGTAAAGAGTAAATGAATTGCATTATTATTACAATTACTATTTATACACATTTAAGAAAATAAATGAATTGCATGGTTCGGTTTTTTTATTTGAGAGATTTGTTGCATTTTTTTTTTGTTTCTACCACAAAAGTCATAAATGAGAGAAATATAGTTATGTTCTTTTATATCATTTTATATTTTTAAAAGCAAAATTTACCAAACACTTTAATTTCAATTAATTAGCTTTTCAGCTATAAGTCAAACTAATTTTTCAGTTATTAGTTAGCTTTTCAGCTATCAGCTAGCTTACAACTTAATTTTAGTAAACGGAGCATAGTACTATTTTATGTCCATCAATGTTTGAATTTGCTCTCCCAAATTATGATCTGCTAAATTTTAAACTATTATGTCAACGATTAGAAAGTCATTTGACCATGATGGAAAAATTAGTGGATTTGTCTGCTATAAATGTTAAGAATAGCAATAGTTAGTTACCATTAGAGTTAGTTGAAGTAGTTAGTTTTATTTAAAGTTAGTTAGAGAAGTAGTTAGAAGGTTAGTATTCACTAACCAATATAAATAAAAGTATCTTTGTATCATTTTTAATCTTTTATCAAATAAGATTTCATTTTAAGTTTTCTCAATGGAACTCTAAAACTATGGGTTCTCCTTTTTCTTCCAATTTTTATATTTCTGATATGGTATCTAAGCGCTAATTATTTCGCTAATTTCTTTCTAAAAAAATTTTTGAAAATTTTTTCATCGAAACTTAATTTTTTTTTGATATGGTATCAAAGCGCTAATTTATCTTTTCTTTCTCATTTGATTCTTGAACAATTTGTTCATTTTCCTCTCTTCTCTTCATTCAAAACTAGTTATTTCCCTTCTTTCTTCAATTTCTTCTCTTCCCCACTCAAATTTCAAGTTAGAATTAAAGGT
The DNA here is from genome assembly GCA_037974755.1 of Cicer yamashitae. NCBI lineage: Eukaryota > Viridiplantae > Streptophyta > Magnoliopsida > Fabales > Fabaceae > Cicer > Cicer yamashitae. The sequence continues at coordinate 20,820,977 of JBBPBQ010020324.1, forward strand.
GCAAACACGAGAATGAATGGTTGAATTGGGTTTGACAAAGTTGATAACTTTTTGCTAATTTGATGAAGGTTGGTTGATTTTTATGAATTACTTAGATAAGAAGCAATCTGGTTCAAAGGCGGCAAACAATGAAAGCATAAATAATTGGACACAGATTTATTTCGGTTCACCACTAACTTGGCTACATTCAGTCCTCTCATTCAGAAGATTTTATACCACTAACTCAAATAACTTGAATTACAAAGCACCTGACCCTACAAACCAAGTCTTCTCCTAACAACTTGACAACCCTAGATTGAAGAAAGAATTAAACCACTATCGAGTTGGATACAAAAGATCGAAACTTTAAGTGTTTGCTTCTAACAAAACTGATAATAATAATAATAACTCTCATACTCTAAGAAAAAACACTTAGAAAATATTTCTGAATTGAACAAATGTTTCACTGTATGAACTCTGAAAAATAACTTTGGAATTTTGAGCTTTGAGTTCTTCTCCTTTTTTTTTCCGATGATCTTCTTCAGCCTTGAGTATCTATTTATAGATAAAATTAGGGCTTCAATTTAGTCCTTATTTAATTCTGAACTGTATCTTCATTCCTAGCTTGGTCAACAATGATCTTATTCAAAAATAACTCTGAGCAAGATGTTTTTTTTTCATAATATGCTCTTTAGCCAATTCTTTATTTCTGAATCCAATAAGAGCAGTTCTTCTAGATTGATTTTGTTCATATTTTGTTCAGATTGAGTTTGTAAATTCTTCAGATTGATTCTGTTCGTATTTTGTTCAGATTGAGTTTGTAAATTCTTCAGATTGACTCTGTTCGTATTTTTTTGTAGTTAAATCTTGATCAAATCTTCTTCAAATCTTGACCATATCTTATTTTCAACTTGGTCAAAGATTTTCTTCAATAATAAATCTGAATCAAATCCTATTTTAGATTTTTTTCACTTATAAATCTGAATCAAATCTTCTTTTAAATTTTCTTCAAAAACACAAATTTTCTTTCATACTCTATGAAGTCATATATATTGTTCTCATAAAATACTTTTGTTATCATCAAAACTCTAAGTATAAAATCAACTAGGTTCCAACAAGAATTATCTCATCATCATCATGATGATAATGATTAAATAAAAAACTCATCAAATAATGGACATTAAGGGCAACGTGCTTGCCAACAAAACTTTACCAAAATCCAAAACTTCTTCAATGTTTTGATATCAATTTTTTCCTACATCAACAATTTTCGTCAAAAAAGAAAAAGATGGAGTCAAATGCATTTGTTGAAGATTTTTCAAGATCACCAACAATATTTGGAGACAAAATTATTTCTTTTTAGCCAAATTGACATTTTAAAAAAATGCAAGCAAAGATCTTGCATAGGAGTGTAGACTCTATATTTAATGCTTACCAACAAATGAAAAGCAAGATTTTTCTTGTTTCTAAAAAATTCATGATTGGATACTCAATGAGAAGTCCAAGCTAACGACCTAGGAGTTATGCATGAGGTTTCCTTAAAAAAAAAAAAAGCAAGAGAATATTCTTGAATTGAGGTGTAGATTCAATTCAACACCTACTACAAAAAAAAGGGAAATTTCTTGTTCTTATTTCAAGCGAAGAATAAATCATCCAAAAATCTTTTAGTCAATGTATTTCGATATTTCATATTCTTTGTAATCAATGTCTTTTTCGACATTTTTTTCTAGACATTCCCAAACCTAAAGTGTAATACATACATTTAGCTTGAGGGGAGGTTAGATATCTTAATTGATTAGATTGGTTTTCAGTTACACTAGCTAATTAATTATTTTACACTAGTTAGTTGTTTATCTAATTGACTATATAAGTGTTTATAATATTTGACGTAATTAACTCTCTATTATTAATATCATTCAACTTATTTTTCTCTATTTCTCTCTTATCAATGAGTTAAATCAATAACCGTAATATGGTATCAAACCTTTAAAGTTATGACTTATTCTTTTTCTTCCAATTTTTATATTTCTAATGTGGTATCATTACCTTGGTTGCGATTTCACACTCCTCTTCCCTCATCACTATTACATAGACAACTTCCACCGCTTTTTTATATCATCTTTCCTCGTGGCTTACTCCATTCTTTGTCATCTATGGAAAATATCAAAGATGGAAAATAAATTTTTGCCACTTATTACAATCACTTCCTAAATCACCACAAAGTACCTTCAATTCATTCTACAACTGCTTCAACCATATCCCTGAATTCTTCATATTTTGATTATTCATAATGTTGAAGATGACGAAGATTCAAAGATTGACTCGGTTTCAAGCAAAGATGAAGTATGGAGTTATGAAAACAAATTTAAATTTTTGTAATTTATTTTTAATTTCTTAAAATATTTTTGTTATTTTTTAAATGTATTATTTTAATGTTTGATGAGGTGAACAAATTGAAATCTATCTATATTTTGTCATATTAGCATATACCATATCATTTAAGGGACCAATAAATTCTATTTTAAAAAGTGGGGACTGTTTTCTCTATAAAATTAGTAAAGTCAAATAAAAGTTTTTGAAATTAAATAATTATATTTTCTTCTTATTACTTGTGTTGTCCATTATTTCTATATAATATATTAAGTGTAAAGGTATAACACTGACGATGTAAAGTAATTTTATACTGTCGTTCAATTCTGATCATTCACTTTACTATATTGTAATGTATAGTTTTTAAATTAACGATAGTTATCTAACTACCAGATGTCATGGCAAGTTATGATAGGATGATAGTGGAAAATTATTTTACATTGGCAATGTACTATCTTTATTCTCTAATATATTTGAATTACTATAATTATGTGTAGCACATAAAATAATTAGTCAAGTTCCCTAAAGACTTTGGGTTGAATGAAGCCAAACTATACTTAAAAAATAGGAGATTAAAATAAAGTCATAATATGTAACAAATACATGATAGGCACATTGGGAACCTAGAAAATTGTAACAAATGAAAATGTATTTATAGGTAAAAAATGAAGGTTTGATGGTGAGTCTTTTTCTTCTTTCTTTTCTTTGTTCATGGCAAAAAGTGAGTGTGTTTTGCATGTGGTAAAGAACATTAATTTCTTTCACCTATTTTATCTCTTGTTCATGATATTTTAATTGGCCCTTCCTTTTATTGTTGTAAGTATTTTCTTGCTACTATTTTTGTTATTGCTTAGTTTATGTTCATAAAAGTTTCAAATACTTTGTTTAAATTAATGTTTATAAAAGTTTTAAGCTCTAAATTTATATTCAAGTTGATGAGGATTTCAAGCATTTTGTTTATGTACAAACTCATGAAGAAACCAAGTTTTATGCTTTATGTCAAGAACTAGATTCAAAGTTCAAGCTTGTGTTAAAGTTTATTTTGTGATAAAGTTTCAAATTTTTTAAGCTTAAAGTTCAAATTTTATGTTCCAAAGTATGACTTTTACCTTTAAGAGTAGGAGAATCTTGAGTTTGATGATGCTCACTTGTTTACTTTTTAAAATGTTGGGAAATAAACTAAGGAATAAACTTAGGATCAATGACATTTTTGTGTATTTTGGTGTTGAAAATTTGAATCTCGATTCTAACTATATTTAGTATTTTGATCATTACTTTATGTGTATTCATCCTTTTTGAACGAATCTTGTTGGAACAAAACTAGACTCATATCTCTACATAAAATAGACTACAAGTTGGGAACACAAAAGTTGTCCCTTTATGTACATTAGAAGCTTACACATGAGAATCGAAATTGATGATCTACTTTTTGTTAAATTAGTTTTGAAAACTAGACATCGTAATCTTTCTAGAGTGGTCGTTTTCTTAATTTCGACATCGTTTGCTATTTTAATAAAATCAGTGAAGTTTGTGCTAAGATGCAGAAAAAAAAGTAAGAAATGATGTAATATGAAAGTATACATAGCTTATGTTTTCATATTGTAAAATAATTTTTATTATTAAAATATAAGGTTCGAGACTCTAAATTCCTTATGGATGAACCTAGTATACGTTGGAGAACTTTGAAACAAAGTCTTGTCTAAATAAGGAACTAAGTTGTGAGCTAGTCAAGTATACGTGAAAGAAATTTTGAAACAAAGATTCGTTCAAAAAGAAATCAAGTTGTGAGTCTCTTATTTATGGGGAGGACAAATTTCTAATTTTGTGTACTGACTAACTGAATTTTGATTCCTAATAAGTTGTTTAACTTTATGAATAAAAGTAGAGAAGTAGTTGTCTTGTGAACCCAAACTAAGGCCTAGTAGTTTTGAGAGTTGAGAGTCAAAATTCCATAAGTACTAAGATGATGCAATGTGAAGGTGAGGGTTTAGTAGACCAAGACATACAATTTCTAGTAATTTAAAAAGAACTTCAAGAGGTAAAGGCACCTACTGACATGCTAAACAAATTATGTGTTTAAATTGTTTACTTAATTGATGTTGAATTGTGATGGTGTATATTCTATGATGATTCACATGCAGGGTGTGTATTATTGTTGATTTATTTTCGTATGATAATTTGGCATTTGAATCATTATCACATGAATATTATTGAGAAAGAATGCAATTCTTTAGAAATACATGACATGATGATGCATAAACAGGCCTTAGCGGTGATTCGTGATGGGTACTACTGTCATTTCAGGGATTTGACGATCGTGGTGTTGCTTAGAAGAACCCACAATCCTTGCTAGGATATGAAAGAGTTGCTATGAGAGAACTTCACTAAAATTAGTGGTGTTACTCGAGAGAACCCACAAACCTTTGTGGGGTAGATGATATCCCAGAATCATGTGCATTAGTATGTGCTCAATGCATTAGGATACAATGCATTATTATTATCAAACTGTTTATGTGATAATTGTCTTGATTGTGTTATTTATATGTTAATTCTGTTTGGTGACCCTTGCAAGTGTTTTTGTTTGGGATGTATGCCACCTTTAATAAAATGATATTGACGTTGGAAGTACTTGATGCAGATTAGTAGTCAAACTCTTTACGCTTTGTGTTAGTCCTGTGGACATTTTATTTTGGCATGGTTATTTTGGGAACTCTTGTTGATCAACTTAGTTTTTCTTTTGTTTTATTTTTGGGTATATTTTAATTTAAATATTGTAATGTAACTTTTGAAAACTGTAATTTTCTACGGCATACGGTATTAGGTTGTGTGTAATAATTTACGGTAGAAGTCTTCTATTTTATAAATCGTACTTCAGATATCAAAACGTCGTAGACTACTCTAAATATTATTATTCAAATGTGATTTATTTATTTAAAATAAAATTACTCTCTTTTCTTATAAGATGAAAAAAAACTACTATCTAAAAGTATTTTTGAAATTAAGATTAGAACTTCGACAATAACATTCAATGATTGAAGTGTTATACTATATTTAAAAATAGGAAATTAAAATAAAGTCAAAATATGTAACAAAATAAAGTTAAAAGATACTTAAAAAATAATACGAGAGAAAAATAGTAGTAAGTAGAATAGAAGGAGACTTCTATTATACATTTGTTCGTTAGTAGTAGCGTAGAAGTTGTAAATTGTAATATAAAATTAGACATCTTTTATAATATATTACCGGTCTAAGCCCACAATCAGCGGCCCAACTCCTTATTTTTTTGGTCAAAGCGGCCTAATATCTATATTGACAAAAACTAAAAACTATGGGTGACCGAAACCCGTTGACCCGATTGTACCATTTCATTAGGGATTCTTACGAACTACCATAGGCGGCGACTCCGGCAGAGAAATAGAAACCGTCCTTGCATGGCTGAGTACGGTACCGTCCTTGCATGGCCGAGTACTCCAACACACCGTCACAACGACGAGCGTACGGACACTCCGTCCAGTTCTGTTACTTTCCACGTTGCATCTCCACTCTCTCACAGGGATCTACTTTCACTTTCACTGAGGTTCATGCTCTATCTCTCTTAAACCCCCTTTGAAATGGGTTTTCTGTTTTTAATACACGCAACAAAATTTCATTTCTGATATGTAAAGAGGCGAGTCAGCTATTTATGTTATTGGGAATCTTTCTTTATCTCTTTCCAACTGCATTCATGGTCATCATTTTCATCTTTCACATCTTTTTTCTTAATTTGATTTGGTAGCTAACTCCTGTGATCAATTCATCAATCTGTTTTGTAGTTAATTTGAAGACCAAAGTTACTTATATGCTGATGTGCAAAGTGAAGGGTGAGTGATCAATGAGTAAGCACACATTATTGACATTTTTCATTTGTTTATTTTTAGCTTAATTCATGAGGCTAGCTTAGTATAAATAGAAGCAATGTGAATCTTAATAATCGTGCACACTATCATTCTCTCTTGCTCTACTCTATTATTTTTCAATTTTTCACTACACCAATTCCACCGCCACTCTTTCTGTACTCTCTAACCATAAAAAAAAATGCATTTATACATTGAGCTATTGTTGTTGGCTAACATTGTTGTATCGACGGTCTGCACCGGTTACCTCCCTTTAAACCGGGTTGTGCCGCTCAACCACCGTGTTGAGATGGAGACATTGAGAGTTCACGACAGAGCTCGCAACTCAAAAATATTAGGCGCTATCAATTTCCCCGTCCAAGGCAAAGGCAACTCGGTGGTTCGGTACAGCCAATCATCTCTCCCATAAACTCCTTCATTTATTGTTATATGAAGTTACATAATCATTTTATGTAATTGTATGTGAAGTTAGATACCAATACTTCTGAATGCATAGTTATGTAGGGGAATGAATTTGATTTATTTTTTAGATGTTGATAATACTATTACATAATCAATTTATCAAAAAAAAAACTCAATTTAATTTAATTTTATTTGTATGAGTGGGATTTAATTAATAATTGATACTAATCGATGGCTTTTATTTTGTTTAGGATGTATACAACAATAGTGAAGTTGGGATCTCCACCAAGGGATTTTACTGTTATGATTGATACAGGAAGTGATCTTCTGTGGGTTAGTTGCAATTCTTGCGATAATTGCCCTCAATCTAGTGGGCTTGGGGTAAGGATTTTCAATTTTCATCATTTCTTTTTTACTATGCATAGTTATCAGTCCTACTTACTTATGGGTGTGGTGCTGTTTTGTTGCCTTGGGAACCAATATTTTGATTTGGAGCTTAATATTTGTTGCTTGTTATGTTGTGTACTCTGCAGTTTAAGCTAAATTTCTTTGACATGGTCAGTTCATCCACGGCTGCGTCGATTCATTGCTCGGACCGCCTATGCCCTATTGGGGTTCAAGGTGCGGTTGTTCGATGTCCTCCTCCTACTAAACTGTGCGGATACACCTATGGGTATGTAGATGATAGTACTACCTCGGGTGTTTATGTCATCGATGCAATGCATTATGATATGATCCTCGGACAGTCCTCTCCTTCCGGTGTTAACTCTTCAGCCACTGTGTTTTTTGGGTGAGAAACTGTTTTGCTTATTTATTGTGGACAATTATAAATTTGTGTGTACGTCGGGGCATATATAAATTAGATTTGCATAGGCGGGTCAAGGGAGCCTATGCCAGTAAAGAGAACTATAAGACTCAAAAACATAGATAATGTTCGGAGTTGGGAGTGTTGTGGGGCGTTAAATTGGTAATGCATGTTTTGTCAATAGGTTAATTTTTTAATAAATTGGAGAATTGTTTAATAGTGGGATTTGCTTATCTTCTCTGGTAGTTTTTGCATTCATTGTCATGTTTTTGGTACTACTAGTTCTTAATATGGATTTTGGCAGTAAGTTATTTACCAAATATGAATTTATAAACTGGTAGAGTTTTGGTGAAATAAAGATTTATGTAACTCAGGTCTGATATGTAAAGACAATTGAAGTGCTAACAAGTAGTGTGCTTTGAAAGAATTCTTGGTAGGCATTAGGTGATTGTATTTATAAACACTTCAAGTGTATGAATTAGTAAGATTGGTTGGTGGAGAAAAAAAGAAAGAAATTGCTGCATTATTTATTGCTCCAAAATCATTTTTGCTGTCATGGAACTACAGTCATGATTAGTGGTGCATGGGGCTGTTCTTGTGGATTAGGGGCATAGTGCATTTCATGTATAGTTTTATCATGTATATTTTATATAAAGGTATACAAACAGTACCTTGGCGTGGTATTGATATCATATTGTGGTGGGGTGATTTGTTTTGGTAAACATTATGTTCTAATATTTTTGAGGATTTAAAGTACAACTTGAGAGTGTTGCTGTCAATGGGCTTCCCCTCTCAATTAACCCAGATGCATTTGCATCAACTAAATATGGCGATAGAGGAACTACTATTGACAGTGGTACAACATTGGCGTATCTTGTTCAAGAAGTCTATGATCCTCTTATCGCTGCAATAAGATTTCTTGTACCTCGCCGAATACATTGAAATGTAGAATTTTGTTGGGATATTATTTTCCTTGGCTTTTCTATGATGAGGAGTTTTGCATTGTGAGAAAATAATGAGGATATTTTTACTCTTTGGTTTGCTTGCTTGTTTCATGTTTTGTTTATTTCCTAAAATCATCGATTGACATATTTCCATTGAGTTCATTAAGTTTCTCACTTTTATTTGACTTGTATTAAGTTTTATGGTTAAATATGTTTTTAATCCCTACACAATTATGACCTTTCAAGGTTACTTCCTAAATTTTTTTTTATTCACTTTTAGTCCTTATTTTGATTTTATAGGGACTTTTTTAGTACTAAAAGTATCAATTTCTTACAAAAAAATTTCAAAATAGGGACTAAAAATGAATAAAAAAATTTTTAGAGACTAAAAAGTTGAGAATCTTTTTAGAGACTAAAATTAAAATTTTGAAATTTTATAGGGATTAAAGTCTTATTTTACCCTAAGTTTTATTATGTTGGATATAGATCAATTTTGAAATCCATTAATGTATTCCAATATTTTTTTTTAGTTTAAAATCTTTTAATGAGTTTATGGAGACTTGTATTTCTTAAGATACTTCAACAATTGAACACCATTGAAGTTTACATTTTTTTGTTTTAATAATTCTTATTATTAATTTTCTTAAAATGGGGTTTGCATATTTTTCTTGTATTTTAAGAATGATATCGACCTTTAACGTATGCTGATGTTCAGTTTTCAAATGGATGTGTAGATAAATACTATTGTGTCACAATATAGCAGTCCCTTTAATTTGGAAGGAAATCCATGCTATCTAGACTCAACCAGGTAATTACAAATATAAATTTTGTTATGAAGATCTTTATTTACTTCAATGAAATGAGAGTTTGTCCAATTAGGATTTTTGAATATTTCATTAACTTTTTTGTATTTGTTACATATTCAGTGTAGATATTTTTCCTTCAGTCAGTTTTAATTTTGCGGGTGGAGCATCCATGGATGTAAAACCAACTCAATACCTTGTGCACAATGATTTAACGGTAAGCATGAAGTATGTTTGTTATGTTGCTGGTTATATTTTTGCCTACAAGTTATAATTTGGAATTATATACCACTTATGTGCCAATTTTCTTTAATAGGACGCCGCAATGTGGTGCATAGGTTTCCAGAAAGTGGAAAGTGGACTCCAAATATTAGGAGGTTAGATGATGGACATATTTTAACGGATTATATAAATTCTGCAATGCATTGGAAAAAAAAAAATTAGAATTCTCTTATTTGATTATTAAATGGAAACTTTTACTAATGGAAACAAATTCTAAAGATAGCATGTGTGGCATTTTTTCATCTGGAGGTTCTAAAATGAAAAACACACTGATTGAGTATTACAAAAATGATTGGATTCTCATAATAATCATTCAAATTGATTTCGATTAGATATTTAAATTTATTATTTGTTTTTCATTTGTCACAACAATCCAATTCCCAAAAAGAAGTCTGTATACTATGCTCTGACCTATGTAATCATGATAGCAATTGATTTTATCTAAGTATGATCTTATTTTTCGTAGATCTTGTCCTAAAAGATAAGATAATTGTCTATGACTTGGATAATCAGCGAATAGGATGGACTAACTATAACTGTAAGTTCTTCACTTAAACTATTATTTCCTACAAGAAGTATACCAATCATTCTCTATCTTAAAATTGAAAACTTGTTGTAGGTTCTATGTCTGTTAACGTCAATGTGACCCTGAACAAGGACATGAAGATCAATCCAAGAGCAAGGCAGTCGAGTTCCATCAGCTCAAAGTTAGGGATTCTGTCCAAATTATTACCTGTAACCATTGTGGCATTTTTTTTATGCACATAATATAATCTTGATGGAGTTAGCACATTTGTTATTTAATCTCAATATTCAATCTCTGTAATGTAGTATTCAATCTATTATGTTTACCCATCTTTCATTACTTTTATATTCTAACTTTGTTATTTCGTGCCTTTCCTTTTAAGTGTCTCTTAAATTTTTGTTACTGGTTGTCCCTGATTTGCGCGAATTAAGTTATTTGAAGTTTGAGGTTGAAGTGGATGTATGTCTAATAATTTGTGCCCGGCTATAAGAGACTAAGGGTTGTTTAATATTTTTAAATTATGGCAATGGGCATGCGCACTGGCTTCTAGATTTATTAAAACATTTTTCATATGGCAGCTCCAGGAGCATTTCTATTATGAAACAAAGACAAAATGGAGACCGTAGAGATCGAATTCATCCAAATTCCAAACATTGTGATCTATTTGTCTTTGATCAACAAACTCTAGGATTTATAGGATTTACTGTTTTTTTTCAATTAACACTTTAAAATTCCAAGGATGTGTCCTTAGCTCTAAAAGGGTTGAAAGTGACATAATGTTTGCGTTGTTTTGGTTTTGTTAATGATTCTATGAAATTGCTTCATGATTCTCTTAAAGATGAGTTGATTAGTTATACAAGAAAAAGAGATATATAGTTATGAAATTGTTTATTGGTCCTGTTTTCATTTGATTCACCAAATATATAGGCTTAAATAAGAAATCTTCTTTTAAACTTGTGTATTTAAACCAATGCCACCACTATTTACAATATTCAAACTATGAGATTGTCCCCTTTCAATAAGTATTAGTCCAGGCTAATCATTTTTTATTAGAAAGACTTGTTACAGTTAAAAAAAAATGTACATAATTAGGAGATGACTTTGAAATTGGTAGTGTTTTAATAACTGGCTCCAAATGATTGGTCATATTGGTCAAATCGAAATTGGGGTATGGCTGGATAGAGTTACTAAATGCATTTGACACACATTCAACCCGGTAAGAATAAGTGGAACTCGGTCAAAATCGGTGATTCAGTCAGTTTAACGAACTTTCTCGGTTCAATGCGGCACAAAGAAGAAGAGGGTGACAGAAGAAGGATAAACAATTGGTTGGTTACAGATAACTCTCATTATCTCATCCAAAGGTGGATAAGCAGAAGCTTTGAATTATCACCACTAGTTTGTGCAGAGCTGAACCTTAGAATTTGAGTGTTTTAAGGGAATTAAGAAAATCGTGCTCCTATAAATAAAATTCAAAGCTTTTATAATTATTTAAATATCATTCTCATTGTTTGTTTTTTTGGCAAAATCATTAATAATTCAGTCGTAATCAAGATTTTTTTATAAAACTATTTTCATTTGAAATCAAAGCAATGTTATTTAATCTATCTGGTGACATATTAAACCGCAAATAAAATTTTAACAATTTTAATTTTGAAAAACTTCTTTCGAAAAACAAAATTGTAATAGGAATAGTTAGTATTATTCTATAAGATATACATGCATTAGAAAAACAATTAAAAGTCATTAAAGAACTCAATATCATATACTCAAGAAAGCAGTATGTGCACCACTTTACTCATGTTCTTTAAGTCTTTCATAAATATGTTTTCAATCATTAAAACATTCATTTGCTATGTGACTTGTTTTATGACTTGTACCAAATAACTTACAAAAAAAAAATAAACAAAAAAACTCTATCCAATTCTTTTAAATAAACAAACCAATTTCTATCTCGTTCTACTACATTAAAACATGACGTGCTTTCCAATATGATCCAATCCGGGTCGTCTTCAAATATACATATCCAATATCTTCTGAAAGAGGTTATTTATCTTCTTCAGCATTTAAATTAAAGAGCTTTATTCATTCATGTCTTTAGAGAGGTCAATCGGTGTGTTGATTGTTTACCTAATAAGGACCGCTTTTCTCGCTCGTTTGACTAAGTTGTAGTGGATTTTTCGTTTCCTCCCTTAAGCATTATTCTTCTTGATGATGTAAGAGGTACCGGTTTACCTCGTTTAATTTCATAATTTAATTTCCTTTTCATAAAAAGACAAGAAGGAACCGAATTTCTTTTCTTACTCACCCAAAAGCAACACTACAACAACAATATTGAACTGTATGCCAAGTGAAAGGGATAAGAGTTATAAAAGATTAGAAAATAAGAAACTCACAAATTAGAGAAAGTCTGATTCTTCAATTGTCCATATCAAATTTTTGATTTTAGTGCCCCAATTAATCCCTTCAATCAACTGCTATAATTATGAATACAATTAGTCCCCCCCTTACAGAGAGACTTTGCCTCAGTACGAGTACTAAATCAACTATTTTAACAATAGCCTACAAGTTCTATTCACTCTGCCTCTTCAGACTTTGAGTATTCTTTCTCCAGCCTCTTCAGGCTTTACAAGTATTATTTACTCTATCTCTTCTGACTTTGAGTATTCTTTCTCCAGCCTCTCTAGACAGTACAAGTATTATTTACTCTGCCTCTTCAAACTTTGAGTATTCTTTCTCCAGCCTTTCCATACTGTTGTCGTGAAAACCATTCTACAACATTTTGGCAAACTACCGTTGAGGTTCATGATCGTTGTTGCCACTAACAGGCTGATTTACATTAGTTCAAGTTTGTGTCTTAATTGACACAGAGTTTGTTTCTAGGATTCTAACTTTCATTGAGAGGATGTTATATATTCAATCCTATATCCGTTCAAGTGTATGAAAATACTCTGAATGATTTACATCAATTTTAATAACTCTCGATTAAAAGGATTTTGCATTCATGCATTTTTGTTAAGTTTTGCTTGTTGTGTTGTGTTTGTTTCTCTTTTTCAAATGTTGCAAGTTGTTGTATGTTGTTGTGTGTTAATTATAGAAGCAACTACAACATTGCCTTTGTCCTTCAAGGGATGGTTTAATGTCCTTTATGGAATGGTCTTGTGTCCTTCATGTTATGGTCTTGTTGTCCTTCACCATGATGCTTCAATGTCTTTAAAAATAGATCAGTTGAGATCAATTCTAGCCGCTGAGCATAAAAATGAAACTTAGAATTTCTTTCAGTATTTTGATTTCAATTTGGCTGAAGCAGAATGTTCTTGATCAGATGCACAAATCAAACAAAAGCATAATTTCTTGACCAAAGGCAAAAACACCAGAAGCATGATTTCTTGACTAGAGGCAAGAACATCAAAAGCATGATTTGTTGACTAGAGGCAAGAACACTAGAAGCATGATTTCTTGACCAGAGGCAAGAACATCAGAAGCATGATTTCTTGACCAGAGAAAAGAACACCAGAAACATTATTTCTTGACTAGAGGCAAGAACATCAGAAGCATGATTTCTTAATCAGAGGCAGGAACTCTGGAATCATGATTAATTGACCAAAAACAGCTTTACTTGACTAGAAACATGGAGCAACCATAGGTAGAATTACTAGTCCAGAAGCAACAACCAAAGGCATTGATTGTGTCAAAACATTGACTTTTAGTAGAGACATTGACTTTTTTCCAAAATTGACTTTTTCTAATAGTTGACTTTTAACTGAACATTGACTTTTCTTGGGTGTTAACTTTTTCAAGAGCGTTGACTTTTCCAAAGGATACATAATAGTTCAGAGTTAGACGCTTGATGAGATTATTAGAGGCAGAGGTAGAAGAATTCTTTTTACCCTTGTTTGAGTCAGAAGCATAAGAATTCTTGTTACACGTGTGTATCAAAGGCAGAGGAACATAATCCAGTTGGGTTTACTAGAGGCAGAGGAAGTCAAACACTTGCTTAATCTCCAAAGACAATTTGTCGGAGCCAACTGGTCAAAGGTAATTTGACCAAAAGCTTTATTGGTTCATCATAGGCACACTTTCCCAAAGTCTGTTTTCCTTCATCAGAGCCAAACATTCCCAAAGTTTGTTTTTCTTCATAAGAGGCAGACTGCAGCAGCTGCACTAAGAGCAGAACTGAATCAGGAATAGAGGTGTCTTGGCAAAACCTTCTCGTACCATCAGAGGCAGAGGTAGTCTAATGCTTTTATCATCAGAGACAGTATATTAGATGCGCTTTTTCACCAGTTTTGAATGCAAAATTTTCCATGTGTTTGTGACCAATTATCAGAGGATATGTCCTAATATCCATCATAGTTTTGTGGTCTTGGAATTGCGCACTTTAAATAAAATATTAATGCCTAAAATTGTTGCCACAAAATGATTTTGTTATCATCAAAACAAGTAGTGTCTTTTGTTAAGACAAACTCTCAAATTAAGTTTTGATGAAAATAAACAAAGGTTAATTAAGAATGTTAATTATGATTCTAAAAGTTATGTTAATTTAATCTGTGCTCTTGAGTGTTTTTATTAAAGATAGGAACCAAGCAAAGCAAAGAAATCAGATGAAAAACTAAACAGAACATTCTTGATCATAAGCTGTACAAAACAGAGAATGTTCTGCAGAATCAAGATTGATTGTCGCAGCCACTTCACCAATCATTCTCCACTATTTTAACAAAGCTTATGCCTTAATTCTTTATATCAATTTGATCAGTACATGGCAAGGAACAAATAGGAATCATTATTACTTAAAGAGGTTCTCGAGTCACAAAGATAAATCATCATGAATCAAAGCAAGTCAAAACAGATTGTAAACTTTCTCCAGTTTGGAACTGTCAAGAAAGTTGAAACAAGACTGAAACTCAAGATTGATTATCAGTCCCCATAATGTCCAGAAGACTATCAGACCAGATTGATCATCAATCTCCACTTCTGATCATCATTCTACGTTTATGAAAAGAACAATCTCCGTTTTCTACAGAAACAGACTTCTCAGTTCTACAGAAGTTGTTTACTCCTTTCCAAATAGTTTTGGATCAAATCAAGTGTCCAGATCAAAGCCCAATTATCATCAAGTATTTTCGAAGCTTAAGGGATCTTAAAGCGCGCAGAAAAGCTGTTTAAACTTGAGCAAAACAGCCCAGTCAAGCAAGGCCCTAAGCTGTAACATGAATGGATTATTTTAAATTAGATATATTGCTTTGGTCAAAATAACAGAGCACTACCAACAGCTCTTTCTGACCAGAATTAAATGCTCAAATCATCTATAAAAGGAAGGCAAACACTCAGCAATACTCATAACTTCAAGTGCCAAGTATTCTCATTAAATCATATTCACTTGCATTCTTGAAGCTATCTCATTCACAAAAAGAATCAGGCTGAAACTACCATTCACTTCCAGTTTATCTTTCTGAGATCTTTTTATTCTGAATCTATTCTCAAACAAGAGTTGAGCATAATCAGATTCAACCAAACCTTTTAAATCATTATTGTGTAAACTCATAACTATAAAGATTGTTTATAGTTTGAGTGTGATTAAAAGAGTAAATCGTAAAATCCTATCAGTTTTGTTAGGTGACTTGATTGAATCCTTTCTGGGTGGAAAGGAAGTGTAGCTACAGATCAAGATTGATCTTTAACTGTGTAGCCAAAAGATTGTTCTTCGTTTTTTGAACACTTAGTGAAAATCTCACAGTTGTGAGGACTGGATGTAGCCTGAGTTGGGTGAACCAGGATATATCGTTATGTGGTATTTCTTCCTTATCACTATTTACATTCAGTTATTTTTATTATCAAGTTAAATAGAGAAACTAAAAACTGTGATTTTAACTAATCAAGAACGTTCTCCGTTTTCTGTTTCAGAACCGAGAACGTTCTCCGTTTCTGTTTTCATAACCAAGATCATTCTTGAGTTGTTTTTCTTAAGTTTTTAACAGGAAATTTTAATTAGGCAAGATTACAATTCAAACCCCCTTCCTTGTAACTTGACATTGCTACTTCATCTTTTGTATTTTAAACCAATTGTTTTATCTCAATCTTCCCTTTTTTGATGATGACAAACATCTATTTTTGTGAACAATTTTTTTTTTTAAAAAAAACATAACAGTTCATTATGGCTCCCCCTATAGAATATGCATGTCTGATTTTAAAAGCTGAAGACAATATTATGATAGTTAAAAAAATTGTTCAAAAATATACCTTCTCCCCCTTTTGTCATCAGACAAAAAGTAAAGAAAAACTGTAAAAAATACTGAAAATTGTCAATAAATGACATTCTTTCAAATTATTACATTCAATTTTATTAGAGGCACAAAAAGCAAAATTTTAACCAGTCATTTTGTTTTTATCAAAAGCAAGCATTCAGAGGCAACATCATTCTTTAATAAACACAATCTTTAGATGACTTTTTATAACCTCAAATATGTCCACAACATGGGGTTTTATGAAAATGTAAGTCCACTGACGTTTACAAATTTAATATAAAACTACCCTTATGAACATAATCCCTTGTGAAATGATGTTTAATCTCTATATGTTTTGCTCTTGAATGTCAAATAGAATTTTCGGTTAAACATATAGCAGAAGTATTATCACATAAGATAGGAATGTTACTCTCATTAATGTGGAAATCTGCAAGTTGGTACTTCATCCACAACACTTGAGTACTGCAACTTGCTGCTGATATATATTCTACTTCTGTTGTTGACAGTGCAATGGTTCCTTGTCTTTTGCTTGACTAGGAAATCAGATTCTCATCAAGGAAAGTGCAATTTCCATTGGTGCTCTTTCTTTCTAGCTTATCTATAGCATAGTCAACATCACCGAAACCAACTAACCTGTACTCAAAGGAAGGCTTATAACACAAACCAAGGTTAGTTGTGCCCTTCAAATATCTAAAGATCATCTTAACAATTGTTAAGTGGGATTCTTTAAGATCATATTGAAATCTGGCACACGCACACACTAAACAAAATGTCAGGTCTAGAGGGAGTCAAGTCAAGAAGGAAACCTATCACTCCTCTGTATACCTTTTGATCTACCTGCTTACCAGTTTCATCTTTATCAAGAGAGCAAGTTGGATGCATAGGAGTTGCCATTACCTTGCAGTTGTCCATTTTTATTTTTTTTAAGAAATTATCTTGTGTATTTGGTCTGGTGAGTGAGTACTCCCTCTAAACTTTAATGAATTTGAATTCCTAAAAAGAATTTTAATTCACCCATCATGCTCATTTCAAACTCATTCTGTATTAACTTAGAAAATTCTTGGCAAAGTTTGCCATTATTAGAATCAAATATGACATCATCAACATATACTTGGACAATAAGAAGATCATTTTTAGAAGATTTTGTAAATAAAGTAGTGTCCACTTGGCCTTTTTCAAAATCGTTTTTTAACCAGAAGTTACTTAATCTGTCATACCAAGCCCTTGGAGTTTGTTTTAGCCCATATAAATATTTCCTTAATTTAAACACATGGTCTGGATATTCAATGTCCTCAAAACCAGGGGGTTGCTTGACATACACTTCTTCATTTAGGTATCCATTTAAAAAGGAACTTTTCACATCCATTTGATATAAAGTAATTTTGTTAAATACAATAAAGGAAAGTAAAACTCGGATTGCTTCTAACTTGGCCACATGGGCAAAAGTTTCAGCGTAATCAATACCTTCTTGCTGACAGTATCCATGCGCTACTAGTCTTGCTTTGTTTCTAACTACTTCACCTTTATCATTTAACTTGTTTATGAAAACCCATTTGGTTCCTATGTATTTCTTTTCTTTAGGCTTTGGAACAAGAATCCATACATCATTCGTTTTAAACTGATTTAATTCTTCTTGCATAGCCAGTATCCAACCATCATCTGATAGAGCTTCATTTATGGTTGTTGGTTCAAATGCATAAAGTAGTCCAAACTATGATGATTCTTTAGTAGATGATCTAGTTTTTAGAGGATCAGTTGCTCTCCCAATTATCAGAGTGTCTGGATGAGATAATTGGTATTTCCATCCAAGTTTTGATTCCTGATGGTTCTGATTTGATTGCTCAAGCATATCCTCTGAATTTTTTGTTTCCTCTATGTTTCCTCTGATTTAGCTATTTCCCCTTGATTTAATTGTTTCCTCTAATTTGGTTGTTTTCTCTGATTTCTCTGAATCTGTAAAATCTTAGCCATCAACTTGTTTCTGTTTGATTTTGAAAACCCTCTTGGATCTAATTGACTGGTTTTTAGATGATCATTTTCACTTCCTCTAATCAAAGATTCTGGATGAAAAGATTTGAATCTCCATCCAAATTTGCATTCTTGATGAGCTTGATTTGAGTGCCCAGGGATATCTTCTGAATCTGATGGTTCCTCTCATGCTCTTGATATATCTAGTTACCAATCCTCTGTTCTTGACGGTTAGGTCTTGGAACATTTGCTTTTCTCCCATCATGTCTTGTTTGTATCCACTGTCCAGGTGCCATAATTGGTGTTTCGCCTTTGTTGCTAAGGACATCTGCAAGATAAACAATTTCTTCTTCTTCTTCTTCTTCTTCTTCTTCTTCTTCGGCAGTTTTGTGAACTCACTATTTATTCGGATTCATTCGCTGTATGTTGTCGATCTGCAATTGCTGTTGAAAACTTCCATTGATTTATGTGATTGACAAAACGTCTAAATAAGGTAAGGGGTGAGAGAGTGTTTGAATTCATGAATATAATATATTGTGAGATGAACGGAAAAACTGTGTCAAAATCTTATAAGTACTAGTAAGTTTTTGGTATTAAATGAAAAAATTCTAATTACATCAAGTTTATGGAGATTTCCCTGTTTCTTTAGAAGTAAAAAAATTTAAAGTGTTCATTTTGATTTTTGAGAAGCGTGATATCCTAAATTAGTTATAAAAGTATTTATTTCTTGGAAATAGATTTTCTTTATCCGCTATGAATTTTGTTCGAAACATCTAGTATAAATTATTATATATGTTGAGGTTCATGAGTGTTGTTGCCACTAATGGGCTGATTTACATCAGTTTAAGTTTGTGTTTAAACTGACACAGAGTTTGTTTCTAGGGTTCTAACTTTCATTGAGAGGATGTTATATATTCAATCCTATATCCGTTCAAGTGTATGAAAATACTCTGAATGATTTACATCAATTCTAATAACTCTCGATTAAAAGGATTTTGCATTCATGCATTTTTGTTAAGTTTTGCTTGTTGTGTTGTGTTTGTTTCTCTTTTTCAAATGTTGCAAGTTGTTGTATGCTATTGTTTGTTATTTATAGAAGCAGTTACATCATTTCCTTTGTCATTCAATGGATGGCTTAGTGTCCTTCATGGAATGTTTTCATAAATAGATTCGTTGAGATCAATTCTAATCGTTGAGCATAAAATTGAAACTTAGAATTTCTTTAAGTATATTGAATTCAGTTTGGCTAAAGCATAATGTTCTTTATCAGAGGCACAAATAAACTAGAAGCATAATTTTTTGACCAAAGGCAAGAACACCAGAAGCATGATTTCTTGACCAGAGGCAAGAACATCAAAAGCATGATTTGTTGACTAGGGGCAAGAACACCAGAAGCATGATTTCTTGACTAGAGGCAATAACATCAGTAACATGATTTCTTGACCAGAGGCAGGAACTCCATAATCATGATTAATTGACCACAAACATGGACTAGAAGCAAATTTACTTGACTTGAAGCATGGATCAACCAGATGCATAATTACTAGACCAGAAGCAACAACTATAGGCATTGAATGTATCAAAGCATTGACTTTTTAACAGAGGCATTGACTTTTTCCAATTATTGACTTTTACCTGAACATTGACTTTCCCTAGGTGTTGACTTTTTCAAGAGCATTGACCTTTCCAGATGATACATAATAGTTCATAGTCACACGCTTGATGAGATTATCAGAGGTAGAAGTAGAAGAATTCTTGTTACACTTGTCAAAGTTAGAGACAGATGAGTTCTTGTTACGCTTGTGTATTAGAGGCAGAGGAACATGATCCAATTGGGTTTATTAGTGGTCGAGGAAGTCAGACGCTTGCTTCATCTCCAGAGGTAATTTATCAGAGGAAACTGGTTAGAGGCAGTTTGACCAAAAACTTGATTGCTTCATTAGAGGCAGACTTTCCCAAAGTCTTATTTCCTTCATCAAAGGCATACTTTCCCAAAGTCTATTTTTCTTCATCAGAAGCAGACTTCAACAAATGTACTGAGAGTTGAACTGAACCAGGAACAAAGATAGTCTTTGCAAAACCTTCTTGTACCATCAAAGGCAGAGGTAGTCTAATGCTTGTATCATCAAATGTGCTTTTTCACCAATTTTGAACGCAAAATTTTCCATGTCTTTGTGACCAATTATCAGAGTATATATTTTCTATGTCTTTGTGGTCTTGGAACTGCACACTTTAATAAAACGTTAATGCCTAAAATTGTTCCCAAAAACTGATTTTGTTATCATAAAAACAAGTAGGTTATTATATATTTCAAACCAGTTTTGTTCTCATAGGGCGGTCACCCATCTCATCCTTGCTTACGACCACTGCTAAGTTTTGTGATGATATTCCACCACCTGTGGAACTCAAGGCCTTTTGTCAGTAAAGATCAAAGAAGCTATTTGTTTTTTTTTTTTTGTCAATCTAGAGTTTATTTTTGTATAGATGTTTTTTTATTTTTAGGCTTAATTGCAATTTTAGTCCCTCTATTTTTACTGATTCATGAAATTGGCCCCTTTATTTTAAAAGTCAATAATTTTGGTCCCTCTCTCTGATTTTTTTAACTAAAAATGATGTATGATGTTTTAAATAACGTGATATAAGATACGATGGTGTAGAATAATTAACACCCATAAAATTGGAATAAAACGCCGTAAAAACATAAGTTTCAACTTCGAATTTTTTTTTCTTCATATTTTTAATGTCATATGAATAATTCTACGTTTTAGATGGTTCTATATCATAGAATTATATGTCACCTCATTAAAAATATGTTAAATCGTCATTTTTAGTTTAAAAATCCGAGGGAGGGACCAAAACTGTCGACTTTTAAAATAGAGGGGTCAAAACTGTAATTAAGCCTTATTGTTAAGTTTTAATTTTTTTTGTGGGTTTAATGATGAAAAAGATGACGACGACGATGAATATGATAGAGAGATTGTTGAGTTTTTTATTTTTATTTTTTTTGACGAAAATAAGCTCATAGCATTTCATTCATAATAATTTGTTGGATATATGTCAGATTATCAATAAAATATAGAAACTAGCTAAAGATGTAGCTGCCTTTGCTAAATTATGAGCTGCCTTATCTGTTTGTCTCATAAGAAACTCGACATGAAAATTTACAAAATGAGATTAAAAAAAACTTGTTTTTACTCAAAGAGTATAACATCTAAATCCAAGACTTTTTTTTTTTTTTGTGAAATTGATCCACCACACTCTTAGAGTCCATCTCAAAATCAACATACAAGATTTGAAGGTCGTGCATCCATTGTAGAACACTCAAGAGGATGCATAATTTGCCCTCTCAATGGCACAACGAGGGCAAAACCACTAGATTTTATCTAGAACAAAGTTGTCATTGTCATCTCGGTGATAAATTCCAATACCAACATTGTTTTGGTGCAATGAAAAAGAGGCATCTATGCTGCATAGGTAATGACATGGTGCTAGTTTTTCCAAACCTTGCTTTGAACAATGGGGGATAGCATTATGAGACTGATAAGCTTGATTCTAGTCATTTAAAGTATGCATACTACGAGTGTACACCTGTTGTGAGGTCTCAACGACATTCTTCCAAATCTTCTTGTTTCTATGAGTCAAAATGCTCGATAAAATACAAGCACACTGCGCTTCCTGCTTAATGTCTAAATGTTGCATAAAGTCGAAAATAATACCTTTCACTAAATTGTTGCTACTGCTGGCCGCATTCATTAGTGGAAGAAAACCACTACGATGCTACCATCTTATGATGATAGGACCCTGAAAAAACATATGCAAGCTATCTTCTAGACTAGCATAACATAATTCACACTGATGCGAACTATTGATACCACTATTCTACAATCTATCACGAGTGGGAATAAAATTATGACAAAGGTGCCAAATGACACTCTTAAGCTTTGGTGGTGCTTTAATACGTCAAATAAGGTGCCATTGCCCGATAAATCTAAATTTTGAGCGTTCAATAAAATTATCAACTAAGAACTGGCAAGCACTTCTAACTAAATAAATGTCATTGTTTTCAAACTTTCAAATATATTCTTTGTACTATATAGGACAATTGTCATGAATTTAAAAAAAAATCTTTTGTCCTTTTTTCGCGCCTCAATCATAGGATGTGAATGTGATCATAAGAGCATTCTCATTTCATAGAAGCTTGAATTAGAGGATTCAAAATAAGTTGTTGTACATACTTTAATCAAAGGGTTCACTTGAGTCAAACTTGTTTTTGAGAGAGTGCTTAAATGTTGTGCATAACAGATGATTGACTATCTTCAGAGCATTAAATCAGAGGATAAAAAAAAACTTTTGTTGCGCTTATTAGAGGCAACTAAATCAAAGGGAGCGTTGAGGCGCGTTGATCAGAGTCTTGAAAGTGCTTATTATAGTGAATACTTTCAGAGCTTGTATTAGAGTGTGCACACTTAGAAAAACACATTAAAACAAAAATTGTTTTCACATATATTTTTGTTATCATAAAAAAACAATTAAGGATCATTGTTCTTTAAACCAACTTGGTTTTAACAATCTCTCTCTCTTTGATGATGGAAAACACTTATATTTGTGAACAATTTTTCTTTTAAAATTAAATCTAAATAAAGTAAACACAAACCAATGCTCCTCCTGAGTAAGAGTAGGAGTGATTTTATCAATATGCGAGCATCTATACTATTTAACATGTGCACAGTTTTCATTTGAAAAGGTTAAAAAATGTTTAGATATTTTCTAAACAAATTATCCCCCTTTTTCAAATATCAGACACTTCTCCCAAAAGAAAAATTGTTCTCAGATTGTTCTATGCTTTCGTCACTAGACAAAAAATGAGTAAACAGATAACAAGATATAACAAGCAAAAATCGAGAGTAGAAGAAATCAGATATTCATAAAACATATGGTGTAGAGTACAAAACTTTACAATTTGGAAAAAAAAAATCCTATGGGTTTGGATTGGTTTGGCGAGCTACGATAAGTCTTAGGGTGTTTTGTATATGCTCTTGATTTTAGCCGTTGATTCCACGAAAGCCTCACTTTTAACTTCTAGCCTAGAAATGTCTTCTTTATTTAGAAATTGAGAAAGGTAAAATGGTGTAGAGAGAATTGGTTGAGGGGCATCATCTTCAACAGAAGAACTTGAACTTGAAGCAACATCCAAGGTTGGGACTTCAAGAAGTGGTTTCTCAACTTGAGGAATGACTACAGATAAGTGCATTGATGATGGTGAGACAACCACTAGAATTTCTAGATTATCAGGGGAGAAAAAAACTAAACTAGTTGTTCATTCTAATGTTGTAGTCAAGGTCTTCATGGTCTGAGTTTCTTATGCCTTCTTGAAATGCAGAACCCAAAGGTAGAGGACTTATTTAGTATGCTAAATGGCAACAATATTATGATGTGCCAACTGCTTTTCATACTCCATGTTTTCCCTTATCCAATTTGCTACAAAAGAGAAACAACAATCCCACTGAGCATTGACTTCATTAGGATTTAAACGAATTTAGTTTATGTTCCTAATCCTGTTAAACCTAATTGTAAATGCAAAAATAAATCATTTAGATTTGGGAATCCAGAAGGTAGGGAGGGAATGAAGTGTGCGAAGTCATATGGAATGGTAGTATTAGGTTAAATGTTTAAGGGGTGGGAGTTTGCTGCACATGTAACAACTAATATTTCCTTTAAAGAAGTAAGACATGTATCATCTGAGATTTCAGATGAGTCTATTTCAAGTCAAGATGAATCATTGATAATGTTTTCTTTGGGTTGGTTAGAAATGGGAATGGTGTTTGTTGTTTCAGAGTTTGGTTCACGGGTAGAGGATGGTTGAGTTTCTGGTTCAGATACAATAATAATAGTCTTAATTGAGTTTGGGGTTGTGTAACTGTAGAGGCTAAAGATGGGTCGAAAGTGTTTTTCTTAGCAAATGATGAGTTTAAAACCACACTACTATTAACATTAACAAAAGTAGAAACATAATTGAACTTAGAAGTAGTGATTGAAGTAGCAATGTCAATCACAAGAAATGGAGTTCGATTTGTGATCCTTTTAAAATTTTGATTCATGTGCTTAAATTAACTCAAGATCAATCTTGGTTGAAACAGAATGTCCATAATGTTTTGGGTATGAAACAAATTAGTTTATAGTGAATTGTGTTTTGTGTGTGCAAATAATTAAAGATAATGGATAGAAATATCACACACACAAAATATAATGGTTCACCCAACTCGGGCTTGTCTTGTCCTTACAATTGTGAGATTTTCACTATGTGCTTCAGAACCAGAATGTTCTCCTTCACACATTTTTTCTTGATCACACCTTGATCAATTACAATCTTCACCTATCAACCTAGAATGGAGTTTTACAGTCACCTTTCAACCTTTAAAGGATTTTCATAGCCACCTTTCAATCTAGAAAAGATTTTTACAAACACACTGAATCTAACATAAAAGATAGGCTTGAGTTACAAATGATGTGTATGATAAAAGTGTTTGGGATCTTGAAACTTCTCAACACTTGTGTGAGATAAATAAAGACAAACTCAATAAATAATGATCCATAAATATAGAGAAGAAGCTTGACTTTGCTTGAATAGTTTTTGACTTTTTCTTCCTTAAACAAGTATGGGTAAACTTCAAATTGAACTCTTGCCTTCATCTTCCAATTGATCTTCAATTTATAGATGATGAGAGGCTTTGAATATTTACTTTAAACAGAATATAGTTGTTAGACACATCATCCAAGTGTCAAATCGGTTTTAAAACAATTAAACACATCTTGATATTGTTGTCCAGAACATTCTTGACAAACCCATAATGTTCTTACTTTTGGGTCTGATGGAAAACATGAATGGGAGAGTGGATGGGCTGTGAAATGTCAGTCTTCTTGCTCAAAAGCATGCAGAGCTTTCTGTAAAAAAGATGCAGCAACAATGTACTCATGTCCTTGTTTTCCTTGCTAATAGCTCATCACTCTAAAGATTGATCTGGTCTTCAATCAGGAGGCTATTTTCCTCCTATGGGCCTTCAGATCGAGTTCTGGGCTTGACCATTGATTTGAGTTATCTTGATACTCTTTAACTTGTGGTTTGGACTATGGAAAATGATCTGTCTTGACTTTGTCTTTGATAGGGAATAACCATAATGTTCTTCTGATCAGTATGTCATAAATCTGAAGATAAATATGGATATCATTCTGCATGTTTGTTTTTCCATGTAGGCCTTCAAATCTTGACTTTTAATTGCTCATTAAATGTTGGAAAGCTCATGTGTGAAATGCCAACTGATTTACTGCATGTTGCATTTCAAAAAAGATCCTTATTGTCAATTGTTCTTTAATAGATCAAACAGAACATTCTAGTTAATGTTCTTGCATCATTCTTTAAACAAATGACTTAATAAATGATTCAATCTTGAAATGATTTCTTTTTCAAAGTTGACTCTTGTCATTTTGATGAACTGATATGAATATTTATGAGTGCAATTAACTTGTTTATCACGAGAACATTCTTTCATAACAATTGAGAAGATATTTATTCACTTGATGATGTGAATGACTTCTTGCTTGTCCATTTATGTGATTCATGTTCCTTAAATAAAACTCAAGTGCACATTCATTAGTAGATCACCATTCATAAAACTTAATTATTTATTTCTTAAGTTTTATGGATGGATATAATAAAAAATTTAAGAATGTCCATAGATATGTAATTAAACTCCCCCTAAACCCATGCAAGAAATAGTCTAATTAAACTCCCCCTAAACATATGCAAGAGGTTAATTCTTAACATTCTTCATTCATTACTTCCATCGTATATTTCTCTCCTCTTTTTGGCATTTGTCAAAAAGGTTGGTGAATAAAATAAAATGTGAAGTACAATTGTAGAGATCATGTGGTTGATAAATGCATTCATATATCAAACTTAGCATGTATGATGATCAATAATCATTCTAGTCAACAATGAAATCAAGATATGGATAATGTTAACAAAAGTAATATGACATAATTACATGCAAACATTGTTATAAATTATCAAAAAGTTATCAACTTTGGAAAACACAATTTAACCCCTCATTCTCGTGTTTGCACCTTCAATTGGCATCAAAGCTCGGTCTCAAGGCTGAGCACTTTACAGTGTTTGAGAAAAGATCCAAGGGTTCAATATGTTTAGATTCAGTGAAGAAGCTGCTGGAGGAAACATCAACATACCACCTCTGTTTGATGGAAGGATAGGCAGAGAAGTTTCTATATTTCACAAGATCATGAACTTTGGGACTTGGTCGAAGATGGTTATATTGCTCTGAAGAGTACTTGTGGTTTTGAAATTCCAAGAAAAGAGATGAATATTGATTAGAAGAAGAAGTATAAGATGCATCATAAGTCCAGAACATTCATGATAAATGCAATAACCTTCAAGGAGTTTGACAAATGCACCAACAAGGAGACAACAAAGAGTATTTATGATAGTATAATTTTGACCCATGAAGGAAGCAAGCAAGTTCAAGAAGCAAAGGCCAATCTCCTAGTAAAAAAGTATGAGCTGTTCAAGATGGAAGATGATGAAGACATTGAAACAATGTTTTCCAGATTCCAGATCCTAGTCTCAAGACTAAAGGTACTTGATAAAAGTTATACCATTTCTAATCATGTGAAGAAAATCCTTAGGAGTCTGACAAACAAGTGGAGACCTAAGATCACTGCCATTCAGGAAGCAAATGATCTGAATACTCTTAAGCTAGAAGAATTAATCAGCTCTCCCAGATCATATGAAATTGAGCTTAAAGAAGATGAGCCCAAGAAGAAGAACAAGACTCTAGCCTTGAAATCCAAGCAGAAAAATGTTCTAAAGGATACATCAGAATCAGAGGATAGTGATTCAGCAGCTTCTTCACTGAATCCAGACATATTAAACCCTTGGATCTTTTCTCAAACACTGTAAAGTGCTCAGCCTTGGGACCGAGCTCTGATACCAATTGAAGGTGCGAACACGAGAAGGGGGGGTTGAATTGTGTTTGCACAAAGAGTATAACTTTTTGATAATTTATAAATAATTAAAAATTAGTTTGATTTTGGTGACTTACTTGGAGTAGAAGCAATCGAATTTAGAGGCAGCAATCAATGAAAGCATAAATAATTTGACGCGTAGAATTATCCTGGTTCACCACTAACTTGGCTACATCCAGTCCCCTCATTCAGAGGGCTTTAATCCACTAATTCAAAAACCTTGAATTACAAAGCACCTAACCCTCCAAGCCAGTCTTCCCAAACAGCCTGACAACCCCAGACTTTTGAGGAACTAACCACCTTGACCCTACAAGCCAAGTCTTCTCCTAACAACCTGACGACCCCAGATTGAAGAAGGAACTAAACCACTATCGGGTTGGATACAAGAGATTGAAACTTGAGTAGTTGCTTCTAACAAAGCTGATAATAATAATAACATTCACACTTTAAGAAAAGAACACTTAAAAAATATTTCTAACCTGAACAAGTGTTTCTCTTTTTGACTCTAAGATGAATTCAGAACTTTGAGCTTGAGTTACTCTTTTTTTCTTTTCGATGCTTTTCTCCTTCAGCCTTGAGTGTCTATTTATAGTAAAAATTTGGGCTTCAATTTGGTCCTTATTTAATTCTGAATTGTATCTTGTTTATATTGAGTTTGTAAATTCTTCAAATTGATTCTGTTCTTATTTTGTGTAGATTGACTTTGTAAATTCTTCAGAATGATTCTGTTCCTATTTTGTGTAGATTGACTTTGTAAATTCTTCAAATCAAATATTCCTCAAATCTTCATTAAATGTTGATCAAATATTCTTCAAATGTTCAATTAAATGTTTATCAAATATTCTTCAAATCTTCTTCAAATCTTCTTCAAATCTTCCTCAAATCTTGACCATATTTTCTTTTCAACTTGGTCAAAGATTTTCTTCAATTATAAATTTGAATCAAATCTTATTTTAGATTTTCATCAATTATAATTTTGAATCAAATCTTATTTAAGATTTTCTTCAATTATAAATTTGAATCAAATCTTATTTTAGATTTTCTTCAAAAAAATGAATCTTCTTTCATACTCTTTGAAGTCAAATATATTTTTCTCATAAAATACTTTTGTTAACATCAAAACTCTATATATAAAACCAACTTGGTTCCAACAATCTCCCCCTTTTTGATGATGACAAAACTTGTATTTTTGATAACAACTTTTCTTTATATTTCTTTAACTCCCCCTAACTTAGGGCTCCCCCTAAGTCTTAGTATCATTTTCTCTCCACTTTATCAAATATCTTTTTCCCCCTTTTTTCATTAGACAAAAAGACTTGAATGTGAAACTTTTCCTCTTTCCCTTTTTTTTCTCTCTTTTTTTGTTTCTTCTTTTTTTTTTTTTTGAATAAAATAAATATAACATAATATAAGAAAATATAATAACTATTGTAAAACTAAACTACTTTGAAGTGATCACAAACATCAGTCAGGTATGAAGGTAAGGTTTAGGTTTTTCTTGATGAAGTCAAACCTATCTTCAGGTAGTGGTTTGGTGAATATGTCAGCCCATTGGTGTTCAGTGTCTACAAATTGAATGTTCAGTACCCCTTTTTGAACAAAGTCCCTGATGAAGTGGTGTTTGATCTCTATGTGTTTAGCTCTAGAATGTAAGATATGGTTTTTGGCTAGACAAATGGCAGAAGTTTTATCGCAATAGATGGGAAATACTGGATTCTAGGATGTTGTAGTCTTCAAGTTGATGTTTCATCCAAAGTAGTTGAGAACTGCAGCCAGCTGCTGAAATGTACTCAGCCTCTGTTGTTGACATTGCAATGGTGTTTTATCTCTTACTTGACCAAGATATTAAGTTGTCACCTAAAAATGTGCAGTTGCCACTAGTGCTCTTTCTTTCAAGTTTATCTCCAGCATAATCAGAATCACAGTATCCACTAAGTTTGTACTTATGAGATTTCTTGTAGAACAAGGTAAGGTTTGTAGTGCCTTTTAGGTATCTAAGGATTCTCTTAACAGCAGTTAAATGTGATTCCCTAGGGTCAGCTTGAAATCTTGCACATACACATACAATAAACATGATGTCAGGTCTGGAAGCGGTAAGGTAAAGTAGGGATCTTATCATTCCTCTATAGATTTTTTTTTTGTCAACTTTTTCTCCGGAATCATCTTTTTCAAGTGAACAAGTAGGGTGCATTGGAATAGCCATAGGTTTGCAATTAATCATCTTAAACTTCCTAAGAAGCTCTTTTGTATATTTAGTTTGATGAATGTATATACCTTTTTGACTTTGCTGATTTTGTATCCCTAAGAAGAACTTAAGTTCTCCCATCATACTCAATTGAAATTCAAGCTGCATCAATTTAGAAAATTCTTGGCAAAGAGTGCCATTAGTAGATCCAAAGAGTGTCATCTAAAGAGTGTATTTTCAACTTGTCCTCTTTCATTGTTATTTTTAAACAAGAAGTTACTAAGTGTATCATATCATGCAGTAGGTGCTTGTTTTAGACCATACAAGGATTTCCTAAGTTTAAAAACATGATTTGGAAATTAAGAACTTTCAAAACCTGGGGGTTGTTTAACATAGACTTCTTCACTTATATAACCATTTAGAAAAGCACTTTTGACATCCATTTGAAATAATGTGATGTTATTATTTGCAGCAAAAGAAAGTAGGATACGAATAGCTTCTAACTTGGCCACTGGAGCAAATCTCTCAGTGTAATCAATGCCCTTTTTCTGACTGTAGCCTTGTGTGACAAGTTTTGCCTTGTCTCTAACCACTTCACTGGTTTTTGAAAACCCACTTGGTTCCAATAATGTTCTTCTTTGATCTAGGTACTAGATCCCAATCATCATTCCTCTTAAATTCTTGAGAACCTACAAAATACTTATCTAGCTTTGATTTTTATGATCAAGCTTCTTGTTATCACAGTAAACATAAAATCAGACAATAATTAAATTTAAAGAAAGATATCACCTATATGTTAACAATTTCAGTTTCACTATGAAAACCCTCTTAGTTATTCTTTTCTGGTTTTCAGATTCTGAGTTTGTATATTCTCTGATTAGAGAGTCTGGATAAAGGGACTTGAATTCCCATCCAGGTTTGTAGTCTTCATGAATTTGATTGGAGTGTTTATAGAAGTCTCCTGATTCTGACTTTTAATCTGCCACTTCTGTTTCTGCTGATGCTTCGGGTTTCTCTGATGGTAATTCTAATTCTTATGGTAGTTCCAGTTCTGTTGATATGTGTTATTTCTCTGCCAGTTTTGAGTCTGTTGATACTCCAGATATTTTTGATATTTTTGATTCATCATATGGTTCTGGTTCTGATAAGTATTGTGTTGACTAGTCCTTCTTCCAACAGAGTTAGTTGGCTTCTGTTTGGTAGACCTCGGGACATAGACCTTTTTGCCTTCATATATTGCAAGCATCCATTGACCAGGCACCATGACTGGTGTTTCAATTTGATTGCTTAGAACATCTGCAACATAAACAATTTTATCTTTTGGTACCCAAATTTGGTTGGGTCTTGGTTTGTTAGATCTTAAAGATTTCTTGTCTTTCCATGTGGTTAGAATAGGACAAGATATTTTATTGTGACCTTTCTTATAGCAAATAATACATAAATCATCAGAGGGAATAAACTTAGATTCAATTACTTTTTCTTGAAATCCTATTCCTCTTTTACCATTCCTACTAACCCCATAAATCATAGATGCATACTTGCTTCTTTCCATACCATTATCAATAAAATCTTGAAATACTTCTTCATGCTTATCAGAGTTACATGTGGTATTTTCAATTGATGTTGAACGATAATTACTTTTCAGAGTTAGATTTTCAGCCTTATGTTCAGCAATATCAGTTTTCAGATTTGCATTTTCTGTTTTAAGTTCAATAATATCAGTTTTCAGAGTTGCTTTATCTGTCTTAAGTTCAGTAATATCAGTTTTCAGATTTGCATTCTCTATTTTAAGTTCAGTAATATCAGTTTTCAGATTTGTATTTTCTTTCCTAAGTGTTTTTAGTTTTAAAGACAATTTGTGATTAATATTTAAAAAATCATTTATAGCAGTAATTAAATCAGATCGAGTAAATTCAGAAAATACCTCACTTTCTTCATCTGTTGATTCACTTTCAGAGTCAGAATCAATGTTGGATCCAGAGGTAGAGTTGGTATGAGCCATCATACCCAAATCTACTTGTTCATCGTCAGAGGATTACTCAGAATTATCCCATGTAGCCATCATACTCTTCTTCTTGGGTCTAGAATCTTTCCTTTGCTGTTTCTCTTTCTCCATATTTGGACATTCTGACTTGATATGTCCAGGTTCATTGCACCCATAGCAGATGATACTTTTCTTGTCATATTTATCATTATTTCCTCTATTAGATTGCTTGGAATATCTTTGGGGAAATTTCTTCTTTCTGTTGTGCCACATCTTTCGAACTTTTCTGGTTATGAAAGCAATCTCCTCTTCCTCTAAGTTCAGATTCTGATTATCTGAATCACTATCCTCTGAATCTGATGTTGCCTTTAGTACCTTCTTCTGCTTAGATTTCAAGGCTAGAGTCTTGTTCTTCTTCTGGGGATCATCTTCTTCAAGCTCAATCTCATGTGATCTGAGAGAGCTAATTAATTCTTCCAGCTTTAGAGTATTCAAATCTTTTGCTTCCTGAATGGTTGTGATCTTAGGTCTCCACTTACTTGTCAGACTCCTAAGAATTTTCTTCACATGATCAGCAGTAGTATAACTCTTCTGAAGTACCTTTAATCTTGAGACCAGGGTCTGGAACCTGGAAAACATTGTTTCAATGTCTTCATCTTTTTCCATCTTGAACAACTCATACTTTTTGACTAAGAGGTTGGCCTTTGCTTCTTGAACTTGCTTGCTTCCTTCGTAGGTTAGAATCAGACTATCATAAATACTCTTTGTTGTCTCTTTGTTGGTGCACTTGTCAAACTCTCTGAAGGTGATTGCATTTATCATGAATGTTCTGGACTTATGATGCATCTTGTACATCTTCTTCTGATCAACATTCATCTCCTTTCTTGGAATTTCAATACCATCTTTATTCTTTGGAGCAATATAACCATCTTCCACCAAGTCCCAAAGTTCAGGATCTTGTGAAATATAGAAACTTCTCAGCCTGTCTTTCCAATACTCAAAACATTCTCCATCAAACAGAGGTGGTCTGTTGATATTTCCTCCAGCAGCTTCTTCACTGAATCCAGACATATTAAACCCTTGGATCTTTTCTCAAACACTGCAAAGTGCTCAGCCTTGAGACCGAGCTCAGATACCAATTGAAGGTGCGAACACGAGAAGGGGGGTTGAATTGTGTTTGCACAAAAATGATTACTTTTTGATAATTTATAAATAATTAAAAATTAGTTTGGTTTTGGTGACTTACTTGGAGTAGAAGCAATCGAATTTAGAGGCAGCAATCAATGAAAGCATAAATAATTTGACACATAGAATTATCCTGGTTCACCACTAACTTGGCTACATCCAGTCCCCTCATTCAGAGGGCTTTAATCCACTAATTCAAAAACCTTGAATTACAAAGCACCTGACCCTCCAAGCCAGTCTTCCCAAATAGCCTGACAACCCCAGACTTTTGAGGAACTAACCACCTTGACCCTACAAGGTAAGTCTTCTACTAACAACTTGACGACCCCAGATTGAAGAAGGAACTAAACCACTATCGGGTTGGATACAAGAGATTGAAACTAGAGTAGTTGCTTCTAACAAAGCTCATAATAATAATAACTCTCACACTTTAAGAAAAGAACACTAAAAAAATATTTCTAACTTGAACAAGTGTTTCTCTTTTTGAACTCTAAGATGAATTGAGAACTTTGAGCTTGAGTTACTATTTTCTGTTTTTCGATGCTTTTCTCCTTCAGCCTTGAGTGTCTATTTATAGTAAAAATTTGGGCTTCAATTTAGTCCTTATTTAATTCTGAATTGTATCTTGTTTATATTGAGTTTGTAAATTCTTCAAATTTGATTATGTTCTTATTTTGTGTAGATTGACTTTGTAAATTCTTCAGAATGATTCTGTTCCTATTTTGTGTAGATTGACTTTGTAAATTCTTCAAATCAAATATTCCTCAAATCTTCATTAAATGTTGATTAAATATTCTTCAAATGTTCAATTAAATGTTGATCAAATATTCTTCAAATCTTCTTCAAATCTTGACCATATTTTCTTTTCAACTTGGTCAAAGATTTTCTTCAATTATAAATTTGAATCAAATCTTATTTTAGATTTTCATCAATTATAATTTTGAATCAAATCTTATTTAAGATTTTCTTCAATTATAAATTTGAATCAAATCTTATTTTAGATTTTCTCCAAAAACATGAATCTTCTTTCATACTCTTTGAAGTCAAATATATTATTCTCATAAAATACTTTTGTTAACATCAAAACTCTATATATGAAACCAACTTGGTTCCAACACCTAAGAACAAAATTGTCTATGTAGTAGATGTCCTCAGCAATCAAGTTAAAATACCAATTATGGTACTAGGACAGTGGATGCTCACGACATATGACGAGAGAAAAGTCTATGTTCCAAGAACTAACACTGAGCAAAGGAGGCACAATGACTTTTGGAGGAAAGAAAAAAGGCCAAATCATTGGTCAAGGTATAATTGGTAATGGTACTTCCCCTTCCATTAAAGATGTCTTTTTTGTTAAAGGTCTTAAGCATAATTTATTAAGTATTAGTCAGTTAAGTGATAATAGTTATGATATTTATTAAATAAAAAAACATGCAAGGCAATTAGTCAGAAAGATGGATTTGTACTCTTTACAAGTCAGAGGGAAAACAACATTTATAAGATAAATCTATTTAGTCTAGAGAAACAAGATGTTAAGTGTTTTATGTTAATAAATGAAGAGAAACTAATTTGGCACAAAAGATTAGGTCATGCAAACCTTAGATTAATTTCAAAATTAAATAAACTTCAACTAGTTAGAGGTCTACCTATGCTTAGTTACAAAACTGAAATCATGTGTGAAGCTTGTCAAAAAGGAAAACAAACAAAGAACTCCTTTACTCCTAAGAACTCAGTTTCTATTTCAAAGCCCCTTGAGCTCTTACATATAGATCTTTTGGGATAGTGAAATCAACCTCTCTAAGTGGAACAAAATATGGCTTTGTTATAGTAGATGATCACACTAGGTGGACATGGGTAAAATTCTTAATAAGTAAGGATGAATCCCACAAAGTGTTTATCACATTTTGCAAATAAATAATTAATGAAAAGGGTCTTAAGATTGTAACAATTAGAGGTGATCATGGAGGAGAATTTGAAAACAAGTTCTTTGAAAGTTTTTTTTGAAGAGAATGGAATCTCTCACAACTTCTCCTCTCCTAGAACACCCCGACAAAATGGAGTTGTAGAAAGAAATAATATATCACTCCAAGAAATGGCCAGAACCATGTTAAATAATATAAATGTTTCAAAATAGAGTCTTAATTAGATCTATATTGAATAAAATGCCATATGAATTGTGGAAAGCTAAAAATCCTAACATCTTATTCTAAACAATTTGGTTGTACTTGTTATATGTTGAACACTAAAGATAACCTTGGTAAATTTGATTCTAGATCTCAAAAGTGTACCTTCATTGGATACTTTGAAAGATTTAAGGCTTATAGAGTGTTTAATAAGGAAGCTCATATTGTGGAAGAATCCATACATGTTAAATTTGATGACAAATAGCTTGACCTTGAAAAGTTAAAGCAAGATTATGATAGTGTAGGTTTACCAGAACCAGAGGAAGCAGATGCAGACAAACAAGAAGAACTTGAAAAATTTGAGAATACAAGCAAATCAGAATAATATGATAAATCATTAAAGAATGAATCTAATCAAGTCAAAAATAGTCAAGATAAGTTAGAAGGAAGATCTGGATGGAAGTACAAGTCATCTCATCCTAAAACTCTAATAATTAGAAGTGCAAGTGATCCTTTGAGGACCTGATCATCACTAAAAGATACCACTTTTTTTGGCTTACTCTCATCAATTGAGCCTACCTCTATTGATGAAGCATTGATAGATGATGGATGGATTCTTGAAATGCAAGAAGAGTTAAATGAATTTAAGAGGAATGATGTTTGTGATCTAGTACCTAGACCAAAGAAGAACATTATTGGAACCAAATGGGTTTTCAGAAACAAGATAATTAAAAAAGGTGAAGTGGTAAAATATAAGGCAAGACTTGTCGCACAACGTTACTGTCAACAAGAGGGCATTGATTACACTGAGATATTTGCTCCAATATCCAGGTTAGAAGCTATTTGTATCCTACTTTCTTTTGCTACAAATAATAGCATTATATTATTTCAAATGGATGTTAAAATTGATTTTCTAAATGGTTATATAAGTGAAGAAGTCTATGTTAAACAACCCCCAAGTTTTGAAAGTTCTGAATTTCCAAATCATGTTTTTAAACTTAGGAAATCTCTTTATGGTCTAAAACAAGCACCTAGGGCATGATATGATAGACTTAGTAACGTCTTGCTTAAAAATAAGTTTGAAAGAGGACTAATAAATAACACACTTTCTAGAAAATCAATAGGAGATGACATTCTTATTATTCAAATTTATGTTGATGACATTATTTTTGGATCTACTAATGACACTTTTTGCCAACAATTTTCTAAATTGATGCAGCTTGAATTTCAAATGAGTATGATGGGAGAACTTAAGTTCTTCTTAGGGATACAAATTCAGCAAAGTCAACAAGGTATATACATTCATCAAACGAAATATACAAAAGAGCTTCTTAGGAAGTTTAAGATGAGTGATTGCAAACCTATGGCTACACCAATGCACCCTACTTGTTCACTTGAAAAAGATGATTCAGGCGAAAAAGTTGACCAAAAATGAAAAATCTATAAAGGAATGATAGCATCCCTACTTTACCTTACCGCTTACAGACCTGACATCATGTTTAGTGTATGTGTATGTGCAAGATTTCAAGCTGACCCAAGGGAATCATATTTAACTACTATTAAGAGAATCCTTATATACCTAAAAGGCGCTACCAACCTTACCTTGTACTACAAGAAATCTCCTAAGTACAAATGGAATGGATACTGTGATTTTGATTATGCTGGAGATAAACTTGAGAGAAAGAGCACTAGTGGCAACTGCACATTTCTAGGTGACAACTTAACATCTTGGTCAAGTAAGAGACAAAACACCATGGCAATGTCAACAGTTTCAGCAGTTGGCTGCAGTTCTCAACTACTTTGGATGAAACATCAACTTGAAGACTACAAAATCCTAGAATCCAACATTCCCATCTATTGTGATAACACTTCTGCCATTTGTATAACCCAAAATCATATCTTACATCTAGAGTTAAACACATAGAGATCAAACACCACTTCATTAAGGACTTTGTTCAAAAAGGAGTACTAAACATTCAGTTTGTAGATACTCAACCCCAATGGGCTTGCATATTCACAAAACCACTACCTATATGTTTAACTTCATCAAGAAAAACATAAACCTTACCTTCATACCTAACTGATGTTGTGATAACTTCAAAGTAGTTTAGCTTTACATTAGTTTTTATATTTTCTTATAATATGTTATATTCATGTTATTTAAAAAAAACGAAAACAAAGAACGAAAATAAAATAAAATAAAAATGATTAAAAAAATAAAAATAAAAAATGAACAAAAAAGTCTCTCTTTCAAGTCTTTTTGTCTGATGACAAAAGGGGGAGAAAGATATTTGATAAAGTGGGAAGAAAATGATACTTAGACTTAGGGGGAGCCCTAAGTTAGGGGGAGTCAAAGAAATATAAAGAAAATATGTTATAAAAAATACACGTTTTATCATCATCAAAAAGGGGGAGATTGTTGGAACCAATTTGATTTTATACTTAAAATTTTGATGATAACAAAAGTATTTTATGAGAACAATATATTTAACTTCAAAGAGTATGAAAGAAGCTTCATGTTTTTGAAGAAAATCTAAATAAGATTTGATTTATATTTATAATTGAAGAAAATCTTTGACTGTTAACACCTAATTTTGTCCGCTTTAAACAATCACATATGTTCCCAGTTTTTTGCCTCTAATTCCTGTTTAGACTCTTTTCTAAAAAATAAAAAATATATATAAAAATATATAAAAAAATAAATAAAGATACATAATTGAATGAAAGAAACTGAAAAGAAATGGATTGATGGTCATAAAAATCGGTATAATGAGGATCAATTGAATGGATTGATGGTCATAAAAATCGGTATAATGATCATCAATTGAAAGAAAAGAAACCAAAAAGAATGAGATTAATAGTAATAAAATGGTGATCAATTGACAATTATTCCCTTGTCTTTTGTAACCTACACCCGAAAGGCCTATAAATAATCGATAGTAAGAATAGAAGAGGAGGACATTGGGAGAGCACAAAAAAGAAAGAAGAGAGAATAACAGGCGAAAGAGGAGCAGGGAATCTGGTCTTGGGAAAATCAGTCAAGCGAGAAACCACTTCAGTAGTAAGGTATCACTTCTCTAAATTTCTTCTTATTAGTCTTTGTATTGCATCCCTTTAAAAAATGTTTTTTTTTTCTTTCTCTTTTTCTATTTATACAAAAATAAACTCATGGGTTAAGCTTTCATTTTTCTAAGGTTGTCTGTTCTTAAAATTGTTTTCTTTGCAACACAAAATGCTAGAAAAATATAACTAATTGATGCTTATAAACCAATAACCAAGAAAACGAATTTTACCGTATCGTAATATTGAATGTATAGCTCATATCACGTATCTATCAAAATAACAAAAAGATCATAACAACAAATAAATAGTTTTTCCATTAGGATTAGAATTAATAGTCGCTGCCGCCGGATGAAATTCATCCTCGCTCGCCGCGCCACATCTCACCTCTTTTTTTGTTATTATTATATTTTCGTTACGTTGTTTATTTAACAAAAATTAATTTTTCTTTAAAACAAAAATAAAAAGATACAATCCGTGAACAAACATCTCACCTCTTTTTTTTCGTTATTATTATTATTATTTATTATCACTATTACCATTATTACTATTATTATTATTATCACTATTATGTTGTTAATTTATTTTGATATGTATATATATAAAGTAAAATTAATAATAAAATCAATCAACACATAAATATTTTCTACCAAAGAACTACGTGTGTTTTGATATGTATTTATTTTTTTTTTTAGTATTCTTTTTGGGGTAAAAATAAATGAATAAATAAATAAATAGTTTGTATACAATTAATTATAGGGTAACCGTTTTAACGGACGTTGTAGGGTGGTAATACTTTCCCTACTCGTAATCGACTCCCGAATCCGAATTTTTGGTTCAAAAATCATTATTTTAGGTTTTATCCAATTTTTCCTTTGAATAAAATAAAATTGGTGGCGACTCATTTTTCGGGGACAAACCGGACGCGACAGCTGGCGACTCCGCTGGGGATTTTTGAGAGTCAAGCCCAATCTAATAAATTGTATATAATTATTTTTTATTTATTGTTTTATTTATATTACCCATATTGTTTTATTTGTTTTGTTATATTGTGAATATAATTATATGTGTCTTGTTAATTTATTTTCATTGTGATTTTTTTATTTTACTTTATTTATTTTTCTATACACTACTCTAACACGATTCACACACTTATGAGTGGGCTCTATACCCGGGCTGAGTGCAACCTAAGATAAGTTAGAGACTGTGTAATGATAATCTTCTGGATGTACATCCTGTTTGGTTGTCATGAAAGTCTCACCTAGAGTTGACCTTTTCTATAATATTGCCATTTTAATAGTTTACCTATTAATTGGTTTAATATTTTAGAATTGAGTTGTGTGCTCTAGGAACCAATTTAGAACCATAGAGCTACCCATGGTAAAGGTTCGCATAAAAAAAAACATAAAAAAAAAAAAGAATTGTGTAAATCTCATGTACATACGAAAAATCTACTCTATTTCCTGTTCCCTTTTACCTTCTAGTATACCCATAAAACCTACTCTCTTTTGTTTTATTTTTTTTTTTTGCATCATAACTTTAACCACAGGAAACATGGGATCAAATGGTGGCTCAAACATTACTCCATTAAGAAAGACCTTGCCATTGAGAGTTCTCAAACCAGATGTAAGCAACCTTAAGAATATCGCTCGGAAGTTGAAAAAGGTACAACGTGTAATCTTTATGGGGAAATTTGGCAAAATTCTGGATTTACTTGAAGTTAATGTGCAAGTGGATGCCCTTACAACGTTGGCCCAATTCTATGACCCTCCTTTCAGGTGTTTCACCTTTAAGGACTTTCAGTTGGCCCCAACGTTGGAAGAGTTCGAACGAATAATGGGATATCCGATGAAGGGGAGCAAACCTTACCAGTACATGGAACACTACCCTTCACTGAAAACAATTGCTGAAACACTTGATATCCCTATAAAGGAAATAGAAGACAATAGAACCAACAAAGACAATTTGATCAGATTCCCAGTAAAATATCTTGAAGAGAAAGCAGTAAACTTAGCGAGAGATGGAAAATGGGACACTTTCATGGATGTGCTCGCCTTAATTATATATGGGATTGTTTTATTTCCAAGTGTTAAGGACTTTGTGGATTTTACGGCGGTAGACGTTTTTTTGGCCTACAAGCATAGAGGGGAGAATCCAATACCGGCGGTTTTGGCTGACATTTACTGCACACTTGACTTCCGTCATGAGAAAGAAGGGGGCATAATCCATTGCTGCTCGCCAATACTATATATTTGGTTTTTCAAACATATTTTCCAAGATACACATCAGTTAAGAACTAAGAGCAAAAAGGAATGGGCCAACATTCTAGCAAATCTCAATGAAAGAACTGTCCAGTGGTATTCCCGGAGTCAAGATATAAATGAAGTGATTTGTAGATGCGGTGTCTTTGTTGATGTTCCCCTCATGGGAACTAAAGGGTGTTTAAATTATAGTCCCTATGTTGCATTGAGACAACTGGGTTATCCTATGACGAAGCCTCCGATGATTGATGTAACAAAGTCTTTTGTCATTCGTGGACGAGACGTTTATGATGCTAGCCTGCTGAGAAGAATACGTAAGTCTTGGGGAGATGTCGTTAGAAGAAGTCAAGAATTAGGGCCTAGAAGTTGTGGTATAGGAGAAGAATATCATAATTGGGTGAAAAAGAGGGCATTAGAGATCAAGTTGCCTTTTCATTGCAACACAGTTGCTCCCGAAGTAGTAACAACAGAATCCTTTTTCAGTACTGAAGATTTAGAGGCTGACTTAGCTCTAAAAAGACAAGAAATTGAGAAATTACAACAAGAATTGGAGAGGGATCACCAGGCTTATAGAGATATGGAGTATAAGAATACTCAACAATCCCTTATCCTTGAGAAAGTACAGAAAAGAGCAAGAGAGGAAGAAGAAAGCAAGAATAGAACTCGGATCTGTTTGCGGGGTGCGAATGAAGAGTTGAGACTCAGACGTCAAGAAAGGGATGATGCAGTGATTTAAGGTCTCAGGCTTAAGGAGTTGCTAAAAAAATCTGGGGAAAAACATGAAGTCATCCGTCGACAAGAAGCAAACCTAAAGCAACAAATAGAGAGGGTAAAAGCGGAATGTGAAAGCAAGATAATGGTAGAAAGGCAATGTCAAGAAGAGATCATTGAGGCATACCGAGTTGAACTTGCAAGAAAAGAAGACGAGATGCATACACAAAAAGACACCATCGAGAGACTTGTTCAAGAAGGAATGTTTTGGATGGACCGCTTCTCCAAACTAGTTTATTTAACCAATTCAGCTATCGGAGATATTCCACCGTTATTAAGAGATGCAGACGGGATGGTTAATCCTCTCTCTACCCCTCAAGAGATCTCCATTTTTATTGAGCATTGTAAAGGTTTAATTGAGCAAATGAAAAAAATGATTGCTCATTAAATTTTCAAATTCCGTGTTTATGTGTTACTACTTTCGTTTGTTAAGTTTTGTTTGTTCTCTCATTTGTGGTAAAACTTGTATTTTGTTTTTTCTCAATGAATTAAATTTGGCTCTACTTTTGATCTCATGGTTCTCTCTTTATTATTGGTTAAGATATTCACAAACAAGCAATAAATAGGTCTTTAACATTCATGCATCATTACATTTTTATACATCACATTGCATACTCATGCCATATTCTTTCACAGAAAAAATAACACAACAAATAAAAAAACTGGTGCTACGACACCGTTATCGGACACGATCCCAGTCAAAAATCATGGATGAGCTAGAGCAAACAGAAATAAGAGAAGACGTGAACCAACTCAAGGGGCAAATGACCAAGATCTTGGAGATTCTACAAGCACTTGGAAATAGAAATGATGGGAATCCTTTGGTAGATGAGGGGATGCCCCAAAACACTCTTGTTCACCCAACGGGCGTCGCTCCACACCTTCACACTAATTATTAAGAAGGGAAGGCACAACAATTTCCACCTTATGGTCTCCCGCCAGGTTATACCCCACCCATAGACACTCATCCCCCCAACAAGAATCCGCTGGTCGTGGCTACAAATCCGCAACATAGTGCTGGCGAGTTCCCTCAAGTGCAACCTTCACCCCTTACTTTGAGATTTCCTAGCTCTTCGTCGCAAGGAAAAGCTACCGAAGCTACGCCGGTGATGTTTAACATACCTCATGAACCTCGGCCGCTCGAGAGCAATCAATCCCAAGAAAAATGGCAAGCCTTAGAAGAGCGCTTAAGAGTCATCGAAGGGGGAAACAATTATGGATTTGATGCTTCAGACCTATGCCTCGTTTCTGATGTTATAATACCTCCGAAATTCAAGTTGCCTGAATTCGACAAATACAAGGGAACTACATGCCCCAAGAACCATCTTATTATGTATTGTCGAAAAATGGGTTTTTGCGCCCATGACGAAAAACTGCTAATCCACTTCTTTCAAGACAATTTGACAGGAGCTTCCCTGAGTTGGTATATGCACCTTGAGCGAGCTCATATCGGCTCTTGGAAAGATTTGGTGGATGCCTTTTTGAAACAATACAAATATAATCTTGACATGGCTCCTGACAGAATGCAGTTGCAAAATATGACAAAAAGAGACAATGAAACATTCAAGGAATATGCCCAACGATGGAGAGAGCTAGCTTCCCAGGTTGAACCCCCCCTATCAGAAAAAGAAATGGTGACCATGTTCATAAACACTCTTCAACCTCCGTTTTATGACAAAATGATAGGAAGCGTCTCGTCAAATTTTTCAGATCTCGTCATCATAG
Source organism: Cicer yamashitae (assembly GCA_037974755.1). NCBI lineage: Eukaryota > Viridiplantae > Streptophyta > Magnoliopsida > Fabales > Fabaceae > Cicer > Cicer yamashitae. The sequence goes on from JBBPBQ010020324.1 coordinate 20,863,524, forward strand.
GCGAAAGAGTAGAAATGGGATTGAAAAGCGGAAAGATTACTTCTGGCTATCCCGGATTGAATAACACAAAGAAGCCGCCCGTAGGTGCGAATAAGAAAAATGAGGGAGAAAGCCATTTTGTGGCGTCAAACCCAACTAATCCTTCTTTCGTGCATCGCCCCTACGCCACTGCAACCTCACAAACCTCAAGTACCATAAGTCAAAACTTACAAGGGAATCAAGATTCCTATGAAAGTCGGGGAAGAAACTATCGTGGGAGGAAGTTCGTACATTTCGACCCAATCCCTATGACTTATACAGAATTATTACCGCATCTGGTTAGCAATTCTATGGTTGCACTGTGTCCAGGGAAACCTATAGAACCGCCCTACCCCAAAGGATATGACTCGAACGCCGCATGCGATTACCACTCTGGGGCTGTAGGACACTCTACTGAAAATTGCCTAGCTTTAAAATTTAAGGTGCACGATTTGCTTAAAGCTGGATGGTTGAATTTCAAAGAAAACGAGCCTAGCGTGAAAAACAATCCCCTACCAGTCCATGGTGGATCAACAGTGAATGCTATTAAAGAAAATCACCAATTAATAAGGGAGGTCGAGAGAATTAAGACCCCGATGGGACTAATTTTCTATGAGTTATGCAAATTTGGGTTAATCCAAGGAAACGCCGATGGGAAAGCAAGATGCAATTTCCACCTCAATGAAGATCATTCCATGGAAGAATGCAATGAGTTCAAAAAAGAACATCAAAAATTGATAAACACAGGCATCGTTCAAATAGGTCATTGGGAAAAGGATGATGATATGATCGCAACCCAATCAGAAGAAAAACTTGGCATAACTATCCCAAAGCCATTAGTCATTCACTTCACTAAGGACGAAACTATGAATGCCCCCAGTGATATGAGGACATTAATAGTTCAGATACCAAGCCCTTTCCCATATAAAGACAATAAAGCGGTACCTTGGAACTATAATGTATGTAGAGGTACATTTGGCTGAACAGAAGAATGAAGATGCTTCTAGCTCGAAAGCAACTGCTGCCACGAACGTTTCAGGGATAGGAGGGATGACTAGAAGTGGTCGGATATACTCCCCGAAAACATCACAGAGAGAAATAATAGTGGCGTCTGAGAAGGCATACAAAGATAAAGGGAAAAAGAAAGTAATTGTAACAGAAGAAGTTGAAAAGGAGAAAGTAGAAAATGAGAAAGGGGTTTCTAATGATGAAGCTCGTGAATTTCTCAAAATCATCCAACAGAGTGAATACAAAATAGTCGACCAGCTCAACCATACTCCTACAAGGATTTCATTGTTGTCCCTACTGATGAATTCTGAGTCCCACCGGAAGCTATTGATGAAAATACTAAACGAGGCCCATGTCACTCACGACATCACCTTGGACAAATTTGGAGGCATCATAAATAACATCACTGCCAACAACCACCTAACCTTCACGGATGATGAGCTGCCGACTGAAGGAAGAGGGCATAATAAAGCACTACACATATCAGTGATGTGTCTCGACCATATAATATTGAGAGTCCTCATTGACAATGGCTCTTCGCTGAATGTCATATCAAAATCGACATTAGCAAAACTACCTTGCGATGGTACATATATGAGACCAAGCCCCATGGTTGTTAGAGCTTTCGATGGGAGTCGCAGAGAAGTAATGGGAGAAATCGAACTCCCAGTTCAAATAGGCCCGATCACATTTGAAATCACGTTTCACGTGATGGACATTGTACCCGCCTATAGTTGCTTGTTGGGAAGGCCATGGATCCATTCTGCCGGCGTAGTGCCATCAACCTTACATCAAAAGCTGAAGTATATGGTAAATGATCAATTGGTAATCGTGTCAGAAGAAGAAGACTTGTTGGTGAGTAAGTTGTCCACCACACCTTATGTTGAGACGACAGAAGAAGCTCTAGAGACCGCCTTCCAAACACTAGAAATTGTGGACACCGCTTACGTCGAGACGACACCTATAGAACCACATATGTCAAACACTGCTATTATGGTGGCTAAGTTCATGTTGAGCAGAGGACACCATCCATGGCACGGGTTGGGGAAAGATGAAGAAGGGCTCAAAGAACTGGTGGAACTTCCTGAGAATAAGGATAAGTGGGGTTTAGGCTACAAACCCACCCAGGCTGACAAACGAAGATTGGTCAAAGAAAAAAAAGAAAAGAGATTAGCTCGGATCGAGAATCGAGAGCCTAGAACTTAAAGGATTCCCATCTGTGACATCCAACAGAGTTTCCAAAGTGCAAGACTAACAAGTGAGATCCATATCGCAGCAGCTGGAGATGACATTTCCGTTGATGAAGCTGATTGGATTCGTCCGTGTGGTGCAGGAGCAGAAATCAAGAATTGGATATTAGTCAAGTCCCCTATAATATTTAATGCAATTCCCATGTAATTCTAAAAGCATTATTACTCTTACTTAGGATGGACACAATTTTGTTTTCCCAGTACTTTGAATTTCAATAAATGCATTCTCATTTTATTTTCTTATTGTTCTTTCTTACCGTTCTCATATTTTAACATTCATTCGCCAAAATTGTTCTTTTTTTCTTTCTTTATTTTTTTCTTCCCCTTATCCTGGCCTTGAATCCTGCAGATTTGGGAATAGTCCATTCACAGATGACTGTACTAAGATCTCGTCGCATAAGTTTGACAATCTTGTTAGTCAAACAGAAAAAGATAACGAAGAAGAATATGAACCTCCTCTAGAGTTGTTAAGAGCGGTAGAACGGGAAGCCAAGAGTATCATGCCTTATGAGGAACCGACAGAAATGATTAATCTAGGGACAGAAGAAATAAAGAAAGAAATTAAAGTCGGCACCATCTTAAAGAAAGAAGTGTATCACGAACTAGTCCAACTCCTACATGAATACAAAGATGTTTTTGCCTGGTCATATCAGGATATGCCTGGATTGGATACTAGCATAGTGGAGCATAAATTGCCCTTAAAACCCGATTTTTCTCCGGTCAAACAAAAATTAAGGCGAATGAAGCCCGATATGTCAATAAAAATTAGGGAAGAAGTAAAAAAACAATTTGACGCAGGATTCTTGGCTGTGGCAAATTATCCCCAATGGATAGCCAATATCGTACCGGTGCCGAAAAAGGATGGCAAAGTTCGAATGTGTGTCGACTATAGGGACCTTAACAAAGTTCGAATTTTCTGTTACCCCACATCGATATTCTGGTTGACAATACGGCTCACCATTCACTCTTTTCTTTTATGGATGGTTTCTCTGGGTATAATCAAATTAAGATGGCAGCTGAAGATATGGAAAAAACGACTTTCATCACCCCTTGGGGAACATTTTGTTACAAAGTAATGCCTTTTGGTCTGAAAAATGCTGGGGCGACCTACCAAAGAGCTATGGTAACCCTATTCCATGACATGATACATAAAGAGGTAGAAGTTTATGTAGACGACATGATTGCTAAGTCACAAACAGAAGAAAAACATATTATTGATCTAAAGAAACTCTTCGAAAGACTTAGAAAGTTTAAGCTAAAGCTTAATCCTTCCAAGTGTACTTTCGGTGTGAGGTCAGGCAAATTATTGGGATTTGTGGTTAGTCAGAAGGGAATAGAGGTTGGCCCCGATAAGATTCGGGCCATTTCAGAAATGCCTCCCCCGAGTACCGAAAGAGAAGTTCGTGGTTTTCTTGGGAGACTAAATTATATCTCGAGATTTATATCACAGCTAACTGCGACTTGTGAACCGATCTTTAAACTTTTACGGAAAAATCAAACAATTGTATGGAACGAAGAATGTCAAAACGCATTTGAAAAAATCCGACAGTATTTGCAAAAGCCTCCAATTCTAGTCCCCCCAGTTCTGGGCCGACCCTTGATTATGTATCTTACAGTTCTCGACGGGGCCATGGGATGCATGCTGGGGCAACACGATGAAACAGGAAAAAAGGAGCATGCCATTTACTATCTAAGTAAAAAATTTACAGAGGTTGAAACAAGATATACAATGTTAGAACGTACTTGTTGTGCCTTAGCCTGGGCAGCCCATCGCTTGAGGCAATACATGCTTTGCCACACAACTTACTTGATATCCAAAATGGATCCAATCAAGTACATTTTTGAAAAGCCTGCTCTCACAGGGCGAATTGCTCGTTGGCAGGTGATGTTATCAGAATATGATATTACTTATGTTACTCAGAAAGCCATCAAAGGGAGTGCCTTAGCAGATTATCTAGCTAATCAACCTGTGGATGATTATAAGTCAATGCAATGTTAAATCCCAGACGAAAGCATCATGGTTATGTTTGAAGAATGCGATAATGGAAACTGGACCTTGTTGTTCGACGGGGCCTCAAACATAATGGGGCATGGGATTGGGGTTGTCTTAATATCTCCCAAAAAACGGTTCATACCTATCACAGCGCGCTTGTGTTTTGATTGTACCAATAATATGGTAGAATATGAAGCTTGTGCCATGGGAATTTTGGCAGCTTTGGAATCAAAAGCGAAAGTGCTGGAAGTGTATGGAGATTCAACTCTGGTCATTAATCAGCTTAACCAAGAATGGGAAACTCGAGATAAGAAGTTAATACCTTATTTTACCTACATAAAAGAATTGTCTTTACAATTTGAAAAAATCACCTTTCACCATGTCCCTCGAGAAAACAATCAATTGGCTGATGCTTTGGCTACTTAAATGCCGTAAAAAAGTATCATACTTAAACTCAGATGCCGTAAACTCAGATGCCGTAAAAAAGTATCATACTTAAATAATGAATACCCGCTAGGTTGAAAACCTAAAAAGGCGACCTAGGCAAAAATTAGGGTACCAAAAAAAATACCCGCTAGGTTGAAAACCTGAAAGGGCGACCTAGACAAAAGTTAGGGTACAAAAAAAATAATGAATACCCGCTAGGTTGAAAACCTGAAAGGGCAACCTAGGCAAAAATTAGGGTACAAAAAAAAATAAATAAAAAAATACCCGCTAGGTTGAAAACCTGAAAAGGCGACCTAGGCAAAAATTAGGGTACAAAAAATATAATAAATACCTG
>JBBPBQ010020324.1:20870058-20965869 GCA_037974755.1 Cicer yamashitae
CCCGCATGTTGAAGCCAGGAAAATGACTCGCACCCAAAGCCGAGAAAACGACCCGCATGTTGAAGCCGGGAAAACGACTCGCACCCGAAGCCGAGAAAACGACCCGCATCTTGAAGCCGGGAAAACGACTCGCACCTAAAGCCGAGAAAACGACCCGCATGTTGAAGCCGGGAAAACGACTCGCACCCTTCTAAAAAATTCTTTTCGGACAAAATTAGAGTTGTCATCTTTACTTATCTTTTACTTTGATTCTCAAGTAAATTCTAAGGGAAATAATAATAATAATAAATGTATAGAAATATAAAAATAAAAATAAATAATTAGGGCTTTAAACTTTAAACAATCACATATGTTCCCAGTTTTTTGCCTCTAATTCCTGTTTAGACTCTTTTCTAAAAAATAAAAAATAAAAAATATATATAAATATATATAAAAAAATAATTAAAAAAATAAATAAAGATACATAATTGAATGAAAGAAACTGAAAAGAAATGGATTGATGGTCATAAAAATCGGTATAATGAGGATCAATTGAATGGATTGATGGTCATAAAAATCGGTATAATGATCATCAATTGAAAGAAAAGAAACCAAAAAGAATGAGATTAATAGTAATAAAATGGTGATCAATTGGCAATTATTCCCTTGTCTTTTGTAACCTACACCCGAAAGACCTATAAATAATCGATAGTAAGAATAGAAGAGGAGGACATTGGGAGAGCACAAAAAAGAAAGAAGAGAGAATAACAGGCGAAAGAGGAGCAGGGAATCTGGTCTTGGGAAAATCAGTCAAGCGAGAAACCACTTCAGTAGTAAGGTATCACTTCTCTAAATTTCTTTTTATTAGTCTTTGTATTGCATCCCTTTAAAAAATGTTTTTTTTTTCTTTCTCTTTTTCTATTTATACAAAAATAAACTCATGGGTTAAGCTTTCATTTTTCTAAGTTTGTCTGTTCTTAAAATTGTTTTCTTTGCAACACAAAATGCTAGAAAAATATAACTAATTGATGCTTATAAACCAAAAACTAAGAAAACGAATTTTATTATTATTATTATTATTTATTATCACTATTACCATTATTACTATTATTATTATTATCACTATTATGTTGATAATTTATTTTGATATGTATATGTATAAAGTAAAATTAATAATAAAATCAATCAACACATAAATATTTTCTACCAAAGAACTACGTGTGTTTTGATTTCTCCATTGCACCTGGGGATACGTAAGAGCAAGGTTTTTTCCTTGTCAAACCAAATTAAATAAAAAATATTTTTCTTTCTTTTATTAATGTAAATAATTTATTTATTTATTTTTTAGTATTCTTTTTGGGGTAAAAATAAATGAATAAATAAATAAATAGTTTGTATACAATTAATTATAGGGTAACCGTTTTAACGGACGTTGTAGGGTGGTAATACTTTCCCTACTCGTAATCGACTCCCGAATCCGAATTTTTGGTTCAAAAATCATTATTTTAGGTTTTATCCAATTTTTCCTTTGAATAAAATAAAATTGGTGGCGACTCCTTTTTCGCGGACAAACCGGACGCGACATTGACCAAGTTGAAAAAAAGATATGGTCAAGATTTGAAGAAGATTTGAAGCTGATTTGAAGGAGATTTGATCAAGATTTATCTACAATAAAATATAAATAGAATCAATATTAAAAATTTACAAACACAATCTGAACAAAATACGAACAGAATCAATCTGAAGAGTTTACAAACTCAATCTAAACAAAATAGGAACAGAATCAATCTGAAGAATTACAAACTCAATCTGAACAAAATACAATTCATAATTAAATAAGGACTAAATTGAAGCCCAAATTTTAACTATAAATAGATACTTAAAGGTTGAAGAAGAAAATCATCAAAAAGAAGAAAAGTGTAGTCTTAGAGTTCAAAGGGAGAAACACTTGTTCGAATGAGCAATATTCTCTAAGTGTTTTTTCTTAAAGCGTGAGGTTATAATTATTATCAGCTTTGTTAGATGCAAACACTTAAAGTTCCAATATTTTGTATCCAACCCGATAGTGGTCTACTTCCTACTTCAATCTTGGGTTGCCAGGTTGTTAGAAAAAGACTTGACTTGTAGGGTCAAGGTGGTTAGTTCCTCAAAAGTCTGGGGTTATTAGGCTGTTTGGGAAGACTGGCTTGGAGGGTCAGGTGCTTTGTAATTTAAGGTAATTGAATTAGTGGATTAAAACCTTTTGAATAAGGGGACTTGATGTAGCCAAGTTAGTGGTGAACCAGGATAAAACTATGTGTCAAATTATTTATGTTTTCATTGTTTGCTACCTCTGAATCCGATTGCTTCTATTCCATGTGTAACACCCCAATATTTTCATGTAAATTATATATGTGTCTTTTTAGTAATTGTCATGATTTATTATTTAATTAATAATTTATTCTATGTGTAAATAAATTAAATTAAATTTTATCACCCTGTATTTTACCTGAATAATTATAAGATTTATTTTCATTTAATTGTTTTTGCGTGATAGTTACATGAGGACGATTTATGACATGCTTATTTCCTAAATGTACTATTGTGTATTTTGTTTATTTGATTAGTTTCGATAATCATGAAATCAATGTATTAGATAGGTTGGTTTTATTTTGTTATGCGTGATCGTAGTGATATTTTTTGTCTTACTGATTTATTTTAGTTGATAAAATAATTAGTTGAATCATTTAATTAAATTAGAATTTATAGAAGTTATACTGTTTGTTATTGAGACCCAACTCTCATGTATGAGTGCTCTTGCTTGAAAATATTGTTGGTTCACCCATCTTTAGTATAAAAAATAAAGTGACTTACCTCATTCCTTTTACTTTTCTTCATGACAAGATTTTATGACAATTCATGGTGTTGTCTTGACATAATGTAGACTTTATGTCCTTGTCTCAACCAATTAAGAGAGGAAATAATGTAGATTCCCTCATTCTTAACACCTTTAATTCATTTTTGAAAGAAAGATTACAAATTTAATTATGGGTCTTATGTTTTTTGTGCAATTAAAGAGGACAAAAAAAAAGATTCTCCTCTTTTGTTATATCTCATGCCTCTCTCTCTCTTAAAACAATATTATAACTTTATTTTAATTATAACTAATAGCAAAAAAAAAAAATTAAAAGGTAGTCTTTACATCTTCCTATTCTATTCCGATACCTATTTTTGTTTTTTCCTAAGTTCCAAAATTTTTCATCACAAACACGAGAAAGAAAAAAAAAAAAAACAGAGAAACATAGTCTCCTTCCTTTTTTTCCCACAATATCATTATCCCCATCATTATCGCCAAGTCGAATTACAATTTTCTTTCTTCTTTTAATACCATCTCACGTAAAGTTTAGACCCTTGTCTTGTTCTTTGATTTGTGGGGTTTAGAAAGTGTTGCTAGGAAGTAAAGTGTAACACCCCGATTTTTTAAAAGCGCGAGTGTATTTTTTTTTCAAAATAAAGTGATAAAAATCCCAAGTTAAATTCTAAAATAAAGAAAATACTCTTGGATAAAATATTTGAGTCGTGACACCACGACAAAGGTTATCATTAATTACAATAGCAGAAATGGTTTTGAACAAAAATCCAAAGTATCCAAGTAAAATATACACCGACTAAAATGCTTTGTTTCGAATACACAAGTTCCCTTTTTACAACAACAACTTTGAAATACGAAAGGGAAAATAAATAAAATTCTTGATTACAACCCTAAGCTAATCATTAATCTATCTGAGGGTGACTGGGTACTGAGAATCCACGAGTGGCAACAAGCCCCACTACTTCTGGTTACAATACCAACCCATCATTGTGCCACGCCTTAGATCGACCCTGTTTCTCATCTGAGGGGCAAAGCCCAGATTTCCACAAAAGTTGTAAAGGGTCACCAACCGAAATTAACAAATACCACATAGCATTCAATTTTAAATGCACAAAATCACCTTTCAACTTAGCATGCATCTAGAAAGGGTTTACATATGTTAAACATGCATAAACGAGGTTGAAAAATGATGTTTTGGACCAAACAGCACTGTTGTATTCGAATACACCCTATGTGTAGTCGAATACACTTGCAAAAACAGCAGAAAAACAGCAAAAACAGCACTGACAGCACTACTGTATTCGAATACAGCCTGTCTGTATTCGAATACAGCACTCCATTCAACTGTATTCGAATACAGCACCTTGTGTAGTCGAATACACTTCAAAAAAATCAAGTCAGTAGCTAATTTAATCATCTGTATTCGACTACAACACAGGTGTAGTCGAATACACCTGTCAAAACAGCAGAAAATCAGTTTTTAACCCTTTCAAAAACATTCCAACACTTCCAAATTCATTCCAACACTTTCAACACCAATCCAATCAGTCACAAACACCAACACAACACAAATCACTCATCACAATCAAGTACGCATATACAAACATTATAACATGTCAAACATGACTCGCGTGCCAAGCACTCTAATGCAATGCGTATATGCCAATGCACATGATTCCGGAATATCAACAAAACCCTCCTCGAAGGGGCGTAAATCATAATTGTACAGCGTCTCACAGACTAGTACTAATTACCAAGGTGCAGTCTCTCACAGGCTAGCACGATTTACTAGTGTGCAACCTCTCACAGGTTAGCACGACGCAATAATCCATGTAAGGGTAAGATGAACCAACAATTCACATGGAATCATCCCCCGTACGGATAGGATGAACCAACAATTCACATGGAATCATCCCGTGGCCCATCCGATCACCACTATCACCGACGCGATAATCCCCGCAAGGATAAGATGAACCAACAATTCACATGGAATCATCTCGTGGCCCATCCGGTCACCACTATCACTACTATGAAATGCGTGAGCATACTCTGACTCTCGACACCACAATCATTAAGTAAATGCAGCTATTAAAAGATTCTCCATTTTTTAATGCTCATTTAACACTAATGATTCTCAAATTTAACACAGAGCATACTCAATGCATACAATCCTCAAATCACATGAAATTGAATTCACAAATAATATTGAATTCAAATCACCACATACACAATCTCATCAATTCATACCAAATCAAAATACACACATAATTTGCATTTATTCAAATTCCCACATCTTGAAACATAAAGCAAATATCCACGTTCATAAAGTTACCCATAAACACATCAACCATACCAAGTAAAAATCACCATCACCCACACCTCAAAACTCATTAAATTCAATTTCACCATTTACCCACAATGCATTAACTTCATTTCTCACAACAATACACCTTAACCCATCAAATTTATTTAACAAAATTTTCAATCATAACACTCCAAATCAAAACTCAAAATTGTTAAACATAAACCACCAAATTTCTTTTCCACAACTCACATAAATCCCATTAAATTCCTTTTCCCCAAATTCACACATAACCTCCATCAAAACAAACCCCACAAATACACATATAGAGTCCTATATGCAAGCTAAAAATTGGAAGGAGCCCTTACCTCGACGGTAGCTCGAACGGCCGATTACGGCATCGCGGTAAAATTTTGGTAAAATTCCCGCTTCGCACAGAGCTGCGAAAATTAGTTCCCAAGCACCGCAACGTGATCACGATCAACTTTATCTTCAGTCGCGTCGTGAGATAAAGCTTAGATCTAGGTGATATGGTAGGTTTTATGTTTGGCGGTTTTGGAAACCACCCACACGGTTTCGCAAACAGAGAAGAAAGAAGAAGAAAACGTGAGGCTGGGGAAAATGTTTTGCTTTCTTTCTTTTTCTAATCTTCCTCTCACAATCACTTAACATGTATATATATATTAACTTTCTAATAATATACATATATATAACTAACTCCCAAAAATACATACATATATATATACATATATTTAAATCAAACCAACAAATAACTAAAACTCTCGTTGCAACTCAATTTACAGGTAAAATTTTCAGCAACCAGAGATATTTTTAACAAAACTGTCTGGTATTAAATTCTCTGTACCGTAAATAAATTATTCTTCGACGAATAATTTTAACCAGATCAAAAAAATATATATATAAAAATATATATATAATAAACATATAAAAAACTCTAATAAAGTATGCTTTTGGTATCTTAATTCACAAAATGAATTAAAATTGGGCTAAATGCTTCAGCAATTTAACACCAATATACTAAAATTGCATAAATTAGAGTTTGAAATTTAGGGTCTTACATAAAGCGCCTAAGGTAAGGGATTTTCCCCATGCATAAGTTAGGCTATATGTTAAATTAGTGGATTGTAAGATATTGATATGACATCTTGATTTTGTAAGACTAAAAGGTTGATATTATGTTTGTCTTAAAGAATTTAACTATAATGTTTTGATTTTTGAACTTAATTATAAAGTTATATTTTTATTATTATAACATGATAAATATGCTTGCTGTGAAAATGTTTAATGTAAAGTTGTGATTTTTGTATTGTTTTGGTGTACTTAATTATAAAAATTATGATTTTTATTATGATATGATGAGTAATATGTTTGTTAGGATGTATTTGATTTAAAGTTTCGATTTTTGTGCTATTTAATTTCAATATTTTGATTTTTATTAACACTACATGAGTGTTGAGAGAATTGATTAAAAGTTTTAATTTTTAATTATGATAACATGATTAAATTTGATTATTCTAATGTGTTTAGTCTAAAGTTTGATTTTTATGCTGAAATGACTAATAATGGGAGAAATTTTATAGTAAAAGGAATAAAGTTTCTATTTGTATGTGTTCTTTGTGAATTAAGTTTTAATGTCAACTGATAAGACGTTGCTAATCCAATTTTATTGTTTATAAAATGAAAGTTGTGATTTTGAGACATTTATTCACGTGTATATGTGTTCTATATTTAAGATAGCAAAATTACTGATTCTTGATTTTGAGCACCCATGAGAATATAAATTTGATGTCATGTGTGATTAAAATTTAATCTTGAATATTTTATCTTTGTGGTTGCCTAAGTGGTTGATGATTTGTGTTTTGAACATTGTTCTTTGTGGTTGCCTAAGTGGCTGGTGATATGTGTATTGAACATAGTTCTCTTTGTGGTTGCCTGATTGGCTGGTGATTTGTGTTATGAACCTTTTATGTATGTGGTTGCCTAAGTGGCTGGTGATTTGCGTTTTGAACATTTTATCTTTTTAGTTACCTAAGTGGATGGTGACATGTACCGTTTGAGTATCATTATCATTTTATGACATATCATATGAATCTTTGTGGACACCTTAGTGGCTGGTTTAATTTTCTCCATTGGTATGGGTGACTTTTGTGTGGACGCCTTTGTGGCTGGTTATATCCGGATCACATACTTTTAGGAGCATGCATAACTTGCATACATTTTATTGTTATTTTATTTTTATCTAAATATTTTTTCTAAGGTGAGTTGCTACTTGATTTATTTAGATATACATTTTATGACTTTTGATACAACTCTATGAATTATTGATGACTCTTCATCATATGCATATTTTTCATTGTTTTTAGTCTTATTTATCTTTTATTCATTAGTTAATTTAAGGAGTCATTTGATATATTTTTTTTATTTTAGTTCTTGGATTTAATGAAATGTTTATGTTCTTATTTGCTTGATTAAGTAGAGATTTTTCGTAGTTTTGCGTTGTTTCTTTGTTTTAGTGAAATGCTGAATTTTGGTGAGAAATCAACATGACCTATGTGGTGTATTTCAGCCATATCTGGAGTTGTAGATGTCCAATTGGAGTCAAACCAAGTGCAAATGAAAGCTAAGATCCATAGCTACAATGTCCATGAAGACACCAGAACCTAGTTCAGACTCAAAAGAGGAGACAAATGCAGAAAACGTCAAATAGAAGAAACTGTGCGCCTGAAGCACAATAGCCGCGCATGGGGCTTATTTCCACTACTAGAAAAACTCATTTTAGCTGCCAGGAGGAGAAGATGATTATTATGGCACAATCAACTATATCATAGAACTAGATTACTTTGGTCTGAAGGACAAGGTTGCATTATTTTATTGTGAATGGTTTGACCCAACAAAAAATAGGGGTACAAAGATTCATCCACAATATCAAATTGTGGATATTAAGATGGATAAACGTTATCGTCTTTATGATCCTTTCATCCTTGTGCAAAAATCAAGACAAGTGTATTATGTCCCCTATCCAGAAATGTGTAGAGATAAGCGTAGATGGTGTGTGGCAATTACCACAAAACCAAGGGGTCACATGGAGATTGACAACATAGAGGATGAAATGCCTTATCCGTCTGATGGGATGTCACATGTTCTACCAATTGCAGAAATTGAACCAATATCCTGTTTACGTGACAACTCACAAGTAGATGTGTTCGAAGAGATTTTTGACTGAAGATTATAGTGAAGGGAGAAAGGATAGTGATCCAAGATATTATAATAGTATTTTGTATTGCACAATATTAGAGTTTATTTTATGTATTTTGTATTGCACTGTTCATGTTGTACTTAAGCAACTTGCTGAGTTCTGATAAATTGTTTACATTTTGTATTGCACTGTTCATATTATAATAGTATTTTGTATTGCACAATATTAGAGTTTAAATTGTTTACAACTTGTTGAGTTTATTTTATGTATTTTGTATTGCACTGTTCACTGTTCATCTACAAAATAAATTGTTTACATTTTGTTTTATCCTTTTTTATAGTTGTTATATGATTCGTTTACAAGTTACCCTTTTCTAATTAAGTGACATTTTTTATTTACTCTTTTTTACTTATGACAACAGATGACTAACAAAGATGGCGGTGATAAAGGAAAAACCCATCCTACTCGGTGTAAACCAAAGATGTTACGACCGGGTAAACTTAATGAGCAGCGGGATGTCATACGTCGCAAGTTGTCTACCACTAGGCCACTTCATTGTTCGTCTCCAACCCCGTCTCAACCTCCTGCGTCGACTAAGATTGTAGCACCCGCTGATACTGTAACACCACCATCTAACCAGACACCATCTCCCATCCATGCCTCAACCCCTGAGGTATTTGTGTTTATGCCAACTCCAAGTTTAAGTCTTCAGACAATGGGAGGTGCCTCTTCAGAACATTCCCCACGTGAGACTCTGGTAGAGAAGAATGTGCAACAAACTTCCAATGATCATGAGGATAGGGTGGAAATTGGGGACCACAACCAAGAGGATGAGGAGGTGGGTCAAAGGAACGTTCCTCCTATCATGCTTGTGAGAGATGATAATGGAAAAATCATTATACGACCTTATGGTAAAGGGTAAGTTACAACACTTGTTTATTTTCTTTAGCATCAATCAACAAAAGACCATGAGTTATACTAGAAGCATAAGTATTGACACATTTTATTTACTTAATACTCTATTTCTTCAATACATTAATGCAGACTCAGTCCTAGCAACGCAGTTGTAGATGCCATTAGGTATTCCATACAAAAACAGTTTCGTGAGCCTATCTATGGTTGGAGTGCAACCATTGACATAATTAGACAAGATTGGTTTGAAAAGTTTGCGGTAAGCCTTAGAATAAAATTATATGTTCAATTCATCTTTCTAGCATATATAGGGAGAATTGCGTTATCTGTTTTGTTGATAGTAGTTAGTACATATATACTTTTTGTTATTCCCAGGAGAAGGTGTCGTGGGATCCTTGTAATAATGATATGGTGAAATGTCTGTTTGAACAAAAGGCCGCTAAAAGACTATCAGATATGCTTAAAAAGGTGAGGAAAAAAGGGACTCGACCTAGTTGGATAGGTGAGGAAGCTTGGACTGGTCTTCAAGCATATTGGGAAAGTATATCATTCAAGAACATCTCCAACCAAAATAAGACCAATCGAGCTTCAACAAGAGGCGGGGCTGTCCACACCTCAGGCCGCAAGGCTCATATTGATGTTGCACTTGAGCTCGTATGTATTAAATTCCCATTTACCTAAAATTAATACAATTTAATTTTATGATATCTACTTGTGAGTTGTGATCCAATAATCTTGATTTTATTTGTAGAGCAATAACCTTCAAAGAGATTTACTTCCCGATGAGTTATTTTTGAAAACCCACAAGAGGAAAAATGGTGCTTGGGTTGATAGTCGCGCAAAATCTACCTATGTATGTTCTTTATTTATGTAAATTCTTTATGCAAATTCTTTATATTACAAATCAACCAAAAAAGAATATGATCTCATTTACACCAACAGTTCTAGAAGAGCAATCCCTTTATTATACATGTATTGGTGTAAGTTAGTATGTTATCTATATCTTGACTTGTTTGTTTAATTTATTTCAGAAATTGGATCATATATTACCTTATTAATTTATTCCATTGATCAGGGAACATTTAAAAAAAAATTGGAGGAAGTACAAACACAAGTTGGGGAAACAAGTGTAGATGGTACTAAAGAGGTAGATGGAGCGACAATACTTAAGTTATGGACACAATCTGCAAGGGGTCGCACTCGTGGTCGAGTTTATGGTACAGGAGACTTGTCTATTAACGTCCGACATGGGTGTATATCGCTTACACAACAATCCCAGAATCCTTCTAATTCTATGACTGAGACGTCTTTAGAAGCGGAAAGGGCAGCTAGAATTAAAGTTGAACAAATTGCTCAGGATGCAGTGGCCCAAGCTCAAGCGGCTACCAAGGTCGCCGAAGAGGCTAGCGAGCGTTCAAAGAAGTTAGAGAATGATTTTGATGCATTAAAACAATTTTTTGCAGATAAATTTGACGCTTTGCACCGTCATTACGATGATGATTTGGACGACGTGTCGCTGGACGAACCTAGATCTCATAGTTATGCTTACTTTTTGTAGTCATTGGTTGACAATTATGTATTAAGTAACTTTGTTAAGTTGTTATTTGATACTGTGTTATTATTTTTTAGTTTCAGAACAAATGATACTTTGTTAAGTTGTTATTTAATACTATGGTGCGTTTGTTATGTTGTCAATACAATGACTTTTAATGTTTCTTAAGTATCAATTATTTAAAACACGTTAAAATACAATTGAGCAGGTGCGAAAAAAATAAAAAATAAAAAATAAAAATTTACAATTAGCGTTGGCTCAATCCGACGCTAATCATTTGTTGACTTTTCACTGTTGACTACTAGCGTCGGCCTGACCAACGCTGTGGTATAAATAAAATTGACTTTTATTTTACCGTAGCGTCGGACTGGCCGACGCTCACCATTTTGTTGACTACATGTTGTTGACTTTAGCGTCGGTCATCCGACGCAACATAAATTTTTTTGATGACGTGGCAACAGATATAATTAGCGTCGGTTGGTGTTTATTTGTTGATAGCGTCGGCATAGCGTAGGCCCGGCCGACGCTAAAGTAGCGTTGGATGGCATTTGGCCGACGCTAAGAATTAGCTTCGACCGTTTTATCTTGGGCCCGATCCCGACGCTAAATCAACGTTAGCGTCGGCTTTTAGCCTGTTAGCGTCGGGTTTTGGCCGACGCTAAAATCAGTTTTTCTAGTAGTGACCTGGGGCGCGTGGCACGCGACAGCATACATTAAAATGCATTTTTTTTTACTTTCTCGGCATCTTTTTGACTATTGGGAAGTTGGAAGACTTGTGCCCTAGCAGAGAAACTAAAAGGCGGCCGTTTCTAACACCATTTGAGGAGTTTTATCAAGAATCATTCATGAATCCTTCTTGTAATTCTTCTTTAATCCTTATCTTTTGTATCTCTGTCATGAGTAACTAAAACTTATTTGTTAGGGATGAGTGTAACAACATGAAACTCTTATTTTTCTGATTTGATTTTTAGTTATATGAATGAGTTTATTGAATTATTTTTCTCATCTTTGTGCTTAATGCTTTTCATTGCCTGATCAACTTTCAAATGTTCTACGATTCTTATTTTGAAACGGAAGTGGACTTTACGAATGCTTGAGATGAGAAATTCATGAATTTGTAGTCTAGGGATAGATGCAGGTCATGAAACCAATTAAATTAGTTGCAAAGGCAATAGTTTAACAAGAGAATTCCTGTACGGTAAGGCTTAATTCTAATCTTAAATCCACTAAAGAATTAGGGGTTACTTTGGAATTCAGTAACTAGGTTCAAAATAGACACCAAGGTTGGATTCGAAGTGAAACTCATCCCAGACATTTTTCTTATTATAAAGGATCAATTTTATTACCGTTGTAAATTTTAAATATTATTTCAATCAATTCGGAAACTTTTTGTTCAATTTAGTAATCAAATATAATTCAATAGTAAAACGCAATCCTTGAGTTCGACACTCGGTACTACCGTTTTATTTATTACTTTCAACCATTCAGTGCACTTGCTGAAACGCTATCAATTATTAAAAAAATATCAATTTCTTTAAATCTTTTATTACGAAAAGATTTTATATTCAGATTTTATGATTGTTAATTTATTATTTGGTTTAATTTTGTTGTGGGATGAATTGACCCCTTACACCAACATTTAGATACTAATGATATCGAAGAGTTGTATGAATGATGTTTGCTTGGGGCATGAGCATGAGAAAAAAGGGGATTTTGACTTAAAAATAATGTTTGTATTGATATAACTGAAGTGGTACACTTTTAAAGTTTAGTTACTTTTCATCGTTAATTTTAAATAGAAATGCGAATGTGAGGTTCTTCCGCGAGGAAAAAAATGAATCAATCATCCTTATCTTGCAATGAGCAAATTTAGTGAATATTTAGGTGAGTTTAGTGAATATTTTTTTAACTATGAGCAAATTATCTTGCAAAATAATAATAATAATAATAATAATAATAATAATAATAATAATAATAATAATAATAATAATAATATCTAGTAAATCGCATTGCGTTCTTTTACAAAAATGATATCAAGTTATTTTCTAGCAAAGTTTTCTTGAACTACTCTTAAGAAAAAAAATTATTGTCGTTTTTAAAAGAAAACAAATATCTCTAAGTAATGTCTTGGATCAAAATCTGGGGGGTTACACCATGTAAGTCACCAAAAACGAACTAGTTTTTTTTATTTATTTATAAATTATAAAAAGTTATCAACTTTGTTAAACACAATTCAACCCCCCGCTTCTCGTGTTTGCACCTTCAATCACACCCTTCACCAATATTCTACCAAACCATTCAGTAGATGGGCAGCTAATGCCACTTTATGTTCTTCAGTATAAGACACTACTTCAAATGCCTTTTTAATATGATCCAGCCAAGCTCGGAACTCTGAGGGATTGTGGGTGCCCTTGAAGGTTGGAGGCTGCAACTTAAGAAAATCATTAAACACCCTATTGGCATTTTTAGTGCCATCTTTTTGTGTTGCCATTTTTTGTACAAAATTATGGGTAGTTGTGGCTTGCCTTTGAATAGCTTCCATCACCCTTTCCTAGGGTTCAAGAACAGGTGGTGGTGTTGGAGCATTAGCCTCTAGTGGAGCATTGCACCTTGGCCTTCCAAGTCTTCCTACCATAATTATATATACCAAACACAAAATATTAAGTTAATCAGGCTTAATATTTGGTGAAATGATACTTAGAACATATAGCAAAAGAAAGATTATCCTACTTCCTAACCCATAACCCATAGTGTTATTGAATCGATATGGCTTTGATACCAAAATGTAAGACCCAATACCAATTATCTAGAACTTGGCAATAAGATACATACACCTTAATAAAAACAAAGGCAAATAATAATGAATAATAAATTAGAATCACCAATCTCAATTGAAAAATACAT
Source organism: Cicer yamashitae (assembly GCA_037974755.1). Taxonomy (NCBI): domain Eukaryota; kingdom Viridiplantae; phylum Streptophyta; class Magnoliopsida; order Fabales; family Fabaceae; genus Cicer; species Cicer yamashitae. The sequence continues at coordinate 20,883,776 of JBBPBQ010020324.1, forward strand.
TCATAATTATAGATTACAACTTGTTCAACAAATTCATAAAATATTACATCATGAAATGAACTACAAGTGTATGATTACATTATAAAATAAAATAAAAATCAAATTCATATTCAAATTCCAACTACACTGGAACTGATTCTCTGATGCTAAACCTGTATCTCATGTTCCTCCATATGTTAAGAAATAAAAAAGAAAGGGGTGAGATATAAAATCTCAGTGAGCTCTGAAAATAAAGGGGGAGTTTTGAAAACATTTCGTTCATAAGTATGCATAAAAACATGAAATTCGGATGCACTTAAAGTTGGAGCTCTCAACTTCAATTTCTTTTTATAAAACTTAATTGAAATCATTCTTTTATAATGATTCTGAAAAAACTATGCATGACCTCAAAAAATATTTTCTTTGTAATAAAAAAAAAAGTCACCCAATTATCTCAACATGGGTCACAAAGATAATTGAGTCATGAGTGGTAAAGGTATTCTGGTCAAACCCCATTCAGCATCCTGATTGTTCTCCTTTACCTATTGAACCATTCTTGGAACTACCTAAACTTCCCCACCGTGAATAACGCCATGCATGATCTGATTAATGAGAATATATTGAACTTGAGATGTTTTGAAAGTAATGTATTTATTATGTCATGTATGCAATGTATCCTTCATCTACAACAATTATAAACAACTTAGAAATGTACTAAAATTCAAGTGGGAATTAAATCCTAAGTCTTTGATTAGAAGCAAATATATTAGAGGCATCATAATCATAGGCAACATGATCGGGGTTAGAGTCGCCATGATCAAAGTGTAAGTGTATAAGGGGAAAAATGACCCTAGGTAGATTCTAATAAGAGGATACATGAACCAGAGCCAGTGTGGTCATAGGATACCTGAACCAAAGACAGCATGGTCAGAGGATACGTGGACCAGAGACAGCATGGTCAGAGGATATGTGGATCAAATGTAGCATGGTCAGAGGAAGAATTATAGGAAATGCGTCCTGTGGAAGTATCAAAGGAAATGCGTCATGTGGATGAATAAGAGGAAACACATCTCGTGGAAGAATAAGAGGAAACGCATTCCGTGGAAGAATTAAAGGAAACACGTCTAGTGAAAGAATCAGAGGAAACACATTCAGTGGAAGAGTAAGAGAAAACGCGTCCCGTTGAAGAATCTGAGGAAATAATTATCAAAAGAGGTTGTGTTTAGGAGCAGTTCACTAGAGGCGAAAACACTTCGAATTCTTTGAACGATCAAATATAAACAGAAAGAGATACATGCATTAGAGGAAAAACACTTAAGAAATTTTAGAAACAACCAATCAAAGGCAGAAAGAGATACAAACATCAGAGACAAAGCTACTCTGGCAAGGGTGCGAAAGCATCCAAAACACTCGTTTGCCTTCAGTGGCATGATTCGCACATTGAACTAAAATTCTTCTCTCAAAATTATGAGATTTCCTAATATGCGAACGCAACAATCAAGAAACAAGCAAACAAACAACATGCATGGTAATTTAAGATGATTTGAATGCAGATTCATAAACATCTATATGCTAAAAATTCCATTTCACTCACACATCTATGTTCTTGTAACCCGTAAAATCCCCAAAATGAGTTCTGACAAGGAGTAAAGGATTTTAGTGAACAACTCACATAACCCTCATGCTAAAGTAAATTAATGTAATAGAACTCACAATTTCGTTAATAATAATCCCCTTCAATCTAAGTTGGGTTTGTGGAAGATGTTTTCCTTGTCAGCTATCCGCTCCCTGCCTCTTATGCTATGTTTTAGATTTAAAGATTTTCCAATCTGCTCCTTATCTTTCTTCAGTACTTTTTTGAAGATTTTATGTAAAATGAATAAACTTTCTTTTTTATGTGCTCTTGGTGATTTAAGTTTTAATCGGTATAAATAACTTGTAGCTAATCGAATTTTATGGGTTATAAAATGAAAGTCGTAATTTTGAAATATTTATTCATATGAATGTGTTCCATATTTGGGATATTGAAATTATTGATTCTTTATTATGAGCATTCATGAGAAAATAAATTTGATGCCATATGCAATTAAAAATTTAATCTTGAATGTTTTATCATCATGGGTGCCTCTGTGGTTGATTTGTTTCCATGACATATCATATACCTATTTGAGGATGCCTTTATGGCTGGTTATTTATCATGACATAGCATATGCATATGCATCTGCATCTTTGTGGATGCCTTAGTGGCTAGTTTAACTTTCCCCATTAGTATGGATAACTTGATATGTGGGCGCCTTATTAGCTAGTTATATTGAGGTCATATAATTTTAGGAGCATGCATAACTTGCCCATATTTTTATTTTAATCTAATTATGTTTTCTAGGTGAAGCGCTACATGATTTATTTAAGTACATTTTACTACTTAATAAAAGTTTAATCTTGACACATTCTTGTGTATTTTTCTAAAATTTGATTTATTTAAATCTTCTATTACAAAAAGATTTATTTTTATATTTTATGACTCTAAATAATTAATTTGATGTTACAATTATTTTATAATAAATGTTGATAAATTTTGTTAATAATTTTCATTATATGGATAATTTCTACGATGTGCTAGTTTGATACATATTATATTAAATGAGTGATATAAATAATAAATATTTTATTATATTATTTTATATATATTTTTCTAAACCTAATAGTATTTTAGTGTAATATTTTAAAGAAAAAGATTTTATGCGATTTTACGTGTATATACGCGTACCCAATTAATTTAATACTTTATGCGCGTTTGACTGATGTTAAGTACGCACGTAGTTATATTTCAATTATTTATAACTAATTTCTATTTTTAGTTATTTATTTTATAAATAATTATCTTGGAATAGTAGTGATATTGTGTTTCATTTCCTTTATTGTTATATTCTTGTTATAACATTGTGATTTTATATATATTTATTATGATTTAGTAGTTAATATAAAGTTTTGATGTTATATTTATTTGTCTTACAATTTCGACTATTCTGTAATGATGGTAATATTTTAATTTGAGTATTTGAAAAGAATAAGTATTATTATAGTGATTATTTAGAATGTGAGAATTTTGGTTATTAAAGTATTTTAAAAGATTAATAATTTCAATAATTTTATTTTATATAATTTTAGTTTTGAAATATTAGTAATATTTTCGAAATTAAATTGTGTTTAAAATATATAATATTAATAAAAATTAGTTTTGGTAACTGTTGATTTTATTTAAAAATAAATAAAAGAAAGGAGTAAAATGTGTTTTATGGTTTAACCCCAACTAAAATCTAAATAATAATAATAATAATAATAATGAACAAAAAATGAAAAAAAGGAGAACAGAAGGACGCGTTCTCTTCAATCATTTGTGATCGAGACCACATTTGTGATCGTTGTAATCTCCTCTTTCATTCCCAACTTTAATCGCAAATTTAAACGCTTTATTCCTCTTTGTCAAAAATCACACCTCCAACTTTTGATCAAGATTCCGGCAACCACGACTATCATCAACGAAAACTGAGATCATATTTAGACTCCACGAAACACCCTCTTCAATTACCTATGATAACATTTCATGCTTTATTCCTTACTAATAGAGCTTACTTATTTTTATAAAACATAATATTTTCTTCATCAAACAAGAAGAAAAGTTCTAACTTCCAAGTTTTCAATCAGCATATTTGAAACAACAACAAGCTAATTTATAAGCATTAATATTTGAAACATAACCTTGGCTAGAGCAAAAGGCTGGACAACTACTGTATTGCTCACATGGGCCAAAACATTTCATTGTTGTATATGAAAGGGCCGTACCTATTGAAAAGAATAATATTAGTGTAATAAATAATTCTTATGTATAAAAGTAATAATATATCGTCGACTCAAACTCTATTATGAAAATTGTTTAAATACCTGTTGAGAATAGAAGAACTACAACAAATGCTGCCGCAATAAACTTTTGATTACTAATCATTTTAATTATCTTCTATCCTTCTTCAACAATCCTTTCTAAACCAATAAATACATTTAGCATGTTTGTGTACGTATATATAGTAGATCTGGTCAAAATTATATAAAAAATAAAATATATATAAATATTTACTTTAACATAATTTTAATGAGGCATAATATAAGATTTATCTTATTTGAATAGAAATTATATTATTTATTTTCAAGTCAAAGTCTCCCATCAATAAAAGATCAAATTTACTTTTTAAGATTACACAAATTTTACTTTTTAAGATTACACTTTACATTACCATTATAATATTTTATATACTATATTTATTTTGTACTTTGAATTGAATTACCCCATGCTCTTTTCCATTCCTTACAAATAATAAAAACAATAATAATGAGAGAAAGTTTTCACTGTGAGGAATTTCTAATACCTATGATTTTCTTCTTTGCACTACGCTAAAAATGACATTTTATAACGCGCATTTTATAGCGCTTATTAAATACAAGCGTTGTTGTATAATATTTTAAAATTAACAGAAGATACAACAGCGCTTTTTTGACAAGCGCTGTGGCAAAAGCGCTGTTGTAGGGTCATATAGGATCACATAGCGCTTGCACATAATGTTTACAACGCTTTTACAGCGCTTTTGATAAAAGCGCTGTAAATTGAAGCGCTCTTACATAATGTTTACAGCGCTTTTGGAGCGCTTTGTATACAAGCGCTGTAAAATATAGCGCTCCCACCTTATGTTACATAGCTTTTAAAACGCTTTTTATACAAGCGCTTTCACAATATTAAAGGACCTATTAGAGTGCTTTTTATACAAGCGTTGTAAACTCATTCACTTTAAATAAAAATCATTCACTTTAAATAAATAAAAACAAATTTAATACGTTGTCCTAACCCTACGATCCCTCATCTCCTCTACTCTGCGAACCCTCCTCTCCTCTACTGTGCGCCCATCTATTGCTCCTCCTTTAAAACAATTGGATACGTTGTCTCAGGTACTGTATTTATTAATTTGTTGTTGTCACTAAAACGGATAAATTGTTACATAATAAATCATATAAAATCTATTCTTTTTTGAAATTTGTTGATCAGTTCTATTTTGAAATCAGACTTGGACCTTGGTTTCCATTTTCCAATATTAGATATGTGTACTATAGATTGGTATAATGTTATCAGTAGCTTATTATTTGTGTAACACTGCATTTATATAGGTCATATAAAATGGACCAGAAATGGATGTTTGTCAATCGATTGTCAAAAGAGTATGAAAATGGAGAGAAGGAGTTTGTTGAGTTTGCAGTGAAGAATGCAAAAGATCCAAATCGAATCATTTGTCCTTGTTTAAAATGTTGTTTTGGAAAACGCATTAGAGCAGATGAATTGGAAGGACATTTAGTATGAAATGGAATTGATAAAAGCTATACATTTTGGATCAGACATGGTGAGAAAAAAAAAAGGAGCATTAATTTTGAGAATGGTTCGACATATGCTTCAACTGATTTCGACATATATACATATGAGCGGGATCGAGTTAAGGAGATTGCAAAAGCAGTCGAAGAAAATCTTTGGGATTGTCCTAAAATGTTTGAGAGTTAGTTGAGTGATGCAGAGAAACCATTATATAATGGTTGTACTAAATTCACAAGACTGTCGGAGATATTAAAGTTGTACAACTTAAAAGCGAGTAATGGATGGTTTGATAAAAGCTTCACAGAATTATTAACACTCCTAAAAGATACGTTGCCAGATGATAATGAACTTCTCAGTCGAACCTACGAGGCTAAAAGGATTTTTTGCTCTATTGGCATGAGTTACGAAAGGACTCATGCATGTCCTAACGATTGCATTTTATTTCGAAACGAATATGAATTACTAAAGGTGTGTCCGAAATGCAATGTCTCTCGATATAAGAAGAAAGAATCTACTCCAGCAAAAGTCATGTGGTATTTTCTTATAATACCAAGATTTAGGCGCATCTATCGCAGTGAAGAAGATTCAAAACACTTGACATGGCATGCAGATAAAATAATTAGAGATGGAAAGTTTCGACACCCTGCAAATTCTCCACAATGGGCAAAAATTGATCACGAGTATCCTGAATTCGGGAGAGAGTCAAGAAATCTACGACTTGCACTTTCTACTGATGGAATGAATCCACATGATCTTCAAAGAATCTCATACAGCATGTGGCCTGTGATTTTGTTGATTTATAACCTACCTCCATGATTATGTATGAAGCGTAAGTTTATGATGTTGTCTCTGTTAATTTCTGGACCCAAACAACCGGGGAATTATATCGACGTATACTTGACTCCTTTAATTGAAGATTTAAAAAATATGTGGGAGGATGGTGTGGAAGTTTATGATGGGTATAAGAAAGAATGTTTCCATTTGAGGGCTATGTTGTTCGGCACAATTAAAGATTTTCCAGCATATGGTAATTTATCAGGATATAGCATTAAAGGTCAGTGTGCATGTCCTATATGTGAAGAGAGTACAAATTGGATGCAGTTGAAACATTGTAAGAAGAATGTATTTCTTGGACATCGTAGATTTTTACCTTATAGTAATCAGTATCGTGGGTGGAGAAATGCATTCAATGGAAAATCAGAGGAAGATAAAGCTCCTTTAGCACCGACTGGATATCAAATACTTGAAAAAGTACAAGGTTTGACCAATAAATTTGGCAAACCTTTTGTGGGAGAGTTGGTCAAAACTGGGGGGAAGAAAAAGTTAATTTTCTTTGAATTGCCATATTGGAAGTCATTGTATATAAGACATTTCCTCGATGTGATGCATATTGAAAAAAAAATGTATTTGATAGTGTTATTGGTACGTTACTCAATGTTCCAGGAAAGTCTAAGGATGACATCAATGCAAGATTGGACTTGGTCGATATGGGAATAAGAAATGAATTGGGTCCCGTATAGAAAGAAAATCTCACATATCTACCTTCAGCCGCTCATACTCTATCTAGAAAGGAAAAAATTGTTTTATGTAAATTTCTACAAAATTAAAGTTCCAGAAGGATACTCTTCACACATTAAAAATTTAGTTTGTATGAAAGACCTCAAGTTAAAAGGTTTGAAGACCCATGATTTTCATGTTCTAATGGAGCATTTGCTACCAATAGGTATACGTTCCATTTTACCTGAAAAAGTTCGACAAGCCATAACTAAATTATGTTTCTTCTTCAGGGAAATTTGTAGTAAAGTGATCGATCCTCAGAAATTACCGACATTGCAGAGGGAAATTGTTGTTACTTTGTGTGAGCTTGAAATGTATTTCCCACTCTCGTTTTTTGATATAATAGTTCACCTTACTGTTCATCTTGTTAAGGAGACACAACTTTGTTGGCCAGCTATATATGAGATGGATGTATCCGATAGAACGATATACGAAAATATTAAAATGGTACGTAAAAAGTAGAAGTCGACCAGAAGGTTGTATTGCTGAACGGTACATTGTTGAAGAAGCTGCTGAATTTTGTACTGAATATCTGTCCAATGTTGAATCCATAAGGCTTCCCATGTCTCTTCATTCGGGAAGAATATTAGGAGAAGGGATAATTGGAAAAAGAGTAATGCGATATCAAGGACAGAATGGGAGTAGGCACAATTGTATGTTCTACACAATGATGATAAGGTTACAATACACATGGATCAGTTATTTAGTTTGACCATGAATAGGAATCAAAATTGGAGAACTCGAGAGCACAATCGAAGTTTTATAACATGGTTCAAAAATCACATAAAGTCAAAGTTTGATATAGACCCCGGATCAATTTCACAGAGATTGAGGTGGCTAGCAAATGGTCCGAGTTTACATGTCTTTTCTTACACCGGTTATGTAATTAACGGCTACACATTTTATACCAAAGAACAAGATGATCAAACCACTATGCAAAATAGCGGAGTCACTCTCGTAGCTGAAGCGATGCATACCTCAAGTGCAAAAGACAAAAACCCAATATATGCAAATCTATCATATTTTGGGGTTATGGAGCACATATGGGAGTTTGACTACACAATGTTTTGTGTTCCCATATTTGGTTGCAAGTGGGTCGATAATAATAATGGCGTTCGGATTGATGAGTCAGGGTTCTTGCTTGTCAATAATAATAATGTCACTGATACTACTGATGATAAATGGTCTGTTGTCCTATCGACCAATAAAATAAGTGATGATAACAATAATGATGAAGATGTTGGTATTGATCTTTTCTTTGCAACATCACAACCACATGAAATTGATTCAACTGATGATGGTTTATATCTTAGAATTGATCATGATGAGGGAATTTGGATTAACCTATCATTTCGTATCTTTAATGGACAACCAAATGTGAATCCCACCAGGAAAAGAAGAAGGGCATCTTAATGTGTTTAATTGTTTATATAAGCCATGTAATCTGAACTGAGTTCATGTAATTTAATTATTTGATCTGCCAGAATTGAGCATTTTAGTATTTAGCTTGAACTGTATTTGATTTTCTGCTTATATTTAGCTTGATCTTAGTGTTATATACTAAGTTCATGTAATTTAAGTGTTTGACCTGCCAGGACTGATTTTCTGCTTATATTGAACTTGAAAAAGCTTTGTTTGAGTACTGGGAATTTTTCTTGAACTTGAACTAATCATCCCAATATGAGCTGATCATGTAATTTAGCATTGATATATATATATGTAGGTATTTAACTAATTATTTGGAAGCAGAAAAAAAAATCCAAATATAGGTATTTAACTAATTATTTAGCATTTTACAGAAACTGAACTTATATTGTAATTTAACATATTTAACTTGAACTGAACTGAACATAAACTTGTAATTTTACAGTGCTTTTGTCAATAAGCGCTATAAAAAGCCTTTAAAAAAATAAGGAGGTCACATAGCGCTTGCACATAATAAAACAAAGAGGTTTTTTAAAGCGTTTTTTGGACAAGCGCTATAAAAGGCTTTCAATAAAAAAAATAAGGAGGTATTTTAACGCGCTTGTTCTATAAGCGCTTTCAAATGGTCATATAGCGCTTGCATATAATAAAACAAAGAGGTCTTTTAAAGCGCTTTTTGGACAAGCGCTGTAAAAGGCTTTTAATAAAATAAAATAAAATAAGGAGGTCTTTTAAAGCGCTTGTTACATAAGTGTTGTAAAAGGGTCACATAGCGCTTGCACATAATAAAACAAAGATGTCTTTTAAAGCGCTTTTTGGAAAAGCGACATAAAAGGCTTTTAAAAAAATAAGATAAGAAGGTCGTTTACAGCGCTTTTGGACAAGCGCTTTAAAAGGCTTCTAAAAAAGCGCTGTAATAGGCTTTTGAAAAATAAAATAAGGAGGTCTTTTACAGCGCTATATACAAAAATCGTTGTAATAGGGTTTTATAAATAACAGTAAACCGCTTCAGTTTCCTCTTCATTACGTAATCTTTCCTACGAACTCTTCATTGCGAAACCTCTTCATTGTCCTTCTCATTTCGAACCCATTATCCCTACGAACCCTATTGCGAACCATATCCATTGCGAACCATCTCCATCTTTGTTACTATCCCTACGTATTTCTGCGAACCCTACTCTGTCCTACGAACTATTCGTATTTCTGCGCACTCTTCTCATTATTCCTTCTTAAGCGAAACCGTAACCCTACGAACCCTACGTATTTCTTCGCACTCTTCAGGTATTGTATTTATTAATTTTTTGTTGTCACTAAAATGCATGTTGAACTTATACTGCTACGTACTTAGACTACTGCATGTTGAACTTGTTGAAGTTATATTGAACTGCATGTTGAACTTGTTGTAGATAAATGGATTCGAACAAGGATTTAGATCGTCAAAATGAGGAAGTTGTCAACACTAAGACTTATGAAAATGAAATTAAACGTGGTGCAATCATTATGCAAAAGGTCATAAAAGCAAGAAGTAATGGCATTAAATTTGAGTTATACTATACTTTTTTTGCTGTTTATTTTTTATCGTTTTTGAAAGCATGTACTTACTCTATGAGTTTATTAGGTGGGATGGAATGAAAGTGGTCAGCCAATTGAGCCCAACAGTTCCATGTTTGTAAGTTATATTGGTGTTGTTGTTCGTCAGAATATCCCAATTACAATTGACGATTGGAGAGATAAGGCTTTGAAGGATGCAAAAGATATACTGTGGAATGATATACAAGTAACTTTTTTACTCCACCTTTTTGTTACTTATAATTTTTTCCATTGAAATACTTTACTCAAATCGTGAGAGGGCCAAAAATCTTTTTACACGATTGTTATTCTTTTTATATAGAGTATAAGTACGGCAAATCGCGAGAGGGCCAAAAATCTAACGCATGCATACAAAAAATCTCGTATGGGGTATGCACGTTTAGAGCAAAAAATTGTAAGTAAACATCACTTTTATGTAATGTGGTACATTATAAACTATAGTTTCTAACTAATATTTTGTTTATGATCTTAAAGAATAGCTTTTGTTTATGTCTTAATGAATAGCTACAAAGAGACCCAATCCGATCAACCATTGGGTCGTCATATTTTATGGAAGGAGGCTCGTGTGAATAAAGATGGAATTGTTGATAATGAAAATGTTCAAAAAGTGATACAACTTTGTGTAAGTATATTATCACTTTAATATTTTTTTAATATTGTATTTTAAAAATGATATTGAACTTATCTTTTTAATCCTACATGTATTTTAGGAGAATCTAGAACAAAGTTCTGAAAATCAAGAGGACAATAAACAAGTTAGTTGCATGGACATACTCGGTAAAGTATTTAATGTTCCTGAAAATTCTGGCCGTGTGAAGGGTAAAGGATTTGGCGTAACTCCAAAAAGCTATTTTTCACAAGAGAAGCGCCCAAATCCATCTAATGAGGAAGTATTAGAGAAGCTCAAAATCCTAACAGAATAATTAACTTCATTTTTTCAGATTAACCTCATTTTTTCATATTCAATTTACTAACAAACTGATTAACCTCATTTTTTCAAATTCAATCAAAACCACCCGCACAATAAACCTTCCAGAATAAAGCCGCACCACAGCTGGATGTTCGTGGTAAAAATAAAGCCGACAAACTTCAAAAACTGGAGGGTAATAAAGCTGCCAAAATTCAAAAACTGGATCGGGGAAAATCAGTTGCTGCTCCTAAAATAAGTCATCCACGCCTTGCTCGATTTGGGTCGTGTCTTGACATACAAGCAAAAACGAATATGGACAGCAATGATTCACGTATAATAAGCATGGAGAAAGCTATTTTCGGAGATGAGTATGAAGAACTACTTGATAAAGAGCACATATACGAACTTCTCAATCATAAGGAGCTGAGTGCTACTGTCATCAGCATATACATTAGGTAAAATACTTTATTTAAGATAAAAATTACATTTAATTGCATTTATTGGTGATTAATCTAATTTGACATTTTCATCGAAGGTTTTTGTATGAGAAGTTGGTATGCACGCACAAATTGTCAGATAGATTTTCATTCTTGTCTCCGCATAAGCTTTCAATGTTTAAACTCGATCCAATTAATGTAAAGAAATATGTTGTTGATATCCTATTGGGAAATAAAGAGAAAGATAAGTTGTTCCTTGCGCCATATAATTCAGGATAATTATATATTCTTTATTTATATCTTTTTTAATTTGTGATACTTAATTTATTAGTTGTGTAAACAAAATTGCCAACCAAATTTTTGTTGTTGTAGGGCACATTGGGTGCTGTTTGCAATCAATGCGACCTCTGAAATTATACACTATTTAGATCCCTTGCACGACCATTACAACAATCACTCGGATATAAAGACTATCTTCGACACATAAGTAATATTCATTTATTTCTTACATATATATATATATATATATATATATATATATATATATATATATATATATATATATAAATAATGTGTTTGTTAATGCTATAATAATCACATTTATTTGATAGTGCTTTACAAGTTTTCCGAGCTCAAAGGGGTGTTACAGTGTCGAAGCAAAAGTCAAATAACATCACATGGATTCCTATAAAGTTTTGAAATATATATGCCTTTAAAATTTCATTTACAATCAATGCACAAATATTTATTGACTTATATGTTTTATTTTATAGTGCCCTCGTCAAACTAACAACATTGATTGCGAGTACTATATATTGCGATTCATGAAGGAGATTGTTGATATGAATCAAACTATAATTCCAGAAACGGTACGGTATTTTCATTATATTTTGATTTTCATATATAAACTATGTATATATTTGATTCTAACTTATTTATATTCAAATTTTATATCGGACAGTACTTTGACAATTCCAGTCCAACATACCCTGAAAGAGATCTAACTGAAATAAAGGAAGACTGGTGTCAGTATGTGATCGAACTGAAAATTATTTAATTTGCTGAGAAGTTGACATGCTGCAAGGTTGTGAATTTGTAAAAAAAAATAGTGTTGTGAATATGTAAAAAATATGTAAAGTTATATAGTTCTGTTGTGAATATGTAAAGTTATATAGTTCTGTTGTTGTGAATATGTAAATGTAAAAAATATGTAAAGTTATATAGTATTGTTGTCAATTGTTGTACATGTTTAAATGAAATTGTTGTTGCTGTGAAATATATGTAATTGGGTGTTGTTATGAACTGATTGTTGCTGTATATATGAACTGATTATTGTTGTTGCTGTTTAAATGAAAAATATAGTAATTGTGTCAATATCATGTGCTGGATGAAAATTTTGGAAAAAAATTAAAAGACAATGCTTTCTTAAAAAAAAAAGCCATAAAAACCTGTTTATACAAACAAGTGTTATTTTAAAAATTCCATTTACAGCGCTTTTTAATAAAACTAGAATAAGAATGCACATATTACAGCTTTTTTTTGAAAGCGCTGTAACACGTGCATAAGAATGCACCTATTACAACGCTTTTTTGAAAAAGCGCTGTAAAACTAGTACAACAAGCAGCGTGCTTTTAGAAGAAATTTACAGCGCTTTTGAAAAAGGCGCTATAAAACTAGTACAACAAGCAGCGTGTTTTTAGAAGGGATTTACAGCGCTTTTTGCGCTTTTCAAAAAAGCGTTGTAAAACGAGTATAACAAGCGCGCAATATATCCACCTATTTTATAGCGCTTTTTTATTTTAAAGAGCGTTGTTGTATCTTTTTACAACGCTAGATACTACAACGCTTACAAGAGCTGTAAATGGCTTAAAAAAAGTGCTGTAAAATGCTATTTTTCGCGTAGTAATTATAAATATTATTATTGCATGAAATGGAAAATATCATGGTGTAATTCAATTCAAACTACAAAATAAATAAAATTATAAAATATTATAATGGTAAAATAATAGAATGTGTAATATTAAAAAGGAAACTTTGGTATTTTTTTTGACCGAAGACTTTGACTTGAAAATAAATAATATAATTTCTATTAAAATAATCTAAATATGATATTGCACATCATTAAATTAAATTAAAGTAAATATCTATTTGTATTTTATTTATTATATCTTTTTACTAGATCTATTGTATAACAAAAACATGCCATATTTATTTATTGATTAAGCAAGGATAATTGAAGAAGAGGAAACACTGATTAGAAATAAAAAAGTTTATCATCACAATCTTTGTTGTAGTTCTTCTATTCTCAACATGTGTGTAGGAAATTTGCTAATAGAGTTTGAGTCGGCAATATATTATTACTCTTAATTTTACACATTAATTACTTATTTTACTAATATTATTCTTCTCGATAGGTAACCCTTTCATATTACAACAATGAAATATTTTTCAGCATGTGAGTAATACAGTGATTGTCAATCCTTTTGCTCTTGTCAGGGTTATGTGGCAGAAAAGTGTAATATTAATGCATATAAATTAGCTTGTTCTTGCTTCAAATATGCTCATGACAAACTTGGAAGTTAGAACTCTCTTTCTTGTTTGAAGAAAATATTATGTTTTATAAATATAAATAAGCTATATTACTAAGAAAAAAAACAAGAAATGTTATCATAAATATAAGTAAGCTTTGTTATTTTATTTTATTTTTTCGAATTAGTCTTTTGTGTTGCAAAACATACATGTCGTTGTTATTTTATTTTTTAATGTACGAAGATTGTGGACATGATGAATAATAGTAGGAGAGTGAGAATCCAAACAAGGCAACTTACAGATGATATGATTATCCATAGTGGATATGCAAACCCTAACATAGCAAGGAAAAATCCTTAGGTCTTGAAATTCGAAGCAGAGCAAATTTTCCCTCTCATTCAAGTTATTAAATTATTATTATAAATATTATTATTGTTTTTATTATTGTATAAAATCGAAAAAAGCATGGTGTAATTCAATTCATAGTATATAATAAATATAGTTTATAAAAAAATTTAATGGAAAAGTAATAGAATGTGTAATCTTAAAAAGTAAACTTGGTCTTTTTTTACCACAGACTTTGACTTGAAAATAATTAATATGATTTCTATTAAAATAATCTAAATCGGATATTGCAAATCATTGAATTAGATTAAGGTAAATTTCTATTTGTATTTTATTTATTATATGTTTTTTTACTAGATTTATTATATATATATATATACACATGCATGACAAATTTATATTTTGATTAACAGAGGAAGATTGAAGAAGAGGAGTGATTGAAGAGGAGGAGGAAGACAACAACAATGACTAGAAATCAAAAATTTACCATGGCTGCCTTTGTTGTAGTTCTTCTATTCTCAACAGGTGTGTAGACAATTTGTATAATAAAATTTAAGTCGGTGACATATTATTACTTAATATACATATTAATTATTTATTTCACTAATGTTACCATTCTCGATAGGTATGGCTCTTCCAAATACAACATTGAAATGTTTTTCCGCATGTAAGCAATATAAAGATTGTCATTCCTTTTGCTCCAGTCACCACTACACGTATGGAAAGTGTTATGTTAATCAACGTAGATTAGCTTGTTGTTGTTTCAATTATGTTTATGACAAAGTTGAAAGTTAGTGCTTTCCTTCTTATTTAAAGAATTATGTTTTATAAATACAAGTAAGCTTATTTGTAAGAAATAAAACATGAAATGTTGTCATAAATATAAGTACACTTTACTATTTGATGTTTTTTCTTTCGAATTAACCTTTTATGTCGCAAAACATACACGTTGTTCTTTTATTTTCTTATTTACTTATGACCTTCATAAAAATAACTTATGTGTCTTGTCATGATGATGACGTGCCCACAATGTTGCTACAATATCAACTCCAAATCAACTAATTATATTTTTTTTACAAATATTATCAACTTTTAAAATCTTATATTAATATTTTTTAAACTTTTAGTTTTCTTCGTTATCTTCGTCAATCTAAAAATCAAAGTCCAGGAAATCTTAAGTTTAAAACCCAAATTAAAATCAATTAAACATTTTAGATTTCTTTAAAATAAAAAATTTATAACCTAGAAATGCATATATTGTTCCAACATTTTTAAGAAGATATATAAGTGGAGGTAAAATTTTTGGACCGAAGTAATAATATCGCTACTACTTGATTCCAATCTACAAGAGTGCTGAAAAATGATATTAAAGAGGCTAATGGTAATCCCCTTTTCCATTAAAAAAAACTGAATTTATTTAATGAGTAAAACATAAGTTTAATTGGATCTAATTATGAATTCATAAATAATTATTCAGGAGAAAGGAAAACGTAATGGCTAATTAGGAATTGTTATTTTCTTGGTGTCAAATTTATGGATTTAACTAACCTAAAAAGCTTATTTGATTTGAATTTGGGTTGAATTTACAACCAAATAAAATTGTATGTCACTTAACCATCAACAATTTTGACATATATATAATCAGCTTTAGAAAAATAAGTTGCTATAAAATAATCATTACACATAGAACATTTACTTGTCCTTGAATAAAAATATCTTTACAGTTGAAGTCACAAACTTAATAAACAAGAGCAAAAACATGGAAAGAATAGCCTACCACAAAATCTGTACAACCTAACTATTGGCTCCATGAACCAACCATGTGCTCTTGGCTTTCTACAACAAACACAAATTAAAATCATAGAATCCTTGTCCTCATAGGTCTGGTACAAAGTCAATTAACATATAATACCAAGAGTGGGCTAAATGAATATGAAGAACTTAAGTTTAAATATGGAGTCACGCAGCAAAACCAATAAATGAGCACAGACTTGTGTTGCACATAGGAAATTTGTAGAATGAATGGGGTTTAGGAGGAATGGAGACACGGATTCACCAACAATTGTTATGGAATAATAGAAACTATTATCTCATTAAAAAAGAGATAGCCATGTTGGGTATTTTTCTATGTGGAGAAAGACTCAAATATTGTACCTCATGTGTCTCACTTATTTATGTGAAGAGGGGTTTGATTAGAGTTGTAAGAGAGAGACTATTTTGAAAGAAAAGACAACCACCAAAAGAGAAAAGAAAAGAGTAAACCCTATTCCCGATTTTGTCAAATCAGTCTCAAAAAAACATCGATTGGGCATTCGTTAACCGTTGCATCTGGCTGATATTTGGACAGCAGGTTCGCAACATTCAGGACTTCATTTTCAACGGTCAGATCGACGAACGTCTGGAGAGGGAGGAATAGTACTCGCACAGCAACAGGTTTTTTTTTGGTGTTTTTCTTCATTTTTGCTTTTCATTTGTAAGCTTTAGTGCTTTGTTATTTTGGCTGGTTGTAGGCACAATTTGTGCATCATTTTGAGACTCTCTTATACCCTTATTTGATTATAGTGGAGCTATTTCTTTGGTATGAACGACCTGTGGTTTTTACCCTTGCATTGAAGGGTTTTTCACGTTAAAATATCGGTCTTCTTTACGCTCTTTTATTTTGATCAATTTGATGTCATATATATTTGTTGTTGCTCCTCACGGGTTCTTGCAAGTTGGAGGAATTTTATATCCGCTGCGTATTACTTGTTATTGTATTTTTGTGCTTATTCCCATCAAAGTGGTATTAGAGCTCTTGGTTAAAGGGATATTTGACTTGCTTGAAGGATGGAGGCAAATATGAATATAAATATGGTATGCTTGAATGGTACTAATTACCATTTGTGGAAGGGCAAGATAAAAGATTTGGTTCTAAAAGGTCGGATGGTAAATCTATGGAAGAATGGGATTTTGAACATCAACAGGTATGTGGTTTTGTTAGGCAATATGTAGGAGATAATGTCTATAATCATATTGCTAACAAGAAAGGTATGTGGTTTTGTTAGGCAATATGTAGAAGATAATGTCTATAATCATATTGCTAACGAGACAAATGCCAAAACTATGTGGGGAAAAATATAAACTTTATTTGCATCTAAATCAGAGAATAATAAATTGTTTTTACTGAATAGTTTCATAAGTTTGAAGTATAAGGAGGGGACTTTCATTTCGAACCACTTGAGTGAATTTCATGGGCTCCTTGATCAGATGTCAGGAATCGGTATCAAGTTTGATGATGAGGTATTGGGACTATTTCTATTGTTATCTTTACTTGAGTCTTGGGAGACATTTCAGGTTTCTATAACGAGTTCAGCTCCTAAAGGTGTTGTTTCTTTTGAAACAACTAAGAGTAGTGTTTTGAATGAGGAGATGAGAAGGAAGGCACAAGGTTCTTCATCTCAATCTGAAGTTCTTGTCACTGAAAATAAGGGGAGAAGTTATAAAAAGGAACCGAAGAGTGGTAGAGAAAATAGTAGAAGCAAGTTCAAGTCTAGATACAAAAATGTGAAGTGTCATTATTGTATTAGAACAGGGCACATACAAAAGAATTGTTTTCGGTTGAAAAGGGAGAATAAAGGCAAGAAGGGTAAGCAAAAACAAAGGGGTCGCAGTGATGATGACCGTGTTACTACTGATACTAGTGATGATTGTAACACCCCAAATTTTATAAGAAACTATTTTATTAATTAAATATTATTTTAGATAAATAATCTGGTGTTAAAATTATTTTAGATATAAGTTAATTAGTTTTATGATTAATTTTCTTTATATTTGTGTTTTCTATGATGTGTTAATCTGTAGCTATTTGACTAAATGAGTGATGTAAATAATAAATATTATAATTTATTATTTTATATATTTTTCTAAAAAATAATAGTAGTTTAGTGTAAATATTTTAGAGAATAATATTTAAGCGATTTTATGTGTATATGCGAATTGGTAATTAATGTAATATTTTCTTGTGCAATTGACTAATATTAAATGTGCACTTAATTATATTTAATTATTTTTAAATATATCTTATTTTAATTATTTATTTTATAAATAATTATCTTGGGATAGTAGTAATATTGTGTTTGATTTAATTTATTTTAATATAGTGGATATGGTACGATGATTTTATATAATTTTATTATGATTTAGTAAATAATATAAAGTGTTGATGTTATATTATTTATTTTGTGATTTTGAGTATTCTCTAATGATGTAGTATTTTGAGTGTTTTGAAAAAATAGGTATAACTATAGTGATTATTTTGAATATGAGAGTTTCAATCGATAGTAATATGTATTTTTTTAAAAGTTAATTATTTTAATTACTCTAATTTATCATATATTAGTTATGAAATATTATTAATTTTGTTTTAGCAAAATCAAAATAATAATAGCAAAACATAAAATAAATAAGGGGACCAATGGGCTTTACCCATGTATGTGAACCCTAATAAAATAAAAAAGGGAGCTACTTGCAGTCGCCGTCGTAGAAGAGATAGGAAACACAACAACGCTATCGTTGACACTAGTGATCGATAATTGTCATAGAAAAACTTTCACCATTTTTGTTCAAATTTCAGTTTTTTGTTTCACTCATTTAGTTAGTCAAATAAACTCAATTTCTCAGATTTTTAACCATCCCAATTTCTCTCTAAAATACCCAACTTCTCCGTTTGTGGATTTCGTTATTTTGCACTGTTCTTCATCACCGTAAGTCTTATTTGAGTGAAACCAACGCCAAAACGATCGTGTGAAAAGTGACTATATTATCTACTAAATTGGTTTTCTGATTTATAGTAAGTTTTCTTGATCGAATTTCGAAATTAGTTTTAGAGTGCCTTCTCATAATTTATTTTTAACGTTTACCCATAAACTGTGGAGTTAGATCGATTGAATGACAAAGAGTCAATGAACAAAGGTTGTTTGCTCGTGGAATCGTATTCGTGTGTGGAAGCGTCGAAATAAGGTAAGGGGTGAGAAAACGTTTGAATTCATGAGTATAATATATTGTAAGATGAACGAGAAAACTGTATTCCCCAACGACTCATCCGGGGCTTGCTACGTACAGCAGTAGCCCTTTGAGAGATAAATTAATTAATGTGCAAATATGGAAATTGTGAGATTAAAATATAGAATAGAAATATTTGTAAGGTGTTGATTGATTTAATTTCTTTAAATGTGTGGTATTTGATATTATTGTGATATTGGGTGTCGAATGAATTTTATGTATATGTTTGATTAGATGAGTTTAAGTGATGTGATAATAAAAGATGGATGCATTGTGATAATTTTATGTGATAATGATGTATGATTAATAATTGTGACGTTATAAATTTGTGATAAGTTTATGTGATGAGATATGATTAATGATAGTGATGCTATAAATTTGTGATGAGTTTATGTGATGATGATGATGTGTAATTAATGATAGTGATGTTATAAATTTGTGATGAGAATATTGAAGTAACCCCATAGTTGATAAAATAATGGTGATTCCAATTTGTGTTTGAGATGACGGTCTTAATGGAGTATCATAGGCAAATGAGGGGAGAAAATAAATATTGAGAATTGTGAGGTGGAGATTATTTTGTCATCATATACGTAGGGCCTGACAAGCCTAGTGATTCCGGGGAAGTACAACTGAATGAGACTGATCGTGACGGTCTGCTGTTGAGCCTTAAGCCAATATTGTTAGACCTTGGAGGTATTCGAGTGGGGAATTCCTAGGTGGCTTGGAGGTAGCACTCCAAATGTCGGGAGCTACCATGCAGCACACGTTTACCTCGATTGTCGCGTATATGTGTCTCGGGTTGAGTTGAGGGGATCTATAAGGACAGGGATAAATTGAATTGTTCGTCCAGCGGGATGGTGGCATAGTATCAAGTCTCCTAACCAAGTATTTCAGAGTTAGAATGGTACCACATTGTGAAGTAGAGTCTAAGCTCATGCATATCATTGCATTTTCTTGTGATTGTTTTGTTGTGATTAATGTGTATCGCATGCGATAATAATTTCTCTTAGATGATTTGATATTATAGTGAAAGATATTGATTTTCCTTGAGTGATTTTGACTTTTTAATGTGATATTTTTCTTGAGTAATGTTTGTGTAATGATACGGTTCTGTTATGATTGTTTGTGTGTTCTTCTTACCTATATTATACTATCAACATGATTTCGAAACTCACCTTCTTCGTTGTTTGTGTTTGACTGTCTTGGCCCTGCGTTTGCGAAATCGCAGTTGTTACAGGTTAATGAGTCTTGAAGTTCAAGTTTGGGAGAAACCCCGCTCTGATAGGTGATATCGGGAATAAGGGTTGTAATTTGTATTTTACTTATTAAATTTGTAACGACTTTTGTATGAAAACCTTATAAGTACTAGTAAGTTTTTAGAATTGAATTAAGTAATTATACTTAAATCAAGCTTATTTATCCGCTGCAATTTTAATAGAAATATGATATAAATTATTATATATATATATATATATATATATATATATATATATTATTTTGAGGTTTAGGGTGTCACGTTAGTGGTATCAGAGCAGGTCTGTCCAATCAGGCCGAGTGGGTCGAATGTCGATTTAGTGTTAGTCGAATGTCAATCGTGTCAATTGTGTTTTCTTGTGTAATACTTACTTTCACTATCATGTTTTTCCCGTTATATTATTGTGTTAAGTGTTATATGCTTTTGTATAATTATACATATTTTTGAAGTTACTAATTAACTGTTTATTATTTGTTTACCCTGGTTGTATTATGGATTCTAAGTTCTACCTAAGTTGGTAAATAAACCATGAAATTACTTGTTAAGATTTGAATTAATTTTAATTGTTGACAAGATTATGTTAGTTACTTGTTGAATGATCTTGTTGCTTGTTGCTTGTCTACCAAACTATGATTTTTGCACTCTTGTTTTATGTGAATAGTTGAAAATAATAATTTTGATTGACCAGCTGTATGTTTGAAGTTATCAATCTCATTCACGTAATCTTATTTATCAAATGTCAGACTTCACCTGTTAGTTGTTTTAAAGTTCCATTTTCCCCTTAATCAATTTAAAATATTTAGTCTTGATATAAATCTGTTTAAAGTATTTGATCTAATAACTAATTGATTGAAACAATAATTTCTGTATGAACTATATGTTTAAAACTTCAAGTATTGACTTTTACAAGGCCCCCTACAGCTCTCGACCCAAACACAAGGCCCCCTACTCCTGCGGTGGGAGTCACCACTCTTACTGTAGCCTCCGTCTCACCTACAGCTAAAGCATCCCTCGCATCCGCCCACGCACCACCAGCCCTAAGTACCAAACCAGAAAGTACTGGGTAGTTGATCCTCTTGTGTGTGAGCCTCACATGTAATACTGCACCGGCCCTACTACAAGTCGTCACCATTCTCCTCTTATAAGTAGTCCTGCTTGAAATGGGGTCGTATGCTCAAGTAGTCGGCGAATATCGATTATGGAAGTCCAGCGACGTTTCCGACGTCAAAGTAATCATCGATTTTACGTAAAACGAAATAGTTTGAGGGTAAAGCCTAATTTCCACATTAATTGTAAATGACCACCAACCGTTAACAAATAACAATTAACAAGTATGGAATGATAGCAAGCGATAACAGAGCATGTATATGTATATATTCTTACATAAAAAACATGACTCTAGAATTTCAAAACACTCCTCAAGGGGCGTAAATCATAAATGTACGTCCTCCACAGTCCAATTCTATTTAGTAAGATGCAGTTTATCAAGGACCACCACTAACTGTGAAATGCATGAGCATACTCTAACTTTTTCACAACAATTATTATGTAAATGCAGCTATTAAAAGACACTACTTTTAATACTAATTAAACACTAATAATTTTTCCACACTTTTTTACATAGTATACCCATGACATATTATCATCAAGAAGTTCATAACATATAGTAAACTCATATTACCAATTATGAATACATAATCACATCAACAACATTTATCATAGATTCACTACGCAAAAAAACGCATATTACAGCGCTTTTTTTAAGCCATTTACAGCGCTTTTTCAAAAAAAAAAAACGCTGTAGTTATCAGCGCTGTAAAAAGATACAACAGCGCTTTTGTTTAAAAAAAAAGAGCTGTAAAAGGTGGATATATTGCGCGCTTGTTATACTCCTTTTACAGCGTTTTTCACAAAAGCGCTGTAATAGGTGCATTCATATAGTTGATTTGTTATGAACCTTTTACAGCGCTTTTTCACAAAAGCGCTGTAAAAGGTGCACTTATATAGGTACATTTAAAAAGCGCTTTTTTTAAAAGCGCTGTCTTTTAATCCAGAATCAGTTCACAATTTTTATTCCAAAATCATTTTCACCTAGAATCATTTCACAATCAGTCAGTAGTACACAACAACAACAAAATAACACTAAAACACACAAGAATCAGTACACAACAACAGACTCACTATATTTTCAAATGCACAAATATTCACAACAATCAGTTCATAATTACATATTCACAACAGCTCAGAACTACATATTCACACAACTACCTATTCATATAACTATCAGATATTCACTATATTTTCATACAACTACTCATATTCACAACCTAGTATATACACAAACAGCACAGAACTACCATATCCCTTGCAGCTTGCCATTTCCCAGCAAACCAAATAATATTCATTTCAAGCACACACTGACACCAGTCTTCCTTTATCTCTGTTAGTTCTTCTTCAGAATACGATGGACTGGAATTGTCAAAGTACTGATATAAAAATTGAACATAAATAAGTTAGAATCAAATATAAACATAGTTTATATATGAAAATCAAATAATTAAAATACCGTACCGTTTCTGGGATTATAATTTGATTCTTATCAACAATCTCCTTCATGAATCGCAATACATAGTACCCACAGTCGATGTTGTTAGTTTGACGAGGGCACTATAAAATAAAACATATAAGTCAATAATTATTTAATTGTGCATTGATTGTAAGTGAAATTTAAAAGCATATATTTCAAACCTTTATTGGAATCCATGTGATGTTATTTGACTTTAGCTTCGACACTGTCGCACCTCTTTGAGCTCGAAAAACTTGTAAAGCACTATCGAATAAATAAATGTGATTATTATAGCATTAACAAACACATTATTTATATATATATATATATATATGTAAAAAATAAATGAATATTACTTACGTGTCGAACAAAGCCTTTATCTCGGGACGATTGTTGTAATGGTCGTGCAAGGGATCTAGGTAGTATATAACTTCAGAGGTCGCATTGATTGCAATTAGCACCCAATGTGCCCTACAACAACAAAAATTTAGTTTACACAACTAATAAATTAAGATCTCATAAAATAAAAAAGATATAAATATAGAATATATAATTACGTACCCTGAATTATATGGTGCAACAAATAACTTATTATTTTCTTTATTTCCTAATAGTATATCTAAAACGTATTTTTTTACATTCACTGGATCGTGTTGAAGCATCGATATCTTATGCGAAGACAAGAATGAAAATTTATTTGACAATCTGCGCGCGCACACGAACTTCTCATACAAAAACCTTCAATAAAAATTTCAAATTAGATTAATTACCAATAAATTAAATTAATTACAAATAAATGCGATGAAAAGTAATTTTTACCTCATGTAAATGCTCATAACAGTAGCACTCAGCTCCTTATGGTCAAGAAGTTCGTATATGTGCTCTTTTTCAAAAAATTCTTCATACGCGTCTCCGAATAGATCTTTATCCATGCTTATTATTCGTGAATCGTCGCTGCCCATATTTTTTTTTGCCTGTATGTCAAGACACGACCCATATGGAGCAAGTCGTGGCTGACTTATTTTAGGAGCAGGAGCAGCAACTGATTTTACACGATCCAATTTTTTAGCAGCAACAACTTTGGCCGCTTTATTACCCTCCAGCTTTTGCAGTTTGCCAGTTTTATTACCCTCCAATTTTTGAGGTTTGCCGGCTTTATTTTTTCCACGAACATCCGGTCGTGGTGCGGCAGCTGGCTTGCTGGCTTGCTGTGCGGGTGGTTTATTAGATTGAATCTGAAAAAATGAGGTTAATCAAATTGTTAGTTTATTGAATCAGAAAAAATGACAAACCTTACAGAATAAATGTTACAAACCATTTCGGGCGATGTGACTGTTTCATTTATGGGAATCTTCTTATCATTCCCTTTATTAGACTTTATTTGAATCTAAATAAATGTGAAATTAAAGTTAACATTGGAAAAAGTTCAGCAATTAAATATAATCAATTAAACATACATTTCAATTAATTAAACATACCTTGTCAAGGGCAACAAGATGTTTGGGCCATGCCACGTAGCTGCCAATTGCTTCGCCCAAAAAACTCAGATCTGCATCGTTGTCCGGTACAGGCAACGGTGCTGTTGGTTCCAAAGCAATAACTGGCGATACTTTGACATGGCCCGCAGGGATTGGTGTGTTGTGCAATACCTCGCCCGGAGCATTGCACAATGTTCCCTTTCCGACCTTCCGATGAGTGGGGGAGGATAAGTATAGCACGCATGGAGTGACCCCCTAAAATCAATGGTTAATACATAAGTATGGCAAAAAATTAACTTTAATGAATTTCTTATTTTATTAAGTAATTAACTACCTCAGGAAGACTGTTGAGACCAACGTTGCAACTTGCGTTTTCACTCTCAATGTGAATTTCACGTTGGGGCTGGTCCGCAAGTTGTTGGTCTTTATTTGTCTTCACCAAGAGGGCCACTTGCTCCGTTAATACTCTAATCTTCTCTAATACTTCCTCGTTAGATGGATTTTGGCGCTTCTCTTGTGAAAAATAACTTCTAGGAGTTACGCCAAATCCTTTCCCCCTCACGCGACCGGAATATTCAGGAACATTAAACACTTTACCTAATATGTCCCTGCAACTTGCCTTGTTGTCCTCTTGATTTTCCGATTCAAGATTCGCCTAAAATACACATAGGATTAAAAAGATAAGTTAAATAACATTTTTAAAATACAATATTAAAAAATATTAAAGTGATAAATATACTTACACAAAGTTCTATTACTTTTTGTACATTTTCATTATCAACCACTCCGTCTTTATTTACACGAGCTTCCTTCCACAATACATGACGACCCAACGGTTGATCGGATTGGCTGTCTTGTAGCTATTATCGTTAAGATCATAAACAAAATATTAGTTAGATAGTATAGTTTATAATATACCACATTAATTAAATAAAAGTGATGAGGAATAACTTACAAGTTTTTGCTCTAGACGAGCATATCCCATACGAGATTTCTTGTATGGGTGGGGAATAATTTTTGCCCTCTCGCGATTTGCCTTACTAATATTCTAAATAAAAAAATAACAATCTAGTAAAAATTTAAAATACGCAATGAATATGAATAATAAAACAAAAATGCTAATAAATTAATCACTTACAACAAATGCGGGGTCGGAACGTTTTGATACGAATGCGCTCCATTCCTCACTTGATATATAATGTTTATATATTTTTGGAGCTTCCGCATTCGTATTTCCTTCACGGTCTTTTAAATAGCAATTAGAGAGGTGAGATCTAAAGCCCCGGTGTATTTTCCCGGCAACTCTGAGCACATAGCTCTTTCTCACCTCATCAAGAACAAAAGCTGACTGCAAACCAAATAAATATATAGTTTGAGTAAAATACTTCAAAGCAGTATGTAAAAATTTATAAGAAATAGGGTGGAGTAAAAAAATTACCTGTATATCAGCCCACAATACATCTTTGGCATTCTTCAATGCCTTATCTCACCAATCATCTATTGTGATTGGGATATTTTGACGAACAACAGCTCCAATATAACTAACAAACATGGAACTGTTGGGGTCAATAGGTTGACCACTCTCATTCCACCCAACCTAATAAACTCATATAGTAAGTACCTCAAATTATAAACAGCAAACAAGGTAAACATCAAACAAAGTATCGTATAAACAGCAAAAACAGAAAACAACAAACAAAGTATACCTCAAATTTTTGCCAAGTACTTCTTGCTTTAATAACATTTTGCATTATTGTTGCACCACGTTTGACTTCATTTTCGTAAGTCTTAGTGTTGCCAACTTCTTCATTTTGACAATCTAACTCCTTGTTAGTATCCATTTATCTACAAAATGCAGTTCAACATCAACATGCAGTTCAGTTCAGTTCAACATCAACATGCAGTTCAGCTCAGTCTAAGTACGTAGCAAAATAAGTTAACATGCATTTTAGTGAAACAAAAAACTAATAAATACAATACCTGAAATAACTCTTTTTAATGCTTAGGGTTACGGGTTCACAAACGAACGGCGCAGAAGGCGATGAAAACGAGGGCGAACGGTTACGAACGATCGTAGGGTTACGGGGTTCGCAGACGAAAACGAGGATGAAAACGGTATTACTTGATGTTTATGATGTTTATGATGTTCGCAGACGATCGTAGCTGTAGGATGAGAGTAAGCAATGAGGAAGAAACAAGGAAAACTGAAACTGATCGTAGGGTTCGTTGGGTTCGCAATGAGAAGGAGAACGCAGAGGAAACTGAAAAATTTACGTAATGAACATTAAGCTGAAGAGGTTTACTGTTATATATAAACACCTATTACAGCGTTTTTCCAAAAAGCGTTGTAATAGGTCTCATCATTATATTTTTTAAAAGCCAACTACAGCGCTTTTTTATAAGCCTTTTAAAGCGCTTGTGAAAAAGTGCTGTAAAAGACCTCCTTATTTTTATTTTTTTAAAAGCCTTTTACAGCGCTTCTACAGAAAGCGCTTTAAAATGCCACTTTGTTTTATCATGTCCAAAGGTTGTGTGAACCTTTTACAGCGCTTATACAGAAAGCGCTGTAATAGGGTTTTATATATGAAATGACTCTTTGTTTTATCATGTCCAAGGTTGTGTGAACCTTTTACAGCGCTTATAAGAAAAGCGCTGTAAAAGAGTTCCTTAAATTATTTTTTTATGAGCCCTCTAAGAAATTATTTTCTTTCAAATTAGTTAAATTTGTTTTTCATAAGCCCTGTAATAATTTATTGTAACATAAGCCCTGTTTGAGCATAAGCCCTGTTAAATTAGTTAAATTATTTCTTCCAAATTAGTTAAATCATAAGCCCTGTTTGAACTTGAACTTGAACTTGAACTTGAACATAAGCCCTGTTTGAACATAAGCCCTGTTTGAACATAACCCCTGTATGAACATAAGCCCTGTCAAGTTCAAATAGTTCAAGCTAAATTACCTGATGAGGTAAAGTTCAGTATACAGTTACATACAGTATAAGCAGAAAATTACAAATTAACAGTTCAAGCTAAATATATACCAAAATGCTCAATTAATTATGGCAGATCAAACAATTAAATTACACATGAACTCAGTTCAAATTACATGGATTAAAAAATTAAACACATTAAGTTGCCCTTCTTCTTTTCTTGGTGGGATTCACATTTGTTTGTCCATTAATGATATGAAACGATGGATTAATCCAAATTCCCTCATCATGATCATCTCTAAGATATAAACCATCATCAGTTGAACCAATTTCATGTGGTTGTGATGTTGCAAAGAAAATATCATTACCAACATCTTCATCATTATTGTTATCATCACTTATTTTATTGGTCGATAGGACAACGGACCATTTATCATCAGCAGGATCAGTGACATAAAACACTTGTTGAGCTTGTGACGCTAAAATAAAAGACTCATCTTTGTATCCCACCCTATTAAAATCAACAAGCAAGAACCCTGACTCATCAATCCGAACGCCATTATTATTATCGACCCACTTGCAACCAAATATGGGAACACGAAACATTGTGTAGTCTAGCTCCCATATGCGCTCGATAACCCCAAAATATGATAGATTTGCATATATTGGGTTCTTGTCTTTTGCACTTGAGATATGCATCGCTTCAGCTACGAGAGTGACTCCGCTATTTTGCATAGTTGTTTGATCATCTTTTTCTTTGGTATAAAATGTGTAGCCGTTAATTACATAACCTGTGTAAGAAAAGACATGTAAACTCGGACCATTTGCTAGCCACCTCAATCTCTGTGAAATTGATCCGGGGTCTACATCAAACTTTGACTTTATGTGATTTTTTAACCATGTTATGAAACTTCGATTGTGCTCTCGAGTTATCCAATTTTGATTCCTATTCAAGTTCAAACTAGATAATTGATCCATGTGTATTGTAACATACGGCTGAACCTCATCATCATTGTGCAGAACATACAATTGTGTCTGCTCCCATTATGTCCTTGATATAGTCATTAGTCTCTTTCCAATTATCCTTTCTCCTGATAATCTTCCCGAATTACGAGACATGGGAAGCCCTATGGATTCAACATTTGACAGATATTCATTACAAAATTCAGCAGCTTCTTCAACAATGTACCGTTCAGCAATACAACCTTCTGGTCGACTTCTACTTTTTACGTACCCTTTTAATATTTTCATATATCGTTCTATCGGGTACATCCATCTCATATAAGCTGGCCCACAAAGTTGTGTCTCCTTAACAAGATGAACAGTAAGGTGAACCATTATATCAAAAAACGATGGCGGGAAGTACATTTCAAGCTCACACAAAGTAACAACAATTTCCCTCTGTAATCTCGGTAATTTCTGAGGATCGATCACTTTACTACAAATTTCCCTGAAGAAGAAACATAATTTAGTTATGGCTCGGCGAACTTTTTCAGGTAAAATTGAACGTATACCTATTGGTAGCAAATGCTCCATTAGAATGTGAGCATCATGGGTCTTCAAACCTTTTAACTTGAGGTATTTCATACAAACTAAAGTTTTAATGTTAGAAGAGTATCCTTCTGGAACTTTAACTTCGTGTAGAAATTTACACAAAACAATTTTTTCCTTTCTAGATAGAGTATGAGTGGCTGGAGGTAGATATGTGCGATTTCCTTTCTTTACCGGACCCAATTCATTTCTTATCCCCATATCGACTAAGTCCAATCTTGCATTGATGCCATCCTTAGACTTTCCTGGTACATTGAGTAACGTACCAATAACACTGTCAAATACATTTTTCTCAATATGCATCACATCGAGAAAATGTCTTACATACAATGACTTCCAATAAAGCAATTCAAAGAAAATTGACTTTTTCTTCCACCCAGTTTTGACCAGCTCTCCCGCAAAAGGTTTGCCAAATTTATTGGTCAAACCTTGTACTTTCTCAAGTATTTGATATCCAGTCGATGCTACAGGAGCTCTATCTTCCTCTGATTTTCCATTGAATGCATTTCTCCACCCACGATACTGATGACTATAAGGTAAAAATCTACGATGTCCAAGAAATACATTCTTCTTACAATGTTTCAACCGCATCCAATTTGTACTCTCTTCACATATAGGACATGCACACTGACCTTTAATGCTATATCCTGATAAATTACCATATGCTGGAAAATCATTAATTGTGCCGAACAACATAGCCCTCAAATTGAAACGTTCTTTCTTATACCCGTCATAGACTTCTACACCTGTCTCCCACATAATTTTTAAATCTTCAATTGAAGGAGCCAAGTATACGTCGATATCATTCCCCGGTTGTTTGGGTCCATAAATTAACAGAGACAACATCATAAACTTACGCTTCATACATAACCATGGAGGTAGATTATAAATCAACAAAATCACAGGCCACGTGCTGTGTGAGATGCTTTGAAGACCATGTGGATTCATTCCATCAGTAGAAAGTGCAAGGCGTAGATTTCTCGACTCTATCCCAAATTCAGGATACTCGTGATCAGTTTTTGCCCATTGCGGAGAATCTGCAGGGTGTCGAAACTTTCCATCTCTAATTCTTTCATCTGCATGCCATGTCAAGTGTTTTGAATCTTCTTCACTGCGATACATGCGCCTAAATCTTGGTATTATCGGAAAATACCACACGACTTTTGCTGGAGTAGATTCTTTCTTCTTATATCGAGAGACATTGCATTTCGGACACGCCTTTAGTAATTCATATTCATTAATGCAATCATTAGGACACGCATGAATCCTTTCATAACTCATACCAATAGAGCACAAAATTCGTTTAGCCTCGTAGGTTCTACTGGGAAGTTCATTATCATCTGGCAACATATCTTTTAAGAGTGTTAGTAATTCTGTGAAGCCTTTATCAGACCATCCATTACTCGCTTTTAAGTTGTACAACTTTAGTATCGCCGAAAGTCTTGTGAATTTAGTACAACCATTATATAATGGTTTCTTTGCATCACTCAACAAGCTCTCAAACATTTTAGGACAATCACGAAGATCTTCTTCAACTGCTTTTGCAATCTCCTCAACTCGGTCCGGCTCATATGTATCTGTGTCGAAATCAGTTGAAACATATGTATCTGTGCGAGTGTTTCCATTGATTTTCTCACCATGTCTTATCCAACATGTATAGCTTTGATCAATTCCATACCATACTAAATGTCCTTCCAATTCATCTGCTCTAATGCGTTTTCCAAAACAACATTTTAAACAAGGACAAACGACTCTATTTGGATCTTTTGCATTCATCACTGCAAACTCAATAAACTCATTCACTCCATTTTCATACTCTTTTGTCAATCGATTGGCAGACATCCATTTCCGGTCCATTTATATGACCTATATATATAAATGCAGTTACACAATAAGCATGATTTCAAGTCTGATATATATGACCTATATATTGATAATCCATAACTCATATTGATATATATGACCTATATATTGATAATCCATTTATATGACCTATATATATAAATGCAGTATACACATATCTTATAATATTGGTCCAAGATTAATTGATTTCAAAACAGAACATATATATCATGTAACAATTTATCAGTTTGAATTAGTGACAACAACAAATAAATAAAATAAAGTACCTGAACGTTGATGATCAATTTGTTTTAAAGGAAGAAGAAGGTAAATCAATTTGTAGATGGGCGCACAGGAGGGTTCGCAGGGGTGGGGAGATGAGAGTTCGTAGGGTTTGGACAACGTATTAAATTTGTTTTAAATTTGTTTTTATTTACTTAAAGTGAATGATTTTTATTTAAAATGAATGATATTACAGCGCTTGTTTAGAAAGCGCTCTAATAGGTCCTATAAAAATGTGAAAGGGAAAGCCTATTACAGCGCTTGTATCAAAAGCGCTGTAATAGGTCATTTGATTATGAGAAAGCGCAAGGCTTTTACAGCGCTTACACAAGAAGCGCTGTAAAAGCTATGTAACATAAGGTGGGAGCGCTACATTTTACAGCGCTTGTGTTTACATCGCTCACAAAGCGCTGTAAAAGGCTATGTGAGAGCGCTTGAATTTACAGCGCTTTCTAAAAAAGCGCTGTAAAAGAGTTGTAAACATTATGTGCAAGCGTATGTGACCCTATATGACCCTACAACAGCGCTTGTAAAAAGAGCGTTGTTGTAGCCTCCGTTATTTTTAAAAAATTATACAACAGCGCTTGTATTTAATAAGCGCTGTAAAAGACGCGCTATAAAATGTCATTTTTGGCGTAGTGATTCAAACATCAATCACACAAATAGGTCCCTATATGTGAACTAAAAATTTGGAAGGAGTTCTTACTTTGTTATCGTCCAAAAACACAAGCAATCTGTCCCTCTAAAGTCTCTCGTACCTTAAATCAAAAATCTTCTTAAGTTAAAACCAAAATTCAAAACATTAAGATATAAGCCTAATCCAACTATCACCCTCATATATATTCTAGGGTTTTCCAACTTTATTCACTAATTGGTTTATTCAAAAAATTCATTCAAAACTTTAAACTTCACAAAAAGTCTTCAAACTCAAAAAAAAATTAATTTTTAATAAATCGAACAAACTTGTTATTTATTTCATTTAAAAAAAACCACTTGTCATAATTTTTTTATTTATTTTTATACTTTTTCGTTACTTACGTTTTTTCCCACATAACCTCGTATATCTTTTAACTCTTACTTAGAACACCAATCACTTGTAAAATTCTTTCTGAAGTTCCAACTTCAACATTATTTATTGTTACATTTCAAAATAAAAATTTTCTATTAGATCTATTATCTCAAGTTGTAAATCTACAATGTTAACAAAAGAAATTTTCAGAACACCAACTATATTTCTTTTTCAAAAGCACAAAGTCTACCAAAACAATATTTTCTTTTAGATTAACTAGTAAAAGACTTGGATATGTAGCTTTTTGTGAAAGAAAAATGAAAAAACCCACCTCTCATGATCAAGATGGCCTCGCGGCCTTGAAGGAAGGAGGATATTTTGTTGAGGTCCTTCTACTAACTCTAGTAAGAACAAGAGAGAAGGAAGAGGTTTGTGTTTCATTTTTTTTTTCTTTAGTGAGATAAATGAAAAATAAAGTGAAGAGATGAGTGGTAGTAAGTTTAAATATCCTAATAAAAATATTTATTTTTTCTTTCCTTCCCTTCACAACCAAACAATTGGTCTTACACTACCAGCAACACAAAATATCTATATATTTTGCTAAAACACATCATTACACCATCTAATTACTCTTAAACACATCACAACACTCTTACACACATCATATTAGTCACTTCAAGATTTACTTTAGTAAAAATATTTACTTTCGTCACAATTCAATTGACATATGAATTTAATAGTAATGTGCAACGTCGTAAAATATTTTTCGCTCATAAATTCTCCGTAATTTGATTAAATTTTTCTCCGATGAATAATTTTACCCGAGTATTTGAAAGTATTTTCTCGGACATATAACTAATCCATAACCTCTCAAGAACTAGGGCAAAAGTTTCGTCACAAATAGAGTTGTTTAAAAATTTTGCGAACGATAAAGTTATATGTTGTGTTTGAAATCTCTAAAATTTTCTATTTTAGATTTCTACTATTTGTACACACAAGGCAATTAAAAAAATTTCCCTCATAAAAATATAATTTTGGTACTTAATTTCATAAATTAAAATGGACCTGACAAACTCCGCAACACCTTTAGTACAAAATACAGCAAAAATACATAAATTAAGGTTTTGAACGTTACGGATCTTATAGATGTTGACTTCTTCAAAGTTCTAGGCTCAGGAGTATGACTTAATCGAGGATTCATTTAAACATTTCTTCTTTGGTCTTAAGTTAGAGAATTAATGAAGGTCTTAACTCTTGTAGCATTCTTTTCCTTTGTGATCAGATGGTCAATCATTAACTTGTATTTCCTTTCTCTTAAACGCTTTAACTCGAATTGTAGACATAATTATGACTTACTCTATTAATTGACATAATTACTTGTTTATTAGGTGATAATATTATTTGTGTTAAAAATACTTAGATTATTACCTCTAATTTACTCATAATTTATGCTACCTTAAAGTAGTTAGTCATTAATATAAATATTTGTCTCCCTACTTAATCTGCACACCTAGAAAATACAATTAGGGAATAATTCTTCTTTTTTTTTTTATCATCAAAATATCAATCCTAGGATTATAGCTAAAACAACTTTTTCACTAACAATCTCCCTCGTTTTAATTATGACAAACAACCATACAATTATTGTACAATGTTCCTTCACATAATAAAGTTTAAAAGTATGTTTCCCATGAATGTAGTACTCAAAAGTAGTTTAACTTAATAATCCTTTGACCTTCTTAAAAAAAAATTTATCAATATTTTTGGACTCTCACTGAATATTATAAACACGATTCTTAAGAGTTTCAAACTTATTAAGTTATTTTACATTTTGATACACTTAAGGCTAAAATTAAAAAAGAAATTGACATAGAGGAAAAACACAAAGATAAGCAAGAAAATAAGGCATTCAAAAAATTATCATAAATTTGACAAGTCTTTACATTTGAATTCACAGATTCTTGTGATGTTAAGCCTTTGGATTCGTATGAAGTTTATTGATTAACAATTCACAATTCCTCAAGACGTAAAGCCTTTGGATTTATTGTTTTTCTTAGTATTGTAAGCCTAATGGAACAGACAGTGTTTTTAGAGAATGTTAAGCCTTTCAAAACAAGGGTAAATTGCAAGTAACTGTCATAATAACAACATATTCAAATGATATGCAAATGACACTCACATATGATACAATGAAAATGACACTCAGATGCAGATGCAATAAACAGATGCAAATCACACACACAACAATGCAATCAGACGCAAGCACACATAATTGTATTACTAGGTTTTTGAATTTTCTTCCTCTTTGTCATTATCAAAAAGGGTTAAATTAAAAAAAAAAAAAAAAGTTTGAAATTAAAGCAAACAATCACACAGAGATAACAAAGTAAATTCCTAACCATCACACTACATAGAGATATTCCATATTAGTAAATGCTCAAGAAATGGGATAGAGAGATCAAAGACTTCAACAAAGACAGAAAAACAGATAACAACATAATAGAAAGAGAGATAAACAAAATAAAGAAACGTAACACTCCATTGATATGAGAACAAAGATTACAAATAAAACTGAGAAAGAAAAGAAAATAAACGTGAAAGAAACGAATCCTAGATAAATGATCTAATTACATCTAAGGACACTCCTTAAGAGTTCAGCTACTTCCTCCATTTGAGAGGTGATAAGGTCTAGCTTGTGGTGAACTTCTGGTAGAGCTATCCGAACTTGAAGCTGTTCGAGGAAAATATCGCTCACGATCGAGACAACTTTAGATGGTCAGATTTCTTTCTTCTCTAGAGAGGAAGGTGACTTCCTTTTCCTAATAGAAGACG
This sequence comes from Cicer yamashitae, assembly GCA_037974755.1. Classification (NCBI taxonomy): domain Eukaryota; kingdom Viridiplantae; phylum Streptophyta; class Magnoliopsida; order Fabales; family Fabaceae; genus Cicer; species Cicer yamashitae. The sequence continues at coordinate 20,918,743 of JBBPBQ010020324.1, forward strand.
AACCAAAATCCATAGTAGAAGAGATTGACGAATGCTTAAAAATAACATAGGAAGTTTGAAAGATGAATGAAAACAAAAAATAGGGAAACTGAAGAAAAAAATTGGTGTATAAATAGCCAGATTTATATATAAGAAAGGAAAAGAAATCATTTTGAAAAAACAAAGTAATGATGAGAGCAAGTAAGACAGAAGCAGGTGAAAGAACATGTATTCAATTCATATTACACTTGTAACAAGCACGTATTACATAACAACTGAGGTATATTCTAAGGCTTTCTAAACAAGATATGTTAATTTAAATTACATATTAGGTTTGAATCACCAATTCCGAATACATAAATACACTAAGTCTTTATATTTACACCATCTTCAGTAAGTGCCTTCCTTCTTTGAACTTTAATCTGATAGAGTGATGAAGAAGTTTCAAATGCTTGTCACAGTTATTAGAGGCAGATAATCAAATGATTGTCATAGTTATATGAGCTAAACGAATCAAAGTATTGCTTAAAACAACAGAATCGCCAGAGATGCGTTTCAAAACGCGTTCATTAAACTCAAAATACATTTTTAGAGAAAAGTTTTGGTGTTCCTTTAATTTTTCCAAACATATGAGGATGCAACATAGAGCCATTTAAAATTACGCGATCAAAGAACTGCACACTTAAATAAAAACATTAGTGCTTTAAATTGTTCCCACAAAATAGGTTTTGTTATCATAAAACAAGTAAGGGTCATAGTTCTTCAAACCAACGTGGTTCTTTAAATGCATACCTGGTCTTTAGAGTATAATTTACACTCCCTATGATCAAAGACTCTGGATGTGAAGATTTGTATTTCCATCCAAGTTTGGGTTCTTGATGACCTTGACTTGTGGATGGTTCATTATTGCTTGTACTTGAATTGTCAATCACATCTTCTGATTCATTAGAGGCTGGTTTAGTTGGTTCTTCTAATATTTCTGGTTCCTCTTATATCTATATATTAGCAAAATCTACATCTAGCTTGGACTTTTTATGGTCAAGCTTTTTGTCATCAAACTTAACATCAATTGATTCCTCAATAATCAGTGTTTCTTTTTTGTGTACTCTATAGGCTCTAGACCTTTTAGAGCATCCCAAAAAGGTGCACTTTTGAGATTGGGAATCAAACTTGCTAATATTCTCTTTGGTATTTAAAATATAGCATATGCAACCAAAGTGATGAAACTACGAAATGTTGGGCACTACTTATGAATATATGCATATGCAACCAAATTGATGAAAGTATGAAAGTAAGAAATTGATGAAAGCATATGCAACTATGAAAGTAAAAAATCGATGAAAGCATATGCAACCTGAATATAAGCATATGTTGTATGAAATAAATATAGTATATGCAACCAAATTGATGAAAGTATGAACGTAAGAATAGGTCTAATATATATTATATTCTAAATATAACATGCAGTGTTCACTGCTTCTGTCCAAAAGTGTTTGGCAACATTAATTTCATCAATCATGGTGCGTGTCATTTCTTGAAGCGATCTATTTTTTGTTTCTACAACACTGTTTTGTTGAGGTGTTCTATGAGAAGAAGCAATAATGTAAAATTCAATTCTCTTCACAAAAGTTTTCAAAAGGCTTATTTTCAAATTCACCCCAACGATCATTACGAATTGTTGCAACAAAATGATTTTTTTTTTCATTTTACGCGTTTGTAGAAGGTGGTGAAAACTTTATATGACTCATCCTTTTGTTTAAGGAACTTTACCCCAGGTCCAGCTGGAATAGTCATAAAAAATAATGAGTCCATACTTTTTTACCACTGACTGAGGTTGCTCTTACAAGAACAAATAAATCAAGATGTAAAAGTTACAGTGGTCTAGAAGTGGAAACAACGTTTTATAAAGAAAAAGATTTCTGACAGGCCTCACAAAGAACATTTGATTCGTATTTTAGATTTGGCCAGCCTCTAACTAGATTAAGTGTTTTCAAATTTGAGATTAACCTCAAATTGGCATGTCCCAATCTTATGTGTCAAATCAGTTATTCTTCATTCACAAACATGAGACACTTTATTTCTTAATTTTCCAAATCAGATAAGTTTATTTTGTAAATATTGTTTTTCCTTTTACCAGTAAATAGTATGGATCCATCTGTTTGACTTATTGTCTTACATGACTTTTGATTGAAGACAACATCATAACCGTTGTTGCTTAATTAAATTATGCTCAATATATTATTCATTAGTCATTTTAAAAGTAGAAAAATTTTAATAGAGGGAAGAAAACATTACCTAATATGCCATGCCCTATGATTTTACCCTTCTGATTTCCTCCAAATCCTACTTCCTTGAGGGTAAGGTTTTGTCTTATGATTATGATGTGTTAACGATTTAAGAAATGGGGGTTAACTGTGATGGGAGGCTTACTGAATTAATGCATTTTCCCTAAACCCTCTCTGATGCGCTTATATGCTTTTGATTAGTTTTTGTCTCTAATTCTGTTTCCTCTAGCTTCCTCTAATTTTGTTTCTTTTAGTTGTCTTTGACTTTGTTTCTTTTGACTCTCCCTCTAATCATGCTTCCTCTAACACTACCTTTAATCATGCTTCCTCTAACTCTGCCTTTCATCATGCTTCCTCGAACTCTGATCATGCTGCCTCTGGTAAGAATCTGCTGCTGGGCATGCTGCCTCTAATCCAAGTTCCTCTAATCATGCTGCCTCTTGTCAGAATCTGCTTCTAGTCATTATGCCTTTCATCCAAGTTCTTCTCATCATGCTGCCTTTGGTCATAATCTACTTCTTGTCATGCTGCCTTTGATCCAAGTTCCTCTGATTATGCTGCCTTTGCTCAGAATCTGCTTCTGGTCATCCTACCACTGATCCAAGTTCCTCTAATCACATTGGCTCTAGTCAGAATGTGCCTCTCATCACGCTGCCTCTGATCCAAGTATGACTCCGATAATGTTGCCTCAAACTCGAACGTGTTCCTAATTACAGCCTCTGATTTGAATACGCTTCTAATGTTTGACTAGAATCATAGTTATAAGTTCAGGTTACTATCACTTTGAATGTAATTAATTATTTACATTTGATTGATGATGTAATATGTTTGGCATCCATGATATGCATTTCATACCTAATGTTCATTACGCATTGCATACATGATGTCCATTATGCATTGCATATACAGGACATGGTAAGTATGGTCAAGTATATACGATGGGATATTTAGCTTTGTTTCAAACATGAAACAATGGGTAAAGGTAAAATAATTTGGATGCCAATTGGGGTCATAGTCAGACCACCTTTGCAAAAGCCTCCAACCATTTGGGTTACCCACATCCGGGTGATTGGAGGAGCTTTTCCTTATAAAAGAAATGGATATCAGTAAGTTTTTCCTTAATTAAAAAAGGAATTGAAAACCAGAAAGCTTTTCTAAATCAATAAAATGAAGAAAAAAAAAGAATGCATTTGTCCTACTTAAAGAAAAAGAACATGTTTTAAAATATTTGGCTTATGGCTAATATAAAGCATTTCATATTTATGTTAACAGGGATTGAGGCTAGGAGTTCAGAAAGCAGAGGATAGAGCTCTATAGTGATGTTGCTTAAGTTTGTAATCCAATTTTTTTTTGTACATCAGAGGATGCTTGTATACTATGTATTATATATAGTTACAATTATATTTTAAGTTTGTACTAATGATGTTTTATAAGATTGCTTCTGAAATATTCAAAATGTATAAGTTCAAAATGTACTAATGATGTTTTATGGATCAAAGAGTTGTTGCCATTATCAGGCTGATTTACATCAGTTCAACTTTGTGTCTAAATTGACACAAAGTCTGTTTCTATGATTCTAATTCTCATTGATAGGATATTACATTTCAAGTCCTATATCAATTCAAGTGTATGAAACACTTGGATTGATTTATATCAATTCTAATAACTCTCTATTGAGAAAAAATTTCATTCATTCTTTTCTTTTTATGTGTTTTTAACACATTTCCTTTTTTCATTCTCATTATATTTCATATTGATTTTTTTCTACTTAAATACTAAGGAATGTATTCGTTGAGTATATTATCGTTGAAGATCTTGAATCAGCATTTAAGACAAATCAACCTTTAAGACATATGCAAATGTATCTGCATAATTAATTCAATGTATCTCGATTTTGGAAGACATGTCTCAAATAATGACAATATTAGACGATGTCGTGCACTTCTTCAGTTAGAGGATTAGTCCACTATGATGAGTAGGGGATGTTGGAATCTTGACTTCTTATCAAAGTGTTGACTTTGTCATAGTGTTGACTTAAAGCGTTGACCATGTGAGTGCTTTAGGCTTAAAGTGTTTTAATTAGATGTCAAAACTAAGTTAGCTTATAATTTATGTACAAGCATAACGCGTTAATCTCTCCATGATAAAAATGTGATTTTAAGTGTAATTATTTTCAAACCATTAACTATTTGAAAGCTTTCCTTTGAAAACATGGTTTTTATGAAAACAACTCATGTAATTCGAGTTGCACCTTTTGAAACAATGAGATTTTGATTCTGCAATGTATAATTTGAATTACACATAAGCATAATTCGAATTGCGCAATTCTAATAACCCTTGTATGTAATTCGAATTACCTATTTAGAATCAACATTTCATTTACCCTTTGTGAGGTGTAATTCAAATTACACATTAAGGTAATTCAAGTCTTTTTGTCTGATGGCAAAAGGGGGAGCAATATATTTGATAAAGTAGAGAGAAAATGATACTAAGACTTAGGGGGAGCACTAAGTTAGGGGAAGTCAAAGAAAAATAAAGAAAAGTTGTTATCAAAAATACAAGTTTTGTCATCATCAAAAAGGGGGAGATTGTTGGAACCAAGTTGGTTTTACATTTAGAGTTTTGATGTTAACAAAAGTATTTTATGAAAACAACATATTTGACTTCAAAGAGTATGAAAGAAGATTCCAAATTATAATTGATGAAAATCTAAAATAAGATTTGATTCAAAATTATAATTGAAGAAAATCTAAAACAAGATTCAATTCAAATTTATAATTGAAGAAAATCTAAAATAAGATTTGATTCAAATTTATAATTGAAGAAAATCTAAAATAATATTTGATTCATATTTATAATTGAAGAAAATCTTTGACCAAGTTAAAAAGAAGATATGGTCAAGATTTGAAGAATATTTTGAAGAAGAATTGGAGAATATTTGATGAAGATTTAAAGAAGATTTTATTTGAAGAATTTACAAACTCAATCTACACAAAACAAGAACAAAATCAATATGAAGAATTTACAAACCCAATCTGAACAAGATACAATTCAGAATTAAACAAGGACTAAATTGAAGCCCAAATTTTCACTATAAATAGACACTCAATGCTGAAGGAGAAAAGCATCAAAAAGCATGAAAGAGTAACTCAAGCTCAAAGTTCTCAATTCATCTTAGAGTTCAAAGAGAGAAACACTTGTTCATGTTAGAAATATTTTCTGAGTGTTCTTTTCTTATAGTGTGAGAGTTATTATTATTATCAGCTTTGTTAGAAGCAAGTACTCGAGTTTCAATCTTTTGTATCCAACCCGATAGTGGTTTAGTTCCTTCTTCAATCTGGGTTTGTCAGGTTGTTAGGAGAAGACTTGGCTTGTAGGGTCAAGGTGGTTAGTTCCTCAAAAGTCTAGGGTTGTCAGGCTGTTTGGGAAGACTGACTTGGAGGGTCAAGTGCTTTGTAATTCAAGGTATTTGAATTAGTGGATTAAAGCCCTCTGAATGAGGGGACTGGTAGTAGTCAAGTTAGTGGTGAACCAGGATAAATCTACGTGTCAAATTATTTATGATTTCATTGCTTGCTATCTCTGAATCCGATTGCTTCTACTCCAAGTAAGTCACCAAAACCAAACTAGTTTTTTTATTTATTTATAAATTATCAAAAAGTTGTCAACTTTGGCAAACACAATTCAACCTCCTTCTCGTGTTTGCACCTTCAATGTTCATTTCTTCTCTAAGTATTTGGGCATTCCTACTAACATTGGTGGATCAAAGAAAGTGGCTTTTGATTTTTTACAAGATAGGAAATGGAAGAAACTTAAAGGATGGAAGGAAAAAAATCTCCCATTTGCGGGAAGCACCCTCATAAAAGTGGTGGCCCAATCCAACCCTACTTATGTTATGAGTTACTTCCTACTTCCAAAAAGACTTTGCAAGCAACTTGAAATAAGCATATCCAATTTTTGGTGGGGCAGCAAACAAAATGAGAGCAAAAATTCATTGCATAAAATGGAAAGCATAAGCCAATCAAAGCATGATGGGGATCTAGGATTCATAAATCTTCGAGCCTTTAACGAAGCTTTTCTTGCTAAACGGGGATGGGGTATTATTTCTAACCCTGAATCTCTAATTTCTAGATTTTTCAAAGCAAAATATTTTGCTAAAATGTGCACTTTATTCATGCAAAACAAGTGGCTAGACCAAGCTACTCATGGAGAAGCATGTTGGATGTTGCGTGGGATCTGCAAGAAGGATGCCTTTGGAAGGTGGGTGATGGGGCCAGCATCAGCAGATGGCATTATAGTTTGTTGTCGTATCAGAATGGCTTTAAAACTTGGAGTACGAAACCAAATAACTGCAACATTAATACAGAGAACGATTTAATGGTGGAAAATACTCGATAATGGAACCATAATTTGATTGACGAACTATTCATCCTTTTTGAAGCAACCCAAATCAAACAAATCCCCATAGCAGCAAATACTCAATAAGATACTATCTAAGGTGCCGAAAAACACAAGAAAGGGGGTTAGAATTGTGTTTCGCCACTTCTGAAAGATACTTCAAAAGTTTAACCAAAAAGTAAGTTTTTTATCCAATCATTCAACTTATGATTAAAAAAAGTTTAGAGACAAAGATATTGACTCATAGAGAACATGTATAAGAAAAACAGAGAGATAGAGGGATCACATATATTTTTATATTAGTTCACAACAGACTGTTGCTACGTCTAGTACTTTCTTTTTATAGATATTTTTCCTCAGTACAGTCGAGGACTTAATCAATTATTTTAATAATAGCATACAAGTATTGTTTACTCTACCTCTTCAAGCTTTGAGTATTCTTCTCTAGCCTCTTCGATTGTCACCGTTAAAACCTTTCTTCAACATTCTAGCAACTTGTCGTTGAGGTTCGTAAGAGTTGTTGTACCTCTTTAGGTACCTCTTAGGGGTAAGAGAATTGTTGCCACTATCGAGCTAAATTACATTAGTTCTAGTTTTTTATCTAAGTAGACACAAAGTCTGTTTCTAGAATTCTAACTCTCATTGACAAGATGTTACAAATCAAGCTCTATATCAGTTCAAGTATATGAAAACACTTTGAATAATTTACATCAATTCTAAATAACTCTCTACTGAGATGATTTTTCATTCATACTCTTCTTTTGATGTGTGTTTGGCTTTTTCAAATTTCTTTCTTTAATACATTGTTTTTTTTCATTCTCTCACACACTCCATTGATTGAGCGAGTTCTTCTAAAATAGAGAGAACTGTTCATTGAGAATATTATCGTTGGAGATCTTCAATCACCATTTTAGATTTGAAAAAGATTTGATCAAGATTTATCTACAACAAAATATGAACAGAATCAATCTGAAGAATTTACAAACGCAATTTAAACAAAATACGAACAAAATCAATCTAAAGAATTTACAAACTCAATCTAAACAAAATAGGAACAAAATCAATTTGAAGAATTTACAAACTCAAGTTGAACAAGCTACAATTCAAAATTAAACAAAGACTAAATTGAAGCTCTAATTTTAACTATAAGTAGATACTCAAGGCTGAAGAAGAAGATCATCGAAAAGCAGAAAAGAGAGAGTCCTAAATACATCTAAAAGGATGGAACTATTGCATATAGATCAATGAGTCACTCATGATGGTAACCCAACTTAAAATACTAAAGATCCCAAGAATTAGGTTCAATGGGTAATAACAAATCATGTAGTGATATGAGATGAACATGCTATTATAAATTAGAGAAGCATGTTTTTCTAAGTCATGTAGTGATATGAGATGTAGTAATATCTTCAGTTGCTGAAATTTATTTTGAAACAGTTTTTCGAAACTCAAAAACAACATAAAGTGACCTGAAGATTTTCATCGACATGGTTACTAATAATTGCATTATCAATGGACACGTCCACCCTTTTGATTTAGCGAATTCAACATTTACTTCGAAGCGAATTCAACATCTAATGTAATATTACACATCCGGTTCAATTACGTTGTAACAGATAGAAATTAATTTTAAAAAATACATTGTTAAATTAAAAATTTATATCGTATAAATTAATTATATAAAATTTTGTACATATATAAAATTATTTGATAGATGATTGAGACTCAAAGTTAAAGATGTTTAATAAAAATATAAAAGATATTAATTTTGATATATCTCAACAACATATCAAATAATTTTAGATTTTTATAAAATTTTTAATCTAATGACAAATTTTTATATAAATTAAAACATTACATTAGTGTAATTTAGTATCTCTCATTTTTTTTGCAATAGACATAGCTAATTGTGAGTCATGCAATTTGATAATGTTTTTTGCAATAGACATTGCTAATTGTGTGTCATACAATTTGACTTTAATCAATGTTGTTGTTTATAATAAATTTTATATTTAAGCAACAGGTTGGTGCATGTATTTGATGCTTGAGTTCAAGTCTTAATTAGTTCTTTCTAACTTTCTCTCATGTCTTCGACTCTTCGTTATATATTAATTCAAGCGAGAAAAAATTTGCTGAGCTGGTGTTAACTTATCCCGATGAAATCATCACCTAAACAAATTTTTTTATGCTAAATATATTAGTATATTAATTATTCATTTATTAGTATTACACGTCCTGATTTGAATAATTTTTAATTAAATTTCATTTATTTTTCAATTAAATTTTAAATTGTCCCATTTCTATAAAAGTTAAAGGGTTAAATATATATATATATATATATATATATATATATATATATTGAATAATAAATATTTTTATCACTTCATTCTTACACACTCTCATCTCATTCACGATAACTAAGTTAATTTAATGTCCGGAACTCAACACTTAAACATGTTAACTCATTTCTCATACAGACTATTTAACTAAGTTAAACGAATAAAAAAAATTCTTATTTAACCCATAAAAAACTTTTATTTAATATTATGCACATCAATTTTGAATCCTCCAATTTTTTCTCAATTTTTAGCTTCTTATTTTTAAAATTTAAAATATTTAGTCCACCTCTTAATTTAGCATTCAATTTTGACAATGTGGCAATCAGTTAAATCACGTGGGCATGACCTCATGTATATTTGAAAAGGCATATCATATTGTTATGGTTTTTAATTAAAACAAGTTTAATAAATTTTGAAATGTAAAAATTAGTTTTTAAAAATATTAAAATATGAAGGAAAAAAAAATGAAAATCAAAAAGTTAAAATCATGGAAGGGGACAAGATGAACCCTAAATTTTCCAATTTGAAAGGAAACCACTACTACACGGTCAAATATAATTAACTTGTTCTCATGCATAAAACTTTTTAAATGAACACCTCGTATGGATTAAATTATTTGTACAAAGGTTAGAGTATCTACTTATTGTTTTAGTATATATTAGGTATAGAAATCTTCAAACCGAATAAGATCATATGATTGGTAAAACTGTCCCTACAAAACTCATTAGAAAAATCAAATATTATTGCATTGTTGTCGTTCGAACTCAAAATCTATAATTAAACTTAAAAAAGACATAAATTGTCTCGTCTAAACATGTTTAAATATCTTTTTTATATTTATTTGTACTATACTTTTTTTATTTGTATATACTTATATTTGTTTGAATACATCTTATTCAATAAAATATTATAAATCGAATTTTTTAATGGCTGAATTCAGAGGCAATTCCTTTGATTTTAAAGTCGCTCTTTAAACTTGCACTAGATTATTATCGAATCCGACTTTAAAGTGGTTGTTGAATAATTCATCATGGTTATACTCCTTTTCAGCGTCTGTAACCAATTCTTGCATAAATTAATGCTCTTATCCACTCACATCGCTGACAAATGGTAGTAATATCAATCGCAATGACAGATCTTGAACTAAAATATTGGAGTGATCAAATTTTTTAAATTTAAATGGATAAATAAAAGTATAATATTTTACTGTATATAAGAATTTTAAGTTGTAAATTTACAAAAATATTTTGAAGAGAGGTAGTAAATCAAATTTTGATTGACATTTTTAATAATTAAAAATCATTGAAATTTAGGTTGGAAAATTTATTTTATTTTATAATTATAGTAGTTGTTTTTGTAATTTTTTAATAAATTTTTCGCTTTGATTTTTTAATATAGACATCTAGAATATAATTTTGTCTACAAAAATTGATATATTTGATTCAGGGTTGTCTTAAAGATTTTGGAGGCCCTATTTTAATCTTAAGAAAAAGTAATTTTAATAATTAAAAAAATTGGTAAAATAAATTTTAGTCCATATATACATATAAATCTACGTGATGCAATGAGGATCTACACATATCAATCTACATGAAACATGTCATTTGATTAGATTAATTCATGTAACAAGAAAAGATGCCCAGATAGTATATCACATTCACATATTAGACTCAAACATACATCTCGACAACAATAATCCAACAACCACAATTCAACTCATATAATACACCAATTATAGAACCCAAAATTACAACAACATATAGTTGAAATTCATCACAACCCGATTAGCATCTATGAAGCTACAATTATCCTATAGACTTATATAATTTGGTTTTTACAACTTTGTCACAGTTAATACTTATTCCTTTTTCAAATTTTTTTAATACAAATATTTTTTTCTTATAACTTTTCATTACTCTCATACATTCAATCAAACTTATATGTAAATTTATATGTAAAAGTTTTCACAAAATTATACGTGAAATCATGTTTTTACCTTTAGAACCACCATATTATACTCATCCACCTATAGGAGAAGACAGACGTGAAATCATGTTTTTACCTTTAGGACCACCATATTATACTCATCCACCTATAGGAGAAGATAGAGAAATATCAGTGGAATTACGAGAGTAATTTTAGAATTTGGATATTCTAGATATAAATATAAAATTTTAGATGACCTATGTTAATGGTTTGCACGAGAGTTAAGGGTCGATCCTCGTTTTGTTTTGAATAAATTTTTATTCAACAAATTATAACTCAAACGTCTCTTACAAACGAAATAAAAGTAATATTAAAAAAAAATATTGAAGATTTTGGGATTGTCATAAACACGAAGCTCCGCCACTCTAATATGTGCAAGACTTCCTAACACATTGAACTCATTATACAGACTTTGATATAATTACGATGAAGTCATCCTTTTTTCTTTTAAATAATTTTACGATATTGAGGGAGCTAATTCTCCTAATTTAAATTCTTAATATAATTTTCCGTTCAGAATAAATAAATAAATGGGGTATTGTGTATTTGTCGCGACTCTTCTCCTTCCTTTCCCCCGTTGTCTGACTAAATTTTGTCAACTGAATTGTAAATGCTGGAATATACTATAGAATAGAACAAGTCATACTCACATCCCCCTGAAGCTGGTTTTTTCAAAACTTGGTACTATTTCAACCCCCACCTTACCCCACACTTCTTTTTTCTTCACTATATATACATCAACATTAACACAATTTTAACATCCATCTTAGCTTTCAATTTTTATTTCACACCATTTCCTGTCCAAGTCCTAGTCCCCCAACATTCATTATCAATATACAAATATTTATCAACCCAGGTATGACAATTAATTTCTCCAATTGACCCCAAAAACAAACTAATTTCTCCAATTTCCTCAATTCAAGAACACATTTTGCACTACTAAAAAAATGTAAAAAATTAGTCAGAAAGAAAAAAAGGAAAAATTTTCTCTAATTTCTTCGTCACTAATTTAGTAATGGATTTAAAGAGGAATTTCATGTTTTTCTTCTTTAAATTTCTCTTGCTAATTTTTTTTTTAGTAGTGTTGAAATAACTCCACAAACACAACATATATGCAATTTATTTATGCATATTATATACATATATAAATTTAAGCATATACATTAATTTGTTTTGTTGTATATGCACATGTTCTTAATTTAATTTGATATGTACAGGATAAATTACAGAACTATATATATGTCTCCTGGAGTGGCAGTAACATTGAGTGAACAGATGAAATTGAAAGGTGAAGATGATATTGATACATCAGAAAATCAATATCAGAAAGGAGTGAAGCTACTAGTTGATAATGGTATTCACAGTGTGCCTAAAAAGTATATACTTCCTCCTTCTGAACGTCCTGGCATGAATATAGAAGATCCAAATGTTGCCAAACAAAACCTTGAGCTACCCATCATTGATTTTTCTGATTTGATTGGTCTAAATAGGCACCAAGTCCTTCAAGCATTGGCTAATGCTTGTCAACGGTACGGATTTTTCCAGGTAAGCAATCTAGCAAAAATATTTCATATTATTAATTATGATTAATGAAACCTTATAAAAATATTACATGTTGAGTCATGTGTTATGTGAAAAAACAAGGGTTCTTTGTTACCGGAATCTCTAAAGTTAAAAAAGCCCTTGTCACAAGTAATTCAATATTTGGAATAATGAGTTAAAATTTATCTCTCCATTATTTACCTTTTAACTTATATAGTAGTTATGTCATTAGAGTTGAACCTTTTATACCTATCTCAGGTCCATCCTAATTTAAGTGTGTGGTCCCCATTGAATATTCATGTATCTGTTAATGATTGGTATAGTACGGATTATGAAATTAGTTTTGTCCAATGGAATTACAAGGTTGACCCTACTAATATTTGTTTGGCCTACATACTAAAGTGCTTAGTATCTCCACCCTAATTCTCTATATTCTTAGGTCGGGTAACTGAATATTGAATTATAGAAAACATATTTTCTATTGCAAATGATAGTGGTTAATTTGTTAGATAGATAGAAAGAGATAGTTTGTTAGCAAAATATAACCTTAAACTTTTTTTTTAATACTTCTTCAATGTCCCGATCTATGCCACTAAATTACATTTTTAGGACCGCTATGAAAGCAATTACATGGAACATAAAATAAATTGAATAAGATAGCATATATAGTAGAGATATAAACAAATTACAAGCATATAAATAGTTGATAAACACTTAAGTTAAGCTTGTATTAGAGTTGACTTTATAATTAATTAAAAGTTTATTTATGTTTTGATTGATGCAGGTGGTAAACCATGGGATCTCAGAAGATGTAATTAACAGCATGATGGATGTGAGTGGAAGATTTTTCGATCTACCATTTGAGGAAAGAGGGAAGTACATGACAGCTGATATGAGAGCAGCAGTTAGATATGGAACAAGCTTTAGTCAAACAAAAGACAGAGTGTTCTGTTGGAGAGACTTCTTGAAACTCCTCTGCCATCCTTTGCCTGATTTTCTTCCCCATTGGCCTGATTCCCCCGTGGACTTTAGGTGTGTAGCAATATTTAATTAATCATTAATCAATTCAATATATACGTGGACAACAATTATATTATAATCATAATATCATATAGTAAATCCTAGTACTAATTTATTGGTGTCTTTGTGTTTTTTGTTTAGTATAATAACTTTTTGGGCAAGTTGTATAAATAATTTACCAGTATTTAAAAATTATCTCAAATATGATATATTTTAAGAGGTAAAAGTTTATACTCCTCTTAATTCTGAGAACAAAGACACTACTACATAAAAATTGTGTTGAATTTCAATACTTTTAATATTAGTTTTTTCTCGATCTTACCTAACTGGCATTGATCGTATCACTCTTTGAGTTGAGTTTCTTGTTTTTTCTAAAATAGGAGTACATAACGCGAATTTCTACTAGGAGCCAAAGTTGAAATTTCAGCGAAGTTTTGACAATATAATACAAATTGTTAACAAATAAAATATTATAAAATAAAAATTATATGTTTAACCCTTTTTTTAGTTATTTATAACACTTTGATTTTTTTTTTCAAATTAGTCATTTATCTTTTAAAATGTCTAGAAATTAATATTTTTTTATTAAAAAATACCAATGTAGCAAGTCATGTATTTTTGAATTTTTTATTTTTATTTTTTAAAAAAAGTAAATTAAGATTTTTATAGTAATAATTAAAAAAAAAAGTAAATTAATTTTATTCATCATCTTCTTCATATCAAGATTCAAAAAAGAAAAACATCCAATTCAAATATAAAACATAATCCCCAAAATCAAAGAAACATACCCTTCAATTCCCTAACTCTTTCAAAATCAAAGAAACAACACACACAAAAGGAGTAAATCCATAAAACATAATCCCCACCTCCCTCTCACAAAATCACATCCATAAATTCGGTTGATTAGGTAGCTGATAGAGCTGGGTTGTTTAGAATCAATGATGTGGTTATATAGTGTTGTGGCTTCAACTTGATTAGTTTCAGGTTTGTCGTTGGTTAATGGGATTATGGTGATGGTCTAATGGATGCTATAGTGTGAGAGGGAGATGGGGATTTTTTTTTTTTAAATCTAGCGTTTATATATGAATTGGGGTTTTTTTTTTCTTTTCTTTTTTGGTTTTAATATAAAGATATGATGAAGTTAAGAATGAAGATGACGAAGACATTGAATATTACTATGAATTTCTTAATTTCCTTTTTTTTAAATTAAAATTAACAAAAATTTCAAAAATAATGTTTACATGGCTTCCCACATCAGCAATTTTTCCTATTATAAACTAAATTAATCAAATGTCTTATATATAGGGAGGGGTACTACTGATTTCTTTTCACAATAATTTTGCTTTTGAGTAATTCACATTGATTAAAATAATATGATAAATAAAATAAAGAAAATTGTGATTTGATTAAATTATCTTTATTAATTATTGATATATTATTTTTATCATAAATGTTATGTGAAGAATAATAATTTGAGTGTGATATATATAATTAAATAATAATAAATTAATATTGAAAAAAGTTTAATTATTATATACGTAAAAGATTTTAGACTATTATTGCATCACAATTATTCATGGTTGTGACTTTTGAAGTAAATATAATAAAAGTCAAAGATTTACAATAATCCGATAATTTTGATTAACTGACATAAAAAAAATTTACACTATCAATATATATAAATTAAATCTTAAAAAAACTAATATTGTGTTGAAAACTAAAAGTGAGAGTCTTTGAATTTTTTTTTTTATCAATGTGAATTATAATTTATTTCATGTTTTAATTATTTTATATGTTTAACCTATTCTGTCTTTTTTTAATTTCTCACTGTTTCCCAACAAAGTTGCAATGGGGACAACCAAGATGACATGAGAACAAAATTATATTTTTCTTGCAACAATTACAATTATGTTTTTTAAATAAAAAATGTAGGAAAGTGGTGGCTACCTACGCAGAAGAAACCAAACACTTATTTCTAAGGTTAATGGAAGCCATCGTAGAGAGTTTAGGTATAGTTGAAAACAACAAAGAAGGAAAAGACAATATTCTAAAAGAATTGGAAGATGGGAGCCAGCTTATGGCAGCTAATTTCTACCCACCATGTCCTCAACCAGACCTAACTTTAGGGATGCCCCCTCATTCAGACTATGGATTCCTAACACTTCTCCTCCAAGATGAGGTTGAAGGTTTGCAAATCCAATTTCAAGGAAAATGGTTCACAGTTCAACCTATTAATAATGCTTTCATTGTTAATGTTGGTGATCACCTTGAGGTAAACATATTTATTAATTGATTTGTCACTATCTTTTCATATAGCAATATTAGCTTTTATAACATTTTATGTATGTAAATAATATTATAACATAGTATAAATATTACAACAACATGCTCCCTTGGTCCATTTTATATAAAATGAAAATAAACATTACACAAAAGAATACACATGTCAAGTAACTACCTTAAAATGAGTCAAAAAAATTAAAGAAAGCAACTACCTTAAAACCCCTAAAAAATAAATAAATAAAAACTACATTTAAAGTAATTAATACTAATTTATCTTTTATAAATATTTTTTTTATCATTCATTAATGCATCCACTTGCGTGAGAATTTTTTGTTAATTTAAAATACATGTAAATAAAAGGAAATTAACAACTAATGTACTTTAAAATTGTACTTAATTTGTTTCTTACAATAAGAATAAAGAAAAATTTAAAATGTCACTTATAAAAAGGATTGGAGAGAAATATATGATATATAATTGGGGTGTATAAAACTTGATTGACAACGATTAATTTTAGTAAATTGTCTAGTCAGCGTATTTGGTTTACTAGTAAGACATCCACTGTCTCTACATCACATTTAGGGCCCGTTTGATGGACCGGATAGGATAGACATAGGATAGGATAAGGAGCAGGATAGAGACAGGATAGGATATGGGTAGGATAAAGAGTTATCCTGTCTTGTGTTTGATGTGCACATGATAACAAATCTGATAAAATTAGTTTATTCTATTCAATGTTTGTGTTTGATGTGCACATGATAACAAATCTGATAAAATTAGTTTATTCTATTCAATGTTTGATACACAACAGATAACAAGATGATATGATTTATATTTTGATAAAATGAAAAATTTGTCCTTATAATCTATTTAATTTTTTTCTTTTAAAATAACATTCATATAATTTTTTATAAATAAACAAAAATGCTAAAAAATGTAAATAATTTATGAAGTAATTTTATATACTTGAAAAAATTGTGATTTCTCTATCCATCACAATTGAAGAATGACTCACTGTCATAAAAAATGTGATTTCTCTATCTATCACAATTGAAGAATGACTCACTATCATAAAAATGTAAATAATTTATGAAGTAATTTTATATACTTGAAAAAATTGTGATTTCTCTATTTATCACAATTGAAGAATGACTTAGAGTTTGTTTGATTCAAATCCCAAAAACTCTATTTTAGTATTTTAAAATTTAAAACCTAAACAATTTGTTTGGATTACTTGTTTTTAAAAACTATTTTGTAAAACTATTTTTAATATTATACTTTTTAAAACTAAAAAAGCAAAACAGATAAATGGTGTTTTACTTTTTATTTTTCAGTTTTTTTAATTCTCTAGTCAAAGACTGTTTAAAAAAATTAAAGTTAGCAAACAAATTTTTTTAAATTTTCTTTTTAAAAACAATTTTTTAAAATTTATTTATAAAATAGTTTTCAAAAACTAAAAAGTTAAACACAATCAAACAAACCCTTACTATCATAACATTAGAAAATAATTATTATTTTTCATCAATTTTTTTTATATTGTTATACAATAAAATAAATAAGAAAACAATTAAAAACATCGTATACTTATTTTTCATCAATTTTTTAAATATTGTTATACAATAAAATAAATAAGAAAACAATTAAAAACATCATATACGAAAAAAAGGAAATCAATTTAAATTCACAAAAATTATGGCAAATATGAAATAAAAATAAAATAGGGAAGAGTGCCAAAAAATAAAAAATGGAAGAGTGGCAGTACAGACTCGAACACGAAGTTATAGGAAGAGAGAAACGCGAACAATGATATCCCTTGATAACGGATTATTTTAACTCACCTCAAATTAAGGATAACAATATGGGGCTGCAACCTGATTATTTAAAATTTTTTATTAGCGTATCGTATCAGATTGTTGCATTTAGGGAGGGATAGGATTCGTATAGTGTCTCATTATTTTCCCACATATTCAAAATGTGTGGCTAAATGAACAACGAAACAGTTAATTTACCTTTCACTTGAATTCGTAAATATAAAAAAGGAAAATTGCATTTATCTCCTTTGAAATCACAATCACACTAACACCCATTTAGTTTTCAAAAAAAATTTTACATCTCCTATACTCACTAAAAAAACTCCATCAAACATTTTTTTTGTCACACTTACATCTATTCATGTCATTTACTATATAACACAATTAGAATTTTCGCTTTGATTTTTAGTAACACAATCGGATTGTGTATTTTAGAGTCTTTTTGATAAATGACATAAAAAGCTGAAAGAGAGATAGAAAATAAATGTTATATACAATTTTTGTAATAAGTATAGGAAAGATGAGTATTTTTTTCAAAATTTGAGAAGGTGGTAGTATCATTTAAAGTGACTTCCTAGAGGTAAATGCAATTTTTCTATATAAAAAAGTTTATCATAAAATTAATTTGTTTGTTTTTAAAGTGTAATTATTTGTTTGTGCAAATATATTTAAAAATATAAAAGATAAATTTGAGAAGAAAAAAATATTTAAATTGTATTTTGAGTTAAATGTCTTTCTTATCCACTTAGTATTATATGTGCCAAAAAGTCATGTGGATCGTATTCAAGTTGCTAATTTTTCTTCGTGTATGGTTGTCAGATTTTTAGCAACGGAAAATACAAAAGTGTGCTACATAGAGTTTTGGTGAATTCTTCTAAGCGTAGAAGATCTGTGGCATCGTTGCATAGCGTTTCTTTCAACAGTACGGTGAGACCGTCACCAAAACTCATTGACGAAACGAATCCCAAATGTTACGCGGACACCGATTTTGAAACTTTTCTTGCCTACGTTTCAACTAACGAGACCAAGCGAAAGAGTTTTTTGGAGTCTAGGAAATTGACTTCTATTCTACATCGCTAGGAAAAAAAGAAGGAATTATTATATACTACCTTAATTAAAGTGCCACATATTGCACACAATAATTGATTATTTACTAGGAAAAAAATTTGTTGGTAAATTACACTGTACTCCTTTGATCTAATTTACACTATATTTTTTCTCTTACAATCCCTATTTTATTTCAATAATAAATAATATTCGTCAGTGTTTTTTATAAGAGACTTTTAGTTAAAATTAATTCAATAAAAATTGATGTATTTTATATTATAAATTAGATATATTAATTTTTGTTAATCAAATTTTAATTCAACCATCTCTTATAAAATAGATTAGAGAGACTAATATAATTTTTTATGATATAAATAATAATATAATAATTAAAATTATTAAATTAACAACAAATGTCACGTGGACTTCCGTTAGCTGTTAGACACATAATTAATTGGAAGGACCTTTTAAAATTCATATATGAATGTGTTGGTCTATTTTAATGTCAACAAAATTGATAATAATGGTGAAAATTAATCATAAATGACGATTTTACAAGTATAAGCCACAATTGATTTTGCGAAAATATATTTTATTTAATTTAAAAAAAAATTGTGATAATTTTATTTGTTAACAAGAAGATACAAGTTTTTGAAGCAAGCAATTATTTGCATTGAAATAATTAAACTGTCAAAATATTATTTTCATTATTTTTAGAAATGCGTTTTCAATAAGTGACATTTCATCTTTTCTTCGTATCAATTATTTACATTATGAATTTTTCATCAAAATAAAATAAACATAAATTTATAAAAATTAAAAAAAATATATATATTTACAAATTAAAAGAGACTTAATATTGATATTGTGGATAAGTTTTTGAAATCATAGATATAATTTTAGACATCAATATGCAATTAAAGATATAATTTTATTTTCAAACACAAATCGGAGATGAAACGATATCAATCTTTTTCTTACCCAACCTTTTTAATTCATCAATATAACCGTCAAGTCAATCTTATACTTTTTTATTTATCCAAGAGGGTCAAAGATTAAAAAAAAAAACTAAACAGAAATTAGTCTAGGAATTAAAATCAGCTAAGAAAATAGAACTAACAGGAGCAAGACATTGGTCATAGAGAATCAAATTTTGCTCATGATTAGAACCTATAAAACCAAGAACATCGACACTTGCATCAGTTTCACAAAATGAGTGACACACCTTCAACCTGAAACACTTCCCATCTTGTTTCCGAATAAAGTGGAAACTATTAACAGAAAATCTATATGCAGTTTCAACCTTTAAAAGCCACAAGCTGCAAACCTTCAAAAACACCTCACAATTTAACTACATCGGCACTGTACTATAATAAGAACTTGGAAAAACTGCACAACCAATAAGCATCTTCTCCCCTAATCACTCTTTGATAGCCAACAATCTTTACCATCTCTAGAGGTGTGACATCCCTAACGGCTTAATTTAAGGATTTTTTACCGGTTTCACAAATCACTACATTTTTTAAAACTTCTCGAAAAGTCAGCCAGTTCAAAGAGTGCTCAAGTCAAACACATTTAAATATGGAATTTTTATACTTTGAACTCTCGAAAAGAAGATAGATTTTATTGATATAAATTGTACTAATTAATCTTTATAAATTTTCCTCCAACCGTGTAGTCTTATGTCTAAACGACCTCAAGATCTCTCTTATTTTGGTGTGATTTTGTTCATTCTTGTGTCCATTTCCTTATAAGCGTATGTCAGGAGTCCTTCATTGAATAGACCTTTTACACGGCCGGCTATTAGGCTATGCAAGCAGCTCAATATTACATGGCTCCTAATTGGTAAGGGTCCCAAAAAAAAATTGTTTAATATAAGGGTGAATTTTTTTTTTGTTAAATATATTTTTAAACCCTATAAAATTACGACATTTTAAATTTAATCTTTAAAAATCTCTATTTTGATTGTAGAGACCTTTTTATAGGTTAAAAATATTAATTTTTTTATAAAACAACTTTCCAAAATAGCAACTAAAAATGAATAAAAAAATTTTAAAGACTAAAAAGTTAAAAAAAAAATTTATAAGAACTAAAATTAAATTATTAATTTTATAAAAACTAAAATTTATTTTACTGTTTTTTAATTATTAAAATTATATTTTTTTTATTATTAAAAACTTAATTTTGAAAATAAGATAGAACCTCTAAAATATTTTTGAGACGTCCTCCTTGTACACCAAGTTACCAACTATCACTTGATGCCATCATCGGTCTTAGGCGTCACAACAATACGTAGCGCTAATGATACATCTACCGATCAAAACCCTTCACATATCCCACATTGTTCTGCCAAAACTTGGTATCCACATTCTGGATGCCTTTTATCTTATTTATTTATAATAATTTAAATTTTATTTTATTTTTGGTAGATTTTCATTTTTTATATTTTTCTTCAAAAAATGATGACATGTATTGGCAGTAAATACCATCATTTTTCTGCATAATTATTTTGAAAGAAAATTCTAGATTTTTTTAAAATAATTAAGAATTTTAATAATGTTCATTTTTTTCCTTCTTCATTTTCAACTCAACAATTTTCATCTAAACTCAAAAAATTCAAGATATGTGAAGAAAAGTGAGCACAAAAGTGATTTTTCCATCTTCAAATCTCAAATAAAATATAACTAAAAAAATATTTGTACTCATATCTCCCCAAAATTTCAAATCTAGCCCAAAATCCAGATCTAGTATGTTTGCCCCCAACTCATCCTCTTCAAAGAGACAAACACACAATAAATTAACCCCAAATAGTCACACCAGAAATCGAGCCACAAAAACAAAAAGGAAGAATGAAAGGGAGAAAATATAATAAGAAGAAGATGAAGTTGGAGATTAAGATGTGAGATCTAGATTTTGGACGATTTACATTTTTTACTCGTAATTGATTCATGAATTTAAGTTTTTGATTCAAAATCAATATTTTTAAATTTTATCTAATTTTTGTCATTAATAAAATAAAATTAAAATTGATCCAGACTTTTTTCTATGGACGATCTGATTGTGATAATTTGTTAATAAATTAATAAAATTATCAAAATTCTTCTATTATTGTGTTGTAAAAGGAGGAGAAAATTATATTGTAACATATCCTCCTTATATATTATGTATTAATATTTTTACGATGAAATTATATAATATATTTTATTTATGTATTAATGTATTAATAATTCTTGTATTATCAATAGAAAATAAAAGTTAATTACAAAAAATAATAATTTTTGTATATAAGTGATTTCTTTTTAAAAAAATATATTTTTAGATATCTATGAATACGTGCAGTATGACATTTAAGTCAAAATGGGGGTTCCGTATAACATGTAAAAAGATGAACCAATCTCATTGTAGCCAATAATATAATTCAAAACTAATGGAATGGTCACAATGCAAATAGGTTACCCGTTATAGAGGTTATATGTCACATAATAGAAATATTGTGGTCATATCTAAAATAACAAATGTGAATATTATTAAATTAAATATTATATTTATTTTTGTTGAAAAGATTGATGGGCTAAGATTATACCAAAATGTGAAAGGTAAAATGCCCAAATTAATGGAGCTCGACTTTTCTGCTCACACATTCATTCAGTAAGATATTAATAATCCTTTATTAAGATTAAACAATTTAAATTAAAGATTAGAATTTTAAATATAAATTAAAGGTTAAAGTTTATGCTTTTTATAACCAAGATCCGAACGACCAGTATACTTAATTATTAATTATATGAATGGCTCAAATTCTTGACAGCAAGAGAATCCAGTTTCAATTTATTTGGATTGAGTTGTCTTTGTTTTGAATTTATGAATTTTACAAAATTCGTTACACAAACTTTTCGTTATGTAGCATTTGATTTTAGGTTTACGATTTATTATTTTTACTAAAGGCTCGCGAATATTTAACGTTTGTTATGAATGTGTGTTTGATTTATTATGAAAAAAAAATCTGAAAACGTAGAATATTTTATTAATTAAATTGTAAAAATCAAATGTTACAAGATATTTTATTTTTTTCAAATTGATTATTCTAAAATTTAGATAAGTGGGCATATCAAATCAAATGTTACAAGAGATTTATTTTTTTTCGAATTGATTATTCCAAAAATAAGAAAGTGGGCATACCAAATGTTACAAGAGATTTATTTTTTTCGAATTGATTATTCTAAAAATTAGATTAGTGGGTATTTTAGTTTTAAAATGTGTGAGTAGTAATCACACATCCAATTTAAAGATCCCAAAATACTTTTATTAATATAAAAAAAGTCACAATGGTACAAGGTGTACTAAGGTCAGAACATGAGCATAGATAGAAGTATAACTAAAATTCACTGCTAAATGCATTATGCATATCCTAGAGCTTAAATGTTTTTTATTTAGTCTATTTAAGTGAGAAAATGTCGTTTGATATTCGAAAATAAAATGTTTAAGTTATAGTTAATCTATTTAAGTGAGAATATATTATTAGATCATCAAAATTAAATTTTTAATTCTTAATTAATTTATTTAAGTAAAAATGTATTGTTAAGTCGTCGAAATTATAATTCATAAATCATTATGTTATTATATTTATGTGAGAATGTACCGTTGAATTTTTATTTTTTTTTTGAAATAGTCATTGTTATTAATTTTGTCAAATAGGGAGTTGAACCTATAACTTTCTTAGATCCTTGTAAATAGGAGTCCCATTTTTTAGTTATTTATTAGTTATTTATTTAGGTGAGAATGTATCGTTGGATCATCAAAATTATAATTCATAAGACGTTAGTCTATTTAAATGAGAATGTATAATTGGATCATTGAAATTACAATTCTTAAGTCTTAGTATATTTAGTTAAGAATATACCGTTGATTGTCGAAATTAGAATTCATTAGTCGTTGTTAGTCTATTTAAGTTAGATTCACTTGTTGGATCCTTATAGATAAGATTCATAATTATTAATTAGCCTACTTAGAAAGAATGTATTGTTGGAAATTGTCCAAATTAGAATTCCTAAGTCAAATTTTGTCTATTTAGGTAAGAATGTACCATTGGATGCTAGAGATTAACATTTATAGATCTTAGTTAGTCTATTTAGACTATATTAAACCGTTCGATTATTGTAATTAAGATTCTTATGTCGTTGATAGTATATTTAGATTAGGTTGAACTGTTGGTAAAAAATCTAAGTCGTAGTTAGTCTATTTAAGTTATATTAAAAAGTTGAATGGTCGTAATTAAGATTTTTATGTTTTAGTTAGTCTACTTATGCTAGATTGGACCAATTCTTAAGTCATAATTAGTCTATTTATGTTAAATTGAACTCTTGGATGATTATAATTAGGATTCTTAAGTCGTAGTACGTCTATTTAGGTGAGAATATATTATTAGAACTTCTAAGTTTTAGTTGATCTATTTAAGTAAAAATGTATCGTTGACGTTAGAGTTAGATATCATAAGTCATAGTTAAGTCTATTCATGTTAGATTGAACTGTTGAAACTTTATAATTATGATTACTAAATCGTATAGAATTCCTAAGTCATAGTTAGTTTATTTAAGTTAGATTATACCGTTGGATTCTTAAAATTATAATTTATAAATTTTAATCTATTTAAATTAAATTTAATAGTTAGATCCTCAAAAACATATTCTTTTTCGTCTCTTTGTATCTTCTACAGCTTTTACTTTTACGATTTTTTTGAACTTTTTATCTACTATTTATATAAGAATAAAAACTACCATAAAAAAATTATGTATTTTATTTCTTCAAATTTATATATATGTAATTTATATATAATTTTCATATTAAAGTTGTCAATTTTTAAATAAACTAAAATTATTAATTTCAACATTCTTACACAATTGCATCACTTTTATCTTTCTTTCCAATGGTTTTAATATTATTTTTCTTATATTTGTTTGATAGAATCCATTTTATTTTCACTTTAATATTAATATATATTATTCTATATGATTAACATAGACTCGAACAACTTAATTTTTTAAACAAAAAGAAAAAAAAAAATTTAAAATGATATAAACCTTTCAGAGAATATTTTTGTGTAAAATAAACACAGAACAATTCTTTTAGTAAAATAATCAACAACTCGTGTAAATTTATAAGTATTTTGTTAGTATAATTAAATAAACAAATCATAAAAATTAAAAAAAAAGTAAAACTAAAAAATATTGTTATAGACAAATATATCTGCTTTAAAATAAGAAATTAATAAAATGAATAAATCATTTATAATTAATCATATATACATAATACAATTTATTTATTTAATATTGATATTATTCACTTTTTTTCAAGAAATTATTTATTTTAAAAGTGAATTAACCTCTAAAATCAATTATTTAGACTAGAGTAAAATTTTCTGAAGTTCAATCTATGAAATAGGAAACATCTCTAACCAAAATTTTCATTTCCGCTAAATAAGAAACAAAAAAGGAAAAACAAAATTCTCTCATCGTTTAACTGCTAAACCGCCATTGAACAATATCCAACGTAAATCCCCAAACAATGCAACATTGTTCACTCTCTCCCTCTCATCTTTCTCTCTCTTCCTTCTCCACAACACCATTCACACTCCCTCCAAAACCTTATCCAATTCACCGTTACTCCATAAAATCCTCAATCAACAAAAACCAATCAACAACCACAAAACAAAGTTCATGGGTAAGTCCAGATTGGCTCACTTCATTATCCAAATCCCTAACCACACGAAAAGACGATGATTCTGGAATTCCATTAGCAAGTGCTAAACTCGATGATGTTTCTGATCTTTTGGGTGGTGCTCTTTTTCTCCCTTTGTTTAAATGGATGAATGAGTATGGTCCCATTTATCGTTTAGCTGCTGGTCCTAGAAACTTTGTGGTTGTTAGTGACCCTGCTATTGCTAAACATGTGCTTAAGAATTATGCCAAGTATGGTAAAGGTCTTGTTGCTGAGGTTTCTCAGTTTCTTTTTGGCTCTGGTTTTGCTATTGCTGAAGGTCCTCTTTGGACGGTAATCTTCAATTCTGAAACATTTTTACTATTCTGCCTTGGGCTATGAAGCACCATTACTCACACGGACACGACACTGACACACCTAGTTAGTATAACACAAACCAACTAATATCTCTAATAATAATTTGAGAAAATTAATTAATTGAATGTAATCAATGTGTTCTTGTCATGTCAGGTGTCGGATATCAAGACACGTCTTAGATTAGAAGTGTCGGTACTACATAGGCTTTGTGTGTTTATGAGATTGTTATGTTTTTTTTTTAGAATGATGAACTAAACTTTTTATAGCAATGTGGGATGTTTTGGTTGTGCTGTGCTATAGTGTTTTATGTGTTAAGTAATAATAATATGGCTGCTGCAACTGCAAGCATTCTCTCCCCCACTTTCTATTTCTTTTCTGAAGTCATTCTTTAGAGGAACTATGATGCACCGACATAGACATAGACCTTAAACACAAGGCTAATATTGACACATAGTTAGTGACAGTAATTTAAGAAAATAGAAGTGATTGATTGTAACTATTTGTGTTAGACCTTAAACACGTCCTTAATTTGAAGTGTCGGTGTTGCATAACTTATCAATGTTCTCAATTTCTTGTTTCTTATATGTAAAAATACATGGAGGAGATCAAGTTACCTATAGAGTAACTTTGATAGTTATTAACTCAACATACATATTAAATTTCATTCCAGCTGTTGGGTATTATGATATTACCTCAATGATCATGCACACAAAAGTTTAGGAAAAGTACATTACACGTTAAATTTAAGATATTTGATGAAGGATCATTTAGTTTTGAAATTTGCAAAATTTTGTGGACTTGATCTAATCATTAAGAACTTTAATTTGGTGGTTGGATTGGTGAAATATAATGTATACGTTGAGTTCTTTAATGGAGTAAGTAACCCTCACATTTTAGCTGGTCCTCTTAGAGTATAAAAATCAATTATTCACTTACTGCTTTCTTGGATGAACACCTTAATTGAGCGCTTATCATATTAGTGTTTATGTAAAAGCTATTTCTATAAACAAACGATAAAATAAAGTCAAAATGTTTGCATATAAGTTACAAATTGTTTTCATAAACTATCTTAGAGTCTTTATGAAAATAAGCTGAAAACAACTTACGAATATGTAATAAACGATTTCTCCAAGTTCTCCCAAAGAGTCTCACTAGTCATTATGCCAGTAAATAATCTCAAATAAGTCATTATAGTTGAATTGGTTCTAGTTGTGCTTCTAGTAATAATTTTATAGATTATTTTAGGCCACCCGCTCTTTGTTTCAACTATTTTCTTATACGTATTAGGCAAGGCGCAGGGCTGTGGTTCCATCTCTTCACAAACGGTACTTGTCTATTATGGTGGATAGGGTATTCTGTAGATGTGCTGAGAGATTAGTAGAGAAGCTACAACCTGATGCACTTAACGGAACTGCTGTTAACATGGAGGACAAGTTTTCTCAGTTGACCCTCGATGTTATTGGTTTATCTGTATTCAACTACAACTTTGATGCGTTGAATTCAGATAGTCCTGTTATTGAAGCTGTTTATACTGCACTAAAGGAGGCCGAGGCTCGCTCAACCGATCTTTTGCCATATTGGAAGGCAGGTTCTTTCTCATCTCCCATTAGTGATATGGAATTCGGATTTTTTTCTGTGTTCACCATCATGCATTCTTTTTCTTGTTCTTTGTTGCTGCAGGTTAATTTTCTTTGTAAGATAATTCCAAGACAAATAAAGGCTGAAAAGGCTGTTACTGTTATCAGGAAAACTGTAGAAGATCTTATTGTAAAATGTAAAGAGATTGTAGAGTCTGAAGGTGAAAGAATTGATGCCGATGAATATGTGAATGACGCTGATCCTAGTATTCTCCGATTTTTGCTTGCCAGCAGAGAAGAGGTATGCAGTATTTCTGTTGCCATTTGCCAATGTATAATTTCCTTTTATCATTGTGTTCTTTGGCGGCTAGCGATATTTTCAGAATATATTATAATATATGTTCGATATTAATCAGATGAACAGCGGTATAGATGAACAGTGCATTTGTTTTATGTGAACATTAATACTTGTTTATTATTACTCAACATGCTGTTCATGTTATTCAGGCTGAGATGTTGAACATAGCACAATGTTCATTTTTCCCATATTTATTTTAGGTCATTATGTTAAATTTCTGAAAAGTTGTCAACCATCTAGCATTTTCTGATTTCTGAACTTCTGTAATTTAGTTGTGCTTATTTATTGCTCAACCATTGAGCTTCGGTTCATTTAGTTGCACTGCTTCATTTAGTTAATTTTGAATATTTCTGCACCACCATCACATCACTTTCTTCCTGGAACATGTCATATCAGTATATGATGACAATATTTTGGTTCATTTTCTGGGTTTTATACTTTCAGTTTTTTTATCTGTTCTTCATGTGTATATTTTTATTACTTGGTGGTTTAGGTTTCTAGTGTGCAATTAAGGGATGATCTTTTGTCAATGTTAGTTGCTGGTCACGAGACCACCGGTTCGGTGCTGACTTGGACACTTTATCTTCTAAGTAAGGTATCATATATTGTTTCGGATTTTCCTTTTAATTAATCATCCAATTACAGATTTTTTTTCCCCTTAGTCTTCAAAGCTAATCTAGGTGTGAATGTAGAAAGTTGTGAACTTTAAAACCAATTTAATGTGGTTTAAAAGAATTGATCAATGACCTCAGAACATTGTAATTTCTTTCAGCTTTGAGAATGATTCCTGGACTTTGTGAACTTTTATCCCTTCTTATTTTTTAATTTATATGTCTCTATTTATGTGTACATATGATTGTTAGCATTGAGAAAAAACAAAACAAGAGCTCCATTATAGTCTTCCCCCTGTGAATTATTAGTTCTATTTATGCAGGATTCTTCCTCATTGGCGAAAGCGCAACAAGAGGTTGACAAAGTTTTACAGGGAAGGCGTCCTGCCTATGAAGATATTAAAAATCTTAAGTTCTTGACGCGTTGTATTATCGAGTCGCTCCGGCTCTATCCACATCCGCCTGTAGGTTACTATACCAAATTTCAGTATTAATGTCTTTTCAAGTTACATAATATTTTGTAATATATATTTTGTATGATAGGTCTAAACTTATGTCTAGGTTCTTGTTATGGAAAAAAGTTAGATTGGTAAAATAGAAAATCAATAGATAAAACTAATGATACGACAACCAGGTTTTGAGAGTAAAATTTGTTGATTTAATGATCTTATTTGCTAAAAATTCTGAGAATTATGACTTTCGTAGCAGGACCTTAGGATACAGGTGACATTAAGAAACTACGAAGAAAATTAAAACAAAATTTAGCTTGTAACTACTACTGTGTTTGATTATCTATTAGGAATTATGCTATGAACGCACTCTCTAACACACTTTTTTCAACACAAACTCTTCTATTGTTTGAATTTCATACGAATCCAACTAAATTTATGTGGAGCCTACATGATTAATAAGATCTGTTTGAATTTCAACCAATAAAAAAGAGTGTGCTGCTACTTGCTAGCACTCATCATCTGTGTAAACTTAATAATTTTATTTGTGAAATATCTTTGACTAATTTTATTGTTTCCAATTGTTTTATACAACTTCATGTATCCTAAGGTATTGATAAGAAGAGCTCTAGTTCCTGATGAACTTCCGGGTGCTTACAAAGTCAATGCTGGTCAAGATATTATGATTTCTGTGTACAACATACATCGTTCTTCTGAGGTATTACTTGATGGTCTTATGTGAAAAAAGGTTTCTTTTATGGGTCGAATGTAGCTTCTTGGTTTGAATGTAGCCAACCTGTATACTTTATAAGACTCCTCTCTTTTCGAGTAGTTGATTTCTACCATTGTCGACTATGTGACATGATAGCTATATGTATTGCAATCTTGGTAATGATAATACATATGAAGACAGCATAGACCCTTTGATATTATGTTTTTCTTTGTATTTTTTAATTGAATATTTTATAATGGTTAGAACCTGTTCAATTTCATTTCAAAAAGTATATTCTGTTTTCTTGATTTTTCCTTTCTGTTTTGAAGGACAGGAGAAAAACAGAGAAAGAAGAATAACTACTAAGCAAGTTTGATTTTGTAGTGCAGTACAAGTTATCCTGTTTCTTTCTTTTGGTTTTCGGTATAGAAATAAGTATATCATTAAAAGCAATTTGATGTTATCACTGTTTGGATGATTAGATTTTCCGTTCAGAGGTTGCTTTGTTTAAATTATTGATGTCACACAAAATTACATGTCCTATCTTTATGCTATGCTGAGGTGATTGAGAAATAATGTGATGCATACATTATTTCCATCTTAGCATTCATGTGCATTGTTTATTTTCTTGTCATTTTGCTACATTGAATCTAATATGCAAGATGTTGCACTCATATTATTTCTCGTTATCAGCTCACTATTTTGATCTATTGTATATATATTTCATTATGATTTTGCAAGGTTTGGGATAGGGCTGAAGAGTTTTTGCCAGAAAGATTTGATTTGGATGGTCCAGTGCCAAATGAAACAAATACAGATTTCAGGTCTGCATTAGAGAGTATATATGTAGTATTTTTATTTGTATATTCTAGTTTACTCAGATTTAGATGAGAATCAAAACATGTTACAGATTCATTCCATTCAGTGGCGGGCCTCGCAAGTGTGTCGGTGATCAATTTGCTTTATTGGAAGCCACAGTTGCTCTTGCAGTGTTTCTACAGAACATGAACTTTGAGCTGGTCCCTAATCAGAATATTAGCATGACAACTGGAGCAACAATACATACAACAAATGTAAGGTTATCTACTTATGTCTTCTTTGATATGTGTAATTATAGACCTTTATCAACTTAGTCCTCCACATTATCAATATTTCACAATGATCATTAAAATTGAAAAATGTTAATCAGGTTTGTCCCTCTTACTAGATCTGTTATCAAATGTATCCTTCATAAGTTAGTATTATTTATTTAGTGTCAAATGCATGGAGAACTATGTTAACATTAATGGAAAAAAGAACTATGTTGGTATTAATGGAGGGACGAACTTGATTAAGATTTTGTAATCTCATAGATCATTTTGGAATATTTATAACATGGAGAACTATGTTGATATTGTCCTACAATTTTAGGAACCAACTTTGATATTTACTCATTATTTTAGTCTTCACCAGTGTCATGTTTTTCTTTTCATTTTGTCAAAAGTGGAAAAAATAATATTTTCATTTCCTCACCTTATTATTATGATGATTTTCTTATTATCAAACAAAGGGAAAGACATCTAACTAGTACATTTTACTCTGACCTAATAGGATTTTGTTTTTGCAGGGCTTGTACATGAAACTGAACCGGCGGTTGAAATAGTCAACATTCATCTTCATTTATTTATTTAGCAAATCAAATTCTCATGATGATTTTCTCATTTCTGCTATTTCATATACCACAAGTTATGCAGTAAATATGTATTTGATAGAGAAAATATTTCCAACAGTCTAATCATTTCTTCATATTTTCTAAATGTTGTAAAGTGTTGCTGAATGACAAAGTTAAGAAGTAGTGCAGTCAAGTTTCAGCTACAAAACTGTTATACCTGATTGTGAGATTAATTAAATAACTCTATTTATTAAGACTCAGTGCATTTTCCTTGAAATTTTTTAATTTGTACCCTAGTATCATTTACACACACTAATGAAAACCCCATTTTACTTTTTTTTTTTTCTTTAAAAGAAACACTAAAAAATATCGTTACCAGAAATGCTGAAGGAGAAGATTGTCAAAAGAAAGTTTGAAAGTTATTAGCGGTAAATTGAATTTTTAGTTTTTTAAAATACAAATGTGTTTAAAAAATTTAAAGTTTAAGTTTTTCGAAACACTTGTGTTTTGAAAAAGGAAAAATTTAAAATTAGGATTTTCAAAATATTTTTGTGTTTCGAAGTTTTGTAAAACACAAATTTAATTTGGTGAGGTAGAAATATTTTTTGCT
Organism: Cicer yamashitae; assembly: GCA_037974755.1. Classification (NCBI taxonomy): domain Eukaryota; kingdom Viridiplantae; phylum Streptophyta; class Magnoliopsida; order Fabales; family Fabaceae; genus Cicer; species Cicer yamashitae. The sequence continues at coordinate 20,950,472 of JBBPBQ010020324.1, forward strand.
TTTCATTTAGTTTAGTTTTTTATTTAACAAAAAGGTAAAATTGTTTATTTGGGTAGAATGTGGGATAGAGGTATAAACAAAAGGGTACATAGTAAAATTTTCCCTTTCTTGTGTCTTGTTAATTTTATATTGTTACAAGTTTGTATCCACTTTGTTTATATAATTATTCATCCACCCTCCAATATTTAGGTAGAATGTGTAATTGAATTGGAACATTCGGTAACACTATTCATCCCAAAAATTACTATGGGATTGGAGATTCCGGTCATCAAACTGAGACTTTTGGTAAAACACCGAGAAGTTGGGGGTGCCTCTACCATTTTTTTATTGGAAAGCCCTGTAACTGTTAGGCCTTTTGGAATTGAATCAAGGTCAGCTTGGTCGGCCCAAGCATACATAAAGAAGCAACAGCAAGCTCTTTGTTGAGAGCTCTAAAACAAGAGCCCCGTGACGTATAAAAAGAGTTGTGCTCACCCGTCATCACTTCAAATAAATGGAATTTTGTACCCTTCAATTATACTTGTATTCCATTTATAATTTTTGTCCTTTCACTTATTAAAATATTTTTAAGTGAATAATAAAAATTAAAACAAGCATACAAACTGAAAATTTCATTTTTATCGAAAATTTCATTTAGAATAAAAGTTCCGGTAGAATGAAATTAATTATCGAAAATTTCAAAATTTTATTTTCAGGAGAGTAAATAACTATAGAAAGTTTCATTAACAAAATTTTCGGTACTAGAAATTTTTGTGAAGAGGCGATTTTCGAACAATTTTTTACAATGAAATGAATGAAAATGAACGGGGTAAAATTGAATTTTTTTATATATTGAAGACGTACAAATCTAATTAAAGGGTATAAAATTCAATTTTCTGACTTCAACAATGTTAACAATACACTCTTTAATACGTACATGTTATCATATTAATTGAAATATAAATTGACCTCCACTAAATTACATGAGCATCGTATAAATTTGATGAGCCAAATAAATTTTAAGCAATAGAAGAGAGTCAAAATCATCCATCCACTGCCTTTGGTTTCACTTCATTTTCGGCAAAGTCGTGTTCATTTGCTTAGCTCATAGGCAAATGAGCAAAGCAAGAGTACAAAGCAATTAACTGAATTAAGTTAGCATAATATATAGTATACTGAAATTAGGAGAAACAAAAGTCTTCTATTATTGACCATTGGAGAATGTTGGTGATGATTAACGGGTAAGTACCCTGTCCAAACTAACAAATGGACACCACATAAATATGGCTATAGAGACATTAAGTTCATCTTGTATTAATAATAATTAATAACCATAATAATAACGTGTTTTGATGGAAAGAGAATGGGGACATTCTTTTCTTACTAACAGCAGCTATCACATATATGACCGGTTGGTGATTAACCTTAGATCCAACCGATGTGACCCCAAAACAAACCCGAAAAGGCAAAACTTACATAAATGAAGAGCTACCTATGATAACATCTTAATTACTATATTTAAATTGATATTAACACAATAGTATATTGCTTTATTCAACATTTAACAATTTACAAATCAGACGCAAATTGAATACGACACTGCCAGCATTTACATTGCATATCCTTTCTCAACCAAGAGGAAAGTGCAAAGCTGTCCGTACGGAACACAGTAAAAATATTAAGAGTTGTGTTATTTTTCAGATCATATTTGTGACACCGTATGTCAAGACCAATTGTAATGTTCAAATATCTTTTCTCAAATATCAATCTCAATTTATCAGATAAAGTGAGTTTTGTAAGAAAATTTATTATTTGAACATTATTTTTAAATGTGTTAAAATATAGAAAAAAAAGATAGTATAAATCAATTTTATATTGACAGTTAATAAAAAATAGTTGATTTTATGATTCTACTATAATTTTCATCAATCAATAATTATTCAATTAATGATTCGTATTAATTGTTGCAAAATTATCTACAGAGACGTGAATATATTATTTCTAAAAAAAAAAACTCCAATTGAATACTTTCACATAAGAAATCGTGATGCGGTCGAGGCAAAGTCTCTTTCATGGTCCATTCTTGTAGTCTTTTAGATATCCTATTTTTGGATTAATATCCATATATGTTTATATTTTTCTTTTAATATTTTTGACAGAAAGAAATATTCTTTTTTTTTTAATTGAGCGTCGAATCATGAATATCAAATTATTCTATCCCATCATCATTTGGAAACAGGTTGTTCATTTTTGTTTGCTACTGTACGCATTGCTTCTGAGTTGGTAGTTGCAGTTAGTAATAAGCTGCAACCGCTCCCATCGTGAAAAGTAACAACTTTTAAGTTCTTGGCCAACCACCAAGCGCCACGTCTGCAAATAGAATCGTTCGCTTACAAGAAAAACTGTACCAAAAAATAAAGGAAGGAACGAGTCGCAGCTGTTTCTTTCTGTTTTCTATTTCACTCTTCCACTAAAACCAACCACACTGCATTCTTATGAATCCCCGCACACAATACAATTATGCTACTATGCAGTAATTCTTCTCATCCGTTGATTTTGTTCAAATCACACTATGAATTTTACTATGTGAAACGATATTAATCGTCGATCTAATCAGATGGTTGAGAATTGTAACTGCAATGACACAGTTTTTTGTTATCTTTCTCGCGCCTCTTTCTGTTTCTTTCTCTCCCGCAAATACGTCCCACGATAGTTTTGAAGGAACAATAACATAACAACACCCTTCGCAACAATGACCACTTAGCTAACTCTCTCTCTCTCTTCAACAGTTGGTGATGGTGGTTGCGGAGAAGACGATGAAAATCGTGAATGTGATCGAGAACGAACAAGCCTCAGCAAAACGCACATTGATATATACAGAGAATTAATACTGTGTGTGTGAACTGTGAAGAGGAAGTTTCTAAAGAGAAGGAGAATGTTTAAGCTTCACAAGCACAGGTCTCCAAGATCAGGAGACAGAATTGAGTTCAGAATTTCTCATCTTAAGGCACTTCAGGTTCCTTCTTAATTTCACCTTTTCGGTTTCAATTTCGTCTTGTTCTTCTTTATTGTTTCGGTTTAGGTTGGTTGATCAATGTAACTAGTTTAGTTTCTAATTTTTGCGTGTCTTTGGAATTGTTGTTTGGTGATAACTGATGATTGATATTTCGTTTATGTAACTGAATATCTTTGATCCTAATTTGAAAATAACAAACACTGTTATGTTACGATAGAAATTTATTGCATATGAAACGCATTTCTAATTTGGAAATTAGAAAAGAAAAACGTTGAGTTACATTGAGTGGTAACGAGTTTGAATTTTTTATGAAATCGAAGGTTAGTTAGGATTGTAGTGTTATGTTGTGAATAGCTGCTTTAGCATTGTGGTTTCTGTTTTGACGAGTGCAGGACAATGCTTATTGCGTGTTCTGTCACAAAGCGGTTTCTGATTAAAAAGGTGATAGAACAGAACCAAATCATAAAATGACTTAGGTAGAGTGTTAAAATGGTTAAAGATTTGATGGACAAGTTTTTTTTTTTAGAATTGCACAATTCAAATGCTTTCATGATTGAAATGAAATTCCGTGAAGCCACAAAAATGTTTAAATAACAGATGCTAATTATAATGTTACCAGGTACCTAAGGGGTGGGACAAGCTGTTTGTTTCTGTTGTTTCTGTAGAAAATGGTAAAACAATTGCTAAGTCAAGCAAAGTGGCAGTGCGTAATGGAAGTTGTCAGTGGTCTGATACTTTTTCAGAATCTATATGGGTTTCAAGAGATAATTCGTCCAAGGAAACTGATGATTGTCTCAAGATTATTGTTGCTATGGTATGGTACTACTATCACTATTGCTGCTTCTTTTACTGTTATGCATTGCACACCTTGTTTTCTGTTAGATTTATCAGTTTGAAATTACTCTGTTTGGATTATCAAATGAAGAATAGTAATATCATTTAACAGGGATCATTAAGATCTGGCATCCTGGGAGAGGCCACAGTTAGTATGGCCAGTTATGTGAGTTCAGATGCTGCTGTTCCACTTTCAATCCCGCTAAATAAGTGCAACCATGGGACAATTTTGAATGTGAGTCAGACTACTTAAAGCTATATTTTATTTTTGACTTAACTGCAGAAAATGAAAACTGAGAATGCATTTTCTTTTGTGATTCCTGGACAGTTAAGTGGTCATTTTGGATTTGATTCCAAGTTGCTTTCTTTCAAATTGAGGAAAAATTTAACATATATTTGCTTGCTAAAATTGAAGTGAAAAATAAAAGATTTGATGCTAAAAGATATATAGAATATTGGTTTTCTTCCCATATTTCCTTTACTTAAGAATTATGCTAGTTTGACATTGCCATTTAACTTAACAAATGTGCTCTTGGATAAATAGTAATGTAACAGAATAGTAATATGTGCATAGTCAGGTAGATAATTAGACAGTGGTTATTGCATCAAAATGTCATTGAACTTAGAGATGGAAATTCAATGGTTATGCATTTTGCAGGTAACAGTGCAGTGCCTTGCACCAAGAAAAAAACCCAGGTTTGTATTGAAGTGTAGTCTTGTATAATATAACTATAATGTCTATTATTCTATTAAAAATTGATCTCCTACAAATTTTCAGAGATCAAGAATCAAGCGAAACAAAGTCCCATTTGAAGGCTATAAATGAAAATAATCATGAAGTGATTGTCAAGTCAAATGGATCTGATTGTTCATATGTACAGAGTGTTGAATCTTCCTCTGTTGATGATGGGGACTCTACCTTATCACCTGGAGAAGTTGAAACTAGGGTAAAATTTCTACAGTTTCCCTATCATCAGTGTTCTGTTGTATATATGGTTCTAAATCCCTGTCCATGCATGCATATTGGTAAATAATAATTATTTGTGCCTATAACTAGATAACTAGATGAATCTACAATCGACAATCGGGATTAACTATGAAGATTCAAATAACTCTCAAGTTCGATAGTTTGTTTAGATTTAGGGTCTCCTGGTATACGAGAAAGCATTCATTAGGTTTGTATGAAGAAAACTTTGCACAAAACACATACCTCATCCCCCAATTCCAATTTTAACCCGCATCTTCTCAACCATAAGCAAAGTTATTTGATGGTTGAAACCGATTGGTTCTAAAACAAAATTATCTAATCTAATCATATCAATTTTTACTTGGTCATTCACTAGTTCTTCCAGATTGGATGCAATCCAATATATAAAATGATTTGAATTGTACTGATTTTTTTTTTTTTTTAAGTTTTTTTTCATGAGACATTTGACATATAAAATGTTAATTAAATATTAATAATAATTTCAATGATTTGATCTAATCATAAAAAAGATAGATTTTGGATATGCAAGTTGTGGGTTTGAGTCTCGCTAGTGCCATGCCATATGAGGGATACACCATCCTCTCACACCTTGGATTGGGACAAGATTCCTTCACCCTAAATCTCTTCTACAAAAAAAATTAAATATTAAAAATTAATTTAAAATATCAAATGTCTCATCTCAATCTCTAAGAGAAAACTCATGCAATATCACATCACAACTAGTAGTAGTACTTGTTTTTGTTACAGGAACTTGAGTTTATCATGTTTACTACGGCAGAATACATGGTAGTAGTTTTAAGCAATATGTTAATTTTGAAATATTTCATGATTTCAAAAACAAAAATTATGAATGTATCAAGAAAAAATTTAATACATTTTAGCTTATTTAACTTTTGATAGATATTTATCTATGGTTATTTCAGAATTTTTTATACAAGTATAAATCAGAAAAAAAATTCAGTTCAATTAAAAATATCCAATTTATTATTCGGTTATCGTTTCTCTCTCATCAATTTTTCAAATTGGTTTTCTAGATTTTTATGTTAGATTGCATTCATTTATTAACACCCGTACCCTTTTATGTATGCAAACATTTCTTATTTTTTTGAAGAATTTTACGCGGAGATGGTAACTGCATTTCATTCTTTGGGTACTTAAAGTCATTCATTGCTGTCTTCAATCAGGGTCTAGGAAACAAAAGGATTTCTTTATGCAGAGCTGTCAGCTTGCTTATATCCATGTTTGAGTTGAGACATGATTCACCGTCTCTGTCTTGATCAATTTATAACACGTTGTATCTTGGCTGCAGACAGCAAGTCTTTCTGGATCTGTATCAAATTGCAGCTATAACTCAGCTGAGGATTCCACTGGAAGGGGAAATTTCTCTCCATGCATCAGTGACGGGAGCCCGACAGGAAGACAAGATTCAACCAGTTCCCAGAAAAGTGTATCTCATTATGATTGCCCTGTTAATAACTCTTCTCAGTCGAATTGTTCATCATTCAATTCCCAAAATATGCAAGACATTGGTGCATCATCTTCTAAGATGACCAATGCTTCTAATAAGAGTCTTGAAGCTGCAGAAGACACAAGTGAAGAGCTACGGGCAGAAGCAAAGATGTGGGAGATGAATGCCAGAAAGCTAATGGGTGACTTGGAGATGTTGAAGACAGAATTCTCAGTTCAATCCCAAAAGCTGGCAGGTCTGGAAATGGACCTTTCAGCAGCATATGTAGAACGTGATAGTGTTAAAAGAGAAGTTGAGCAGTTAACATTGTCATCAGGAGATATGACAGCGAGACAGAAAACTTTGGAAGATTCAATATCTCAAGGTGAATGCATTCCAGAAATTGAAAACGCTATAAAAGATGAATTAAAGTTTCAAAAAGAATCCACTGCCAACTTGTCTTTGCAACTAAAGAAGAGCCAAGAAGCAAATGTTGAGCTTGTTTCTGTTCTCCAGGAGCTGGAACAGACCATAGAACAGCAGAAACTTGAGATAGAAAACCTTTCATCATTACCCTCAAAACTCAGTACTCTCGAGAAATCTTTCCAGCTAAGCGAAGAAGGAAACAGGGTCTTTAAGCAACAGATAGAACAGTTAGAGGAATCAAAGAAAACCCTGCTGGCTAAGGTGCAAGAACTGGAAGAGGCATTGGAGGATACAATTCAAGACATTGAACATGCAAAGATTCCAAACAACGAAACACTTCCAGATATTGAAATGGAATATGAAAGCAAGTTATCTGCTAAAGAGGAAGAAATTTCAAGTTTGAAAGCAAGGTTGTTTGAATCTGTCCCAGAAACCTGTAATGTGGAGACTGTGTCCAGAAATGTAGGTGATGCAGATCTTTTGAAACAAATTGAAGTACTGAAAGAGAAAGTTGAGGAACTTGAGATGGACTGTACTGAGCTGACAAATGAAAACCTTGAGCTTTTATTCAAGCTAAAAGAAGCAAAGACAGATTCAAAAGATGGAGGTGCATCCGAAGAACTTTTGTCAAACATGCTCAAAGATCAATCTTTTTCTAGCTCTGAATCTGAAGTCAGCAGCAATTTATTTCGAATATTCCATTCAGAAGACATGCTCCAGGAGAAAAATGCTGAGAAGATTAGTAATGATAGTCATACTTCAATTCGAGAGCTCGAGACTTCCAAATCACCACTAGTAGAAGTGAGAATCAATGATCTGAATAATCATCTAACTAATAAAACATCTGATATGGATAGCGATGAGGCTGACGCATCAAGTAAAGAAAAGGAGATTGGGGTTCTAAAGAAGCTCCTGAGCGAGTTGAAAGCCAAGGTTTATCATCTTGAACAAGAGAAAGTTCAACTAGAGGAACACATGGATGACAGGATAAAAGAAAGAACGCATGAAATGAAGCTCCACATATCAGATATAGAACATGAAAATGGACAGCTGTCAATGCGTGTTTCTATTTTAGAAGATGAAGTGAGAGATTTGACAAACGAACAAGAGTCCCAATTATCAGAGCTAAAGAATGATAGAAATCAAGCTGCAAGGCTCCGAGAGAAGATTATGGAGATGCAGTATGAGATGGATTCTTCTATAGAAGATTTGAAACAAAAACTAAAGGCGACACAATTTCATTGGTCAGAAGCACAAGAAGAATCTGAATATCTCAGAGGAGAAAATCAGCAGCTACAAATTACCATTGAAAATCTTGAAGACGAGTGCAATTCATTTGAGAAACTAAATGGATATTTGAGGCAGCAAAAGTTGGAGTTAGAGGACTATTGCTCCCTTTTGGGAGCCAGGTTAAGGGAATCAAGTGAAAGATTTGCTGATTGCTGTGGAAGAGTGGGATTCCTAGAAAATAAATTTTCTTTAATGCTGGAAGATATTGCATTAAAAGAGAAGGATTTAACTTCAGATATGGATGGTATTTTGGATGAGAATAAAAAACATATGGAGCAAGGTCAAAACTTATTGAATGAGTTGCAAATGGAGAAGATGGTTGACATTCAGAACCTTAAACTAGAAATAGAGAACCTCAGCCTGAAACTTTCAGCAGCCTATGATGAAAAAGAGAGAATAGCTTCCAATGCTTTGCTTGAAGTATCTGAATTACGTGCTGATAAAGCCAAACTGGAATATGCTTTTGGAGAAGCTCAATCTAAAGTGATTTTGTCTAAGACTGAGGTCAATACGATGCAGACTCAATATGAACAAAAGTTGAAAGAGCTAACAACTGAGCTTGCTGATTTCAAAATTAAAATGGAATTGCAGATAGCTGAACATGAAAAATTGGCAAAGCTGGTGGAGGACTACAAATCAAGAGAACTGAAATTCAAAAGCACTATAAATGCCCTTGAGTCAAAACTTACAGTCACTGAATATGAAAGACATAAATATCTGGATGAATCCGGAAATTTAAAGGTTCAGTTGCAGCAGACACGTCAATTTGAAAATGAGATAATGGCTCTCAAGAGTGAGCTCAACGCTTCCAATACTGAGAAAGAGCGACTGGAAGCCTCATTATGCTTGACATCTGAACTATGTGAAGATCTGAAGGCAGAGAATACATCATTGGAACGAAAGGTATCAAGCTTGGAGACGGCTGCATCAGAATTGGAGCACTGCAAGAGAACTAGAGCATCCATTGAAGAAAGGATTATGCAGTTAGAGAATGACTTGAAGGCAAGAGAAACAAGATGTTCTCATCTTGATACTGAGCTCAATAACATCAAAAGAATAAATAGCCAGCTTCAACAGACCATACAACAACTTGAACAGGAAAAGGCTGAGTTTCAGAGAAAAGCTCAGGCCTTTGAAGAAGAATTGAAACTGTTTAAGGAACAAAAGCGAAATCAAGTTTCGAAGTTAAACAGGAAAACTGTTTACGATGATCAGAAGGCTTCTAAAGTAAGTGTCTCTTTTTCATTAATTATATATCATTGTGATGACACGACTGATAATTTTCTTTCTTTGACTTATCAGAATTCTATGGTTAAGAATACCAATCAAGTTCGCAGTAATAGGAAAAAGCCGTCATTAAAGAATGACAAAGAAATCCTGAAAGATCAACAGGACCCTTATTACAGCAGCAAACATCAGAATGAGGTGATATGTTTTGAATTTGTCTTATTGTATTTTACCTAATTTTCAAATGTTACAAAGTATATTCTGGTTTGTGGCTTCAATTGTGCTGACCCAAAGTGATGATATCAAATAATTGAAATCTCACTGGAAATTAAATGTTTCTGTTTCATGTCTCCTTTTTCTTCATAGGTGGAAAGTGAACATGGACTTTTTGATGACAATGTTCATACAGTTGAAGTAGAACCAGTATCGAAGACTCAATTGCTTGCGACTGAACTTGAAAAGTCAGAAGAAGCCAAGAACATATATGAAGTTCAACTTAATAGGTCAGAGAAACACATTATACATGCATTCTAGTAAAAACAAAAAGCTTTTAGTATGTTTGTATGATTCCTTATTCTGTTTCTGCTGTTTGTTTGGAGCTTTTTTATTTTTATTTTGAACTTTGCAGCATCATCAACAATAAAAAATAAACAAATGAACAAAAATGGCTATTTTAGTTGTTGACGGAATAAAGAGAAAAAAAAAAGTGAAGTAATTAAAAGTGGAAAAAAGAAGAAAATAATGTATTGGTGTTTTCATTCTTCCCCTGATGTCCAAGACCTGTCTACCAAATAATGTCTTGTTTCTTGATAAAGGAGATCAAGCCTTGTATTTATAAAAATTCAACCCTAGGCATCTCAAATTATGAGCCTAGAAATTATGGCCTACATTGTTATGCACTTGGACCAAAATTTAGTGTCCTAAGCCTATTACAAATTGATCACAATATTAATAGGTCTAATTATCATCAAATAGATCATAACATTAGCCCATTTTAAGACTACAATTGATTGTAACCACAATAATATTAAAATAAAAATTTAACATCTGGTTTTCACTTGCTGGCGAGGCTTGAGTTATATTCTCTCCAGAAGGTAGGTACATTGTTCAACGAAGTTGTTACTCTTCTTCTAACTGTTGGAAGCAAATTTTAAAACAGCAAGGTATATCCGTATTATACTTTTGCTTTAAGGTCGAACTATAAATCAGGATTGCAGGAATTTGAAACATAAGAAGCAAATAGCCTGCTTAAGTCATTTGTATTATGCCTTTGGTTTTAGGTCATGCCTTATTGTTCTATTAAGTCATCTGTGCAATAATATTCCTTGTATTATTATACTGCAGTTCGTCACCTCAAGGCCGAAACAACCAGGCAGAAGGCCCAGTAAAATCAATGGCGGAAGAACTAGTGACAAAAGAAAAGTTTGAACGTACAAAATCAATGCTAGAGGAAGAGTTAAGAGATATTCAGGATCGCTACTTCCACATGAGCCTTAAATATGCAGAGGTAGAATCTGAGCGTGAAGAACTTGTAATGAAGCTCAAGGTGGCAAAGAGCAAAAAAGGATGGCTCTCATAGAACTACGACCATCATTTTTTATGCTGACAATCTCAGGTTCCATGTATCACGAATTTGAAGTGCCAGAATTTTCAATCTGTTATAGAAGGTATAGTATACATTGAAAAGAAATCATTGGTTCGGAAAGTAATAAAGAAACCATAATGGTCATTGTAAATATCGGAAATTTTGAAGGTAGAAATTAACACAGGAAGTGATATTGTGAATTGTCTTGCGGTCAATACTAGGACTTTTATGTACACTTTTCTTTGGTATCCCTCCATGAGTAGACCTATTACACAGTTTCAATTTTCAAACATTAAACTTTCATGTTTTGGAGTTTTATAACTGATGCTAATATACAACAGTAAGATACAAAACATACATGTCTCTTCCACAGTGCCAAGTGACCCTCCACTCTACACTAACAAAGGAGAACAAACAAATGCGGGCTTGCATTGTCCTGATCTAAAGCACCTAATACGTTATAAACTATTCATATATGAAATAAAAAAATACACAATTGTGCCAAAAAAAAATTAAAAAAATACATAATTGTCGCAAAAGAAAAGAGAGAGATTTAAATTCATTAGCATCTTTGGAAGAGCTAATCATTCAATTGATCATCTGAAATATCCTATGAACTAGGCAATTGCTAAGAGGGAAATATTGATCATTAGTGAGCCTTAGCAAACTAAATAGTTGAACTACAAGCCTCGAATACTGATCGTGTCCTTGTTTTTATCATTTTATGCGTTTGTTTGGTGGAAAAAACAAATTTCTTGAGTGTTCTCAAACGTGAAAATAAACAAAACTAATAGTATGTTTGTTTCCGCGCTTGACCACCGATTCACTGCATGTCCATGTCGAAGCTCTATAGCTTCCTATTGGCCGCGCATCTTGAGCTTTCCAATGTGAAAATGTGTCTTACATTCTAATTTATATGGTAAGTTTTTCATTGAATTCAGTAGCGGATGTTCTCATGTAAGGATATATTCTTAAATATTATTTTATAAATTAATAAAATAAATTATTAAAATAATAGTTATAAGTTATTAAAATATATCCAAATCGTTTTGAGAATCCGGCACCCCCTCCCTCCTCTCTCCCTCTCTTCTCTACGTTCTTTGTTCATATTGCTATCCCTCTTTCACTCAGTCGCAGTGACCAGACGCTAGCGTCGCTTCTTGGTCTTGATCTTCAAACTATCTTATTCTATTTCTTATATTTGTCAGGTTCTTACTTTTTTTTTCTCTTCTACTTAAGTAATTTTTCTCTATAAATTGAGTAAAAAAACAAATATCAACAATTCTTGTCAGTAATAATTTTCTTCTTATCTTTACCACAATGTAAAGAGATTATTCGATGTTTCTTAAATCACAATCAACTAGTTGATATCATATTAAAAATTACGCGATTGAGGAGATAAATGAGAAATTAGATAAACATTTATTAGAATTTAGACTAATAAAAAATATAATAAAATTTACACAACAAGCTCTATATACATATAAACTACCTAATATCTAGTAATAAACTAACTAATATCGAACATATGTTAACAATTGATATATGATATGTTACATGTTAAGAGTTGATATATGATATGGTGTGATACTATTTGTTATGATGATTTCAAGGCTTTAGAAGAACGAATGACACAACTTTAATTCGATATAAATGTCTCTTTTCACATATTATATTTTATTTTGTATTGATGTTATATTGAATCTTTGACAAAACTATATGACTTTGATGAATTTCAATTATAATATTTTAGTTAATATTTGTCGCTCCCCCAATATTGATCCGCCACTGATTGAATTGATTTTAGTTGGAAGTAAGTTTAAAGTAACATAATTTATATTTGGATACCGTTATTGGAAAATTTTAAAATTTGAGTCGACCTAGAATCCAAGGGATGAGGATGAAGATATGAAAATAGAAATTCAAATGAAAGGTCCCATACATAAAAAGTGTTGAGAAGATAAATCAATAGAAAAATTTAAAGATTAATCATAGCACAAGACAATAATGTGAAAATTTTAAACTAGAGAAAAAATAACGACCAAAGAATAACACTATGTAAAAGTTGTTACAACACATAGACTTCTCTCAAATATCTAACCTACTTAGAAGAAAGACGGATATTCCTTGCTCATTATTGGGGGCCTAGTAGTTTAAATTTTCCATCTCATGGGAAACCCTTTTCGCTCCTCTTAGACCTAACACCCCAATGCAACTACACTCTCCAAAAAAAATATCTAACTACCTCACAAAACTCTAAAATAAGAGAGAAAGAAATACTTATATATAAACTTAAAGTGTTCCTAACAGATGCAAATTGTAATCAAAACTAAAGCCATATATATAACTTTGAACTTTCTCTTCCTTTATAATTTCAAGCATTGTGAGACTATTTCAATTTCAACCAAACCTCAACAATCTCCACTTTGATTGAAATTGATGCATCTTCAACTTTCATTGTCTATACCAACAATCATAATTCAAAAGAACTATCATACTTCACCATAAAAAATATACTCTACTTGAAATTAAATCACTTCAAGAATTTATTCTCCACGCCGAAACCACGCTAAAAAATATGGTGCAACTTCGATGTTGGCTTTCTCAAAAAGTTCTTCAGCAACCGACATAATTTCATAGCATACCTTGCATCAATGCCAACCAATGTCCATGTGTTATACCACTAGCAATAATTAATCATTTTCCATGGCAGTGCAGAAATGCCATAAGGATATACTATTCTTCACATGACATAATTTCACACCACACCTTGCATCATGAATGAGACATTGCTAGCATTTGACTCAACGTCCTTCTCTGACATTTCTCTACCATAACAATTATTCTTCACATGCCCAGACTTTTCATATTTCCAACATTTCATAATAATTCCATGATTTTTCTTTTCATAAGCCCCTAGCAACTAACGCTCAGTTTAATGAATCTTCCTCACTTTTCAACCTTCTTTCTTCATAAATAATTTTGCTGACAACATCTTCAAAGCTCCAAGTTTCCTTCCCATATATCAAAACAGGTTTGATATGCCCATAGGAAGATGGAAGACACCATATGAGTCTTAACGTCTTATCTTCCCTCCAATGAATTATAATTTAGAGACAATACTATTGAGAGTACTTAGATGATCAAATACTTTCATTTTTTTCATCAATGCATAAAATTATGAAACTCCTCCTTCAAAAACAACCAATTTGAGATGACTTTTGTTTGATATAGCCTTTCAAGTTTCTCCCAAAGCTCTTTGATTGTCGACTTGTCTTGCACATTCGTAAGAATATTCTTAGCCAAACACAAACGAATTGTACTTTTAGCTCTCAAATCTAATTCATACCATTTTTCATTTTCCATTTCAAAAATATTTGCTTTCAATGCCTTGTATAATCATGATCGTATCAACACATTTTTTACTTATATTTTCCACAAGTATAACTATAAGTTGTGCCACAAGTAGGTTCCCAAAAAAGAGAGGTGAGTCCTAAAGGACCGCTTAATAATCAAGTCTTCCCTTAACTAAAACATTGCCTAACATCACTTCTATAGTATCAAAATTCTGTTTTGATGTGGAAGATGAACTGAATACCCTACAAAACCATAATTCTTTTCTAATGTGGAAGACCAGACAAAGTTGCGACCAAAAAGCATACTAAGAACTCTATTTTCTTGGACCGAACCAAAAGCTATTGATACATATGACTAGAGAATAACACTATGTGAAAATTGTTACAACACATAAACTTCTCTCAAATATCCCACACCTCATTACAACCACACTCTCCAAAACTACCTCACAAAACTCTAAAACAAGAGACAAAGAAATAGTCAGATATAAACTTAAAGTGTTTCTGACTAGTGTGAATTGTAATGAAAAACTAGATCATGTATATTAATAACCTTGAACTTCATCTTCCTTGATAAGTCCAAACAATGTGACACTATTTCAATTTCCTTAATTTTTGGAAATATGTGTTTGGTCCCTGTAAATATAACTTTTTTTGATTTTGGTCCTCGTAATTTTTTTTTGGTTTACATCTATGTAATATCAAAAAAATTTATTTTTGGTCCTCAACGTTTAGTGGACGTTACAAAAACGTTAACTGACAAAGGGAAACAGTTTTTGGTCCCTGTAAATATAAAACTTTTCAGTTTTAGTCCCTGAAAAATATTTTTTTGAATTTCATCCCTGCAATACTCAAAAATCTCCTTAAATATAAAATAACATACAAATTGATCTTTATTAATAATAAACTTATGCCAAGTAATGTTTAAAATATTTTCACTTCAATAATTTAAAATTTATTAATTTTCTGTTTTATTTATTTATTATTATTAATTTATTTTCATTTTTTGTTTCAAAAAAATCACTAAAATCTTCTGTTTATTTATTTATTATTGTTAAATTAATTATATTAGTATAAAATAATGATTAAAATTTTTTTATTTTAAGCTTTATAATTTTAACTAAAATCTCCTTTTACGCTTTAGATTTTGTTCATTATAACTTAAAATAAATAAAATATATATTAGGTGATAGATTTATTTTAATCATTATTTTATACTAATATAATTGTAGTTAATATTATATTAATTT
>JBBPBQ010020324.1:20966355-20981400 GCA_037974755.1 Cicer yamashitae
ATTTTAGAAATAAAATATGACCGTGATGATTATTAAGATATTGGGGATTTTTTTATTGAGTTTTGAGATTTGATTTTTTCTTGGATTAAGCATGAAGTTATGTTCAAGATGATGAATATTATGATGAGTTTTTTAATTTTCCTTTTTTATAAAAATAAAATTAATAAAAAATTCCAAAAAAATATACTGACGTTGTTATCGTGGTTTGCCACCTCAACATTTTTAAGTAAAAAATTACCAAAAAATGATGATATTGTTAAAATAGTTTATCACTTTAGCATTTATCAATAAAAAATAATAAAGAATATTTTAAAAGATGATTGATTTAGAAAGAAGATAAATAAAGAATCAAAGTATTATAACTAAACAAGATAAAACATGTAAAATTTAATTTTGCCAATTTAATTTTGTACTAAAAACAGTAAAAATCCACATTTTGACCATTGAGAGGTACGTGTTAACACATAGCTAAGCATTTTTTTTTACTTTAAAAGTTGTTAAGTGTTAACAAAATAAAAATACATAGCTAAGCATTTTTTTTACTTTTAAAAACACCATTGTTGTGAAAAGTGTTGTTAATTGTTATATATATTCTAATGTTGAACATATTCAATATAAAATTGTAAATTATAATATTAAAGTAAATAGGAGAAAAAAACCAACTGATAAGATAAAATTATTAACTATGAATTAAGAGAGTCATAAATATTGTCCTTCACTTCGGATTCTCCTTGTATGTTCTGTGATATACCCTAATTCAAAAATCGTTTATGCTTATTTAAAGGATGAGTCAAGTTAATCCGAGATTGGCCCTAATTGACATTGAGATGGATCAAACTAACTTGAGTCCAGCCTATAACGTTTTCTTTGTTTTGGATTTTGATGTTTAAGGTATTTTAGATTGAAATATCCCTTAATAACATTATGTTCTGTCATATTTTCCATTTCAGAAAGAAAGAAAAAACTTAAAATGAGATTTAGAGAAAAATCAATTTAAAGTTATAGTGAACACTACTAAATAGTATTTGAAAAATTGATATATTTGGTTAAAAATTAAACTAAGATATATCAATTTTTCAAATACTTTTTTTATTTATATTTCATTTCAAAGTAGTATATTTTATTAAAATTATGTTTGAGAGAGATATAAACCATTCTAATAATTACTTTCAAACATACACAAAGAGACATCTTCAAGGTCATTAGCCTTCTTCTATATTTGTCTTCTTTACTTAAAAAAAGGTGGAAGATGAGTGTTAGCAACACATTTTTTAACACACATTTACTAACGGATGAAAAATATCAAATTTTAAAATTTCAAAGAGTTGAATATATTATTTTAAATATTATATTTCTACTTTTAGTTTCTTGATAATTGTCATGAGATCACTTTTTAGCATTTCCGTGTATACTCTCTCCGTAACAAAATATAAGCAAAACATAGCCAACAAAAATTAATATATTTAATTCAAATTTAGACCAAATACATCAACTTTTAGTCGACCGTATTTTACTTATACGTTGTTACAAAGTAATGAAATATATGTGATAGAAGGGAATATTTTTGTATTATAAAAAAGGAAAACTTTTGTAATATTATTTTAATTTTATCTTATTAAAATTTAAAGGTTAATAGAGTCCTATAAATGTATTTCAAAACCAACTTTTTTTATATTAAAAACCACTTGTTTTTTATTTATACGAGAAGTATTTCTTAAGCCAGACTTGTATGGTTACAAACACAAATAATTTGTGTTTAAGCCCACACAAAACAAAAAATAAAAGATTATTATATCAATAATAATAATAATAATAATAATAATAATAATAATAATAATAATAATAATAATAATAATAATAATAATAATAATAATAATAATAATAATAATAATTTCTTTTATCATTTGTACGTGTGCCTAAACACAAATCATTTATGCTTGTGACCAATTGACCATGCAAGTCTTGCTGATCTTAATCTGATTGCTACCTCTTAATCTGATGGCTTCTTATCCAAGTAATTCATAAAACCAACCGGCCTTCATCAAATTAGAAGAAAAAAAATCAATTTTGTCAAACACAATTCAACTCCTCTTCTCGTGTTTGCACCTTTAATTTGTTCATGAATTCAAAACCATATCACAAAAGAAGTCACATGATTTCACAAAAGAAGATTTCACATTAAGGGAACAATGAGCTGATGAGAAATTATGAAAGATAATTATGTTATGGAAGAAGAAGTCAATGGATGCAATAATTGAAATGTGATGTTATGAAACTATATAGTCATATGAAGATGAATGCAATACCAAAATATTAAATTGTAGTAAAAGTGAAGAAAAGAGGTAGTACATTAAGAAATTATGAAAGACAACTGGGTTATGGAAGAAAAAGTCAATGGATGCAATAATTGAAATGTGATGTTATGAAACTATATGGTCATATAAAGAGGAATGCAATACCAAAACATTAAATTGTAGTAAAGTGAAGAAAAGAGATAGTACATGCTCAAAAAACAAAAGGTTTATAGAAATATAGATAAAAGAAGGCAAAGATAAGGTAGAATTTGGAGGTTGACACGTTGCAAATTTGGCTGATGTGGAACAACGACAATTATATGACACATGCATAGATAATGTGTCAGCGTAAAAAAATTAGAAGCAGATTTAATATATTATAATCGATTCCCTATAACCAAATATTGTCGATCCATAAATAATTTATTGTTTAATAAATTTAACAACTATTACATTATTTATTTGTAATCGACTTTTGAATCTGATTTGTTGCTTAAGATCAACATTCTAGTTATTTTTATGGTTTACATAACTTTTTAGTCCTTTAAATTTTTTTATTTACTTTTATTCCCTATTTCGATTTTTTTTTGAAAAATAATGATACTTTTAGTTTCAATAAAATCAAAATAAGAATTAAAAGTAAATAAATTTTTTAATAAATGAAATATAAAAAGTCATAATTTTATAAGAACTAAATACATATTTAACCATATTTTTATGTACTTTTATCACATAGAAGTTAAAATTATGGTGTCTCCTTGTTTGAGAGGATCAGCCAAACAACCAAAAATAAAAACTTAAGATTTTCTGAATTTTGGATTCAAACAAACGTGGAGTTCATATTGTTTTCCAAAATTTCTTTAAAACATTCTTCTAATTTTATACAATAAACTATACAATCTTTTAATAAATCATATTTTTGTAAACAAATATTAACGAGTGGTTGGCATGATTCATTTACACTATTATTTCTACAAATCAAATTAAGCTAGAAAAGAACAAACGAGGACAAATGAATGCTTGGAAACATTTCTCTAGCTTTATTTGAAATTCAAAATTAAATATCGATCGCATATTTGAAATTCAAAGTTAAATATCGATCGCAAGTTTAAAATTTAAAAGTATCAAGCAGATTTGAATCGCAAAATGGAGAAATACTAATTATTAAATCATAAATTGTTATCAATTAATACATGAAACATGCCAATATTTTTAAATACTAACATGGGTGAAGCCATACTATGATGTGTTTAGACTAAATACATTATAGTGTATATTTTTCTTTTTTTTTTTCATTTGACAAAATCTATAGTTGTTTAATAAAAGACGAGAAATGTCGTAAGTCCTAGCTCGAGATTCGCAATTGTGTAAATTAATTATGATGATATTTATTGTCTCTTTTAAGATAAAAATGAAGTAATTAAAGCATAAAACTCGTCCATGTAATCTTTCATAATATTGAATAATTTAGCATGACTTTTCTTAAACAAGAAGATGAGATTTTTTTATATATAAATTTAGTGGCTAGATTATTTTGTCGCACTTGCAACTCAGCTCTAGTGTGCTCTTTCAATCTCATTTTCATTTCGTTGATTATAGTACTAAAATAAACTCATTTAGGGAGATGAAGAATTATGTCTACCAAAAACAAAAAGGTTAGCAATCACATACCTAATGATTTTGTCCAACGCGTTACGACAAAATTGTATATAAAATCTTTAAAACGGTTTGGAGTTCTCTATAAATCATGGGCTTTCTTATTTAAAAATCCACATTTCAAGTTCTAATTATGATTGTGTATGTCTTCTCTTTCATGTGAATGTGGTGGGCAAGTTCTTTGATGCTTTGTTTCTTTGAATAGACAAAGCTCAAACTTATTTAATTTTAACTTCTCTTATTAGTGGATGGTTTCTCCCTATGCTCCTTTACAATTTGGTCCCTAGTCTCAAATTTTTCTATAATGTAATATCTCAATTTTTAACAGCAATAATATATATATTTTTAAATTAACTTGAAAATTATACTCTTAAATTCTTAATCACTAAGTAACTAGTGAATTTTTTTTATTTCTTAAATAACTCTTTTTAGAACCAATAAAAAGCAACTTGTTTGGATGTAACATGATCTTTCAGGGAATACATCTTTACTTCAAAAGAAAATCTTCATCAACTAAATTACAACGGTAATGGTTTCAAAACTAACAGTTCGAATACATCTAAGTTGATCATTACAAATCTTAAATGAATGCTACTAGGTACGAATGACCCACTAGCTACATATGTTGTTTGCATTTAACTGGCGTCCAAGTCACAGATCTGCTACGTCTTCGTGCATTTAACTTGTTCCTTAAAGTCTAAGGAGTTCAACTCGGTTTCACAATAATAGAAAAGGTCCCCAATCCAAAAATAACATATATACATATAAGAAGCATATACCATATACAGAGTAAACAAATTGTACATGTATCAATTACAATCAACCATATACATGCATGCATACCATATATTCACAACACATATTGTGACACCCTAAACCAAAATATTTTAACAGTAACATTTTTAAAATACTTTTAAATGCACATTCACAATGGAGAGAAATCACTTAAATAAGAGAGTAAAACTCCTTTCAAATTTCATTAAAAAAAATTCAAAATAATAGTTTAACGTGTCACATTCACACAAATACACATCACAACTCAAAATAATATTAGGTTCGCTTCTTATAATAATAAAATAGAGTAAAGTAATATTTATTTTTTAAAATACATCGTTAAAATCCTAGTCAAAACGCATAATTAAATACAAGATAATACTTGTTTGTCAATTATTTTATAAAAATATATTTCAACTTAAGACTCAATAAAATATAAAAGAAGACACCTCACCGATATCACTTATCAAAGCATAGATCACCAATTGACAACCTATAATGAGTTTTGACAAACACACACACACAAACAAACAATGAATGAGATGAATTTCAAAACCACAATGATAGTATAGTATAAGTAAAGAGAACACACAAGTAATCAACATAGAGCTATATCAAACACATCACTGTATATCAAAATATTCAAGGAAATAATATCAAATTATAACTTCAAAATCACTAAAGGAAAATCAATTAATATTTCTTTATAACATCAAATCATTTAAAATAAATTGTTATCACATTAGATACTTTTTATATATAACGTGTTGTTTTTTGAGTTTCGAAAACTGTTAAAATCACAATTTATGCCACCGAAAACATTACTGGGTTGAGTCGCGGACTAGGTCGCTCTCTTTAATATGTTTCTTGGCACTGCCCAAATTGTGCAAGGTAGACTATCAACCACGAAGTCTCTAGGACAAAATAGCCCAGATTCACTGTATCGAAGTTCCACTGCACCATAGAAAACTGTTCTAGAATTACACCCTCAATATGGCGTTTAAAGCCACTCAATATGACCATTAAAGTCACTCCCAATATGGTACTATGACCACTCATAAATCAAAAGGACTACGACACAGAAAACCGCTCATAGTGGTATTAGGACAACTAAAAATCAACGGAACTACGGCATAACAACCGCTCTAAAAACGAAGGGACTACGACATAAAAACCGCTCTAAAATCGAAAGGACTACAACATAACAACTGCTCTAAAAACGAAGGGACTACGGCATAAAAACCGCTCTACAAACGAAGGGACTACGGCATAACAACCGCTCTTCAAACGAAGGGGCTACGGCATAACAACTGCTCTAAAAATCAAGGGGCTACGATACAATGCTCTAAAATATCGAAGGGACAAAAAGAAAGGGGAGAAGTGACTCAAAAATTAGGCGAGCAAAATAGAAAAGAGAAAGTTGGGAAATGCATCCAACTTTGGTGTATTTTTCACAGTAGTTTGAAACTCATTATATAATGATGGAAGCAAACCCACATATGTTTTCTATCCAATGTGGGATTTTAGTATTAATAGAGTTGAAAACTACTCAATATATGAAATTTTTCCAATGTGGGACTTCAAAAAAAATTATTTCCAATGTGGGACTTGAATTTTAAAATAAATTCTTTCCACTTGAATTTAAAAAAATATTTCTTTCTAATGTGGGACTTCAACAAATTTTTAAATTCACACAATAACATACTCTATGTACCAACAATCCCATACTTGAATTTAAAAAAATGTTTCTGAAATAGCGTCAAACGCTTCTATAAGATCGTGCATAAACAAAGGTGTCTCTTGACTTGAACCTTTGCATAGTAAGTAAGATTTAGATTCAACAAGACTGACTCGTAGTCTTGAACTCTATCTCTGACATCAAACCCACACACAACCTTTTCATAGGGTGTATTCTCAAAAGCCCGTGCATTAATGGCCCTACACGTCTATCCCAGTATTGTGAACGCTTTAAGAATTTTGCCTCAAAATTTCATAGGAAGCGGCCCCACTTCCACATTCACATAGGTGAGTCTATCAAGAGTACTTTTGTAGCTAGGTACTCCCTCCACATAGAGCATGGATCTTATTAAGAGTTTCTTTTACTTCATCATATCATCGCTTTAGGAATCATGCTTCTCTGATTTATAATAGCATGTTTATCTCATATCACTTCACGACTTGTTATTACCCGTTAAACCTAATTTTTGGGATCTCCAGTCTTTTAGGTCGGGTTACCATCATGAGTGGCTCTACAGGCATTAGTCCCATCCTTTTGGATGTATTTAAGACTTTCTCTGTAGCTAATCCTTTCGTCAAATGATCTGCTAAATTCTCATCAGTGCTTACATGATCCACTATAACAACTCCTTTAGAAAGTAACTTTCTAATAGCGTTGTGCTTACGATGAATTTGTCGTCTCTTACCATTGTAATAACGATTCTTAATCTTTGCAATAGCCACGGTACTATCGCAGTGGATCAACACAGGTGTCATAGGTTTTTCCCATAGAGGGATCTCAACTAGCAAGCATCTCACTTTAAACTCATTTGATATAATCAAGTCATCAAATTTTTCATGTCATTGCTTAGGAGCTTGTTTAAGACCATAAAGAGACTTATCTAACTTATAGACCTTGTCTTCTTACCCATGAATTACAAAACCTTCAGGTTGTTCCATATAGATTTCTTATTATAGGTCACCATTTAAAAAAAGTTGTTTTAACATCCATCTGGTGTATCACCAGGTTATGAATAGCCGCAAGTGATATGAGTACCCTAATGGATGTTATTCTAGTGACTGGTGAAAAAGTGTCGAATAAATCTATATTTTCTCTTTGTCTTAAACCTTTGGCTACAAGGCGTGTCTTGTATTTATCAACAGTTCCATCGGGTTTTAGTTTCTTTTTCAATATTCATTTACAACCTTTTGATTTGCAACCATAAGAAAAGTCTACAAAATGTCAGATCATGTTAGACTCTAGAGAATCCATTTCATCATTTATTACTTCTTGCAATAAATCTGCATCCAAAGATGACAAAGCTTCTTAAAGATTTGCAGGATTCTTGTAACACCCCGGCCATTACCGTTACCGGCGATGCTACCTCACGGTCTTCTCGTCCCCCCTCACCACCCAGTGGAAGAAGATGATATATCCAAGACGGCCTTCAGAACGCGTTATGGGCATTATGAGTACTTGGTGATGCCCTTCGGAGTGACCAATGCGCCAGCTACCTTAATGGATTCTATGAATCGTATCTTCCGTCCATTCTTAGACAAGTTCGTGGTGACCTTTATTAATGACATATTGATCTATTCCAAGACCCGAGAAGAACATGAGGAACATTTGCGTCAAGCTCTACAAGTACTGAAGGAGCAACAACTATATGCCAATCTCGGAAAATGTGAATTTTGGTTGGAAGAAGTGAAGTTCTTGGGACATGTAATTTCTAAGGAAGGGATTGCTGTCGACCCATCCAAGGTAGAAGCTGTGATGGCATGGAAACAACCGCAGACAGTCACAGAGATTAGAAGTTTTCTGGGTTTGGCCGGGTACTATAGGAGATTTATTGAGGGATTTGCCAAGATTGCTGCTCCATTGACACACTTTACGAAGAAGAACCAGATTTATGCATGGACTGAGGTGTGTGAGAAAAGTTTCCAACTGATGAAGGAGAAGCTAACTACGTCCCCAGTGTTAGTGTTGCCACAACCAGAAGAGCCTTATGAAGTTTATTGTGATGCTTCCTACCAGGGTTTGGGTTGTGTGCTGATGCAGAACAAACGAGTAGTGGCCTATGCCTCAAGGCAATTGAAGGTGCATGAAAAGAATTATCCCACTCATGACTTGGAGTTAGCGGCAATTGTCTTCGCATTGAAAATTTGGAGACATTATCTATAGGGGTGTAGTTTTGATGTATTTAGTGACCATAAGAGTTTGAAATACTTGTTTGATCAAAAGGAACTTAACATTAGGCAGAGGAGATGGATGGAGTTCATTAAAGACTATGAGTTCACGTTGCATTACCACCCAGGGAAAGCAAACGTGGTGGCTGATGCCCTAAGACAGGAAGCGAGTTCATATCTCGTTTGTAATAATGAAGGGGTTGGAGTTGTTAGAGAAGTTTCGTGAATTGGATCTTAATTTGGATTCCCCATTGGGGAAAGTGCAATGTGGAATGATCATTATAGATAGTGAATTGATGAATGAGATTAAAGTTCTCCAAGTTACAGACGTGTTGACTCAAGAGAAAAGGAAGTTGATCGAGGTCGGCAAGGCACCTGAATTTGAGGTGGGCCTAGACGATATTTTGAGATGTAATGGACGTGTTTGTAAACCCGAAAATACAGAATTGAGGAAGACTATCTTGGATGAGGCCCATAAAAGCAAGTTGAGTATTCACCCTGGTACCACCAAAATGTATAAAGACCTTAAGCAAAAATTCTGGTGGCCGGGAATGAAGAAACTGGTAGCAGAATATGTGGCTTCATGCTTGACTTGTCAGAAAGCCAAGGTAGAGCATTAGAAACCAGGGGGACTACTAAGGTCATTAGATATACCAATATGGAAATGGGATAGTATATCTATGGATTTCGTGGTAGCATTGCCGAAGACTCAACGGAAGTTTGACTCCATTTGGGTGATTGTCGACAGGTTGACCAAATCTGCCCATTTCATACCCGTGAGGACTACTTATGATGTGACTAAGCTTGCAGAGATCTACATTGCCGAGATTGTTAGACTACATGGGGTACCCTCTAGCATTGTGTCAGATAGAGACCCGAAGTTCATTTCTCGTTTGTGGGGAGCATTACATGAGGCGCTAGGTACTAAGTTGAGATTGAGTTCAACCTATCACCCTCAAACCGATGGACAAACAGAAAGGACTATTCAGACCTTGGAGGATTTACTGAGAGCGTGTGTGTTGGATGAGCGAGGAAGTTGGGATAATATGTTGCCTCTCGTTGAGTTCACCTATAACAACAACTATCATGCGAGCATTTGGATGGCACCTTACGAGGCGCTATATGGGAGTAAGTGCCAAACTCCCTTGTGTTGGTATCAGGATGGTGAGAACCTAATGGTGGGGCCAAAATTGGTACAACAAACCACAGATAAAGTTCGTCTGATCCAAGAAAGAATGAAGACAACACAAAGCAGACAAAAGAGTTATGCCGACCAACGGAGGAAACCGCTGGAGTTTCAAGAGGGTGAACATGTGTTTTTGAGAGTGACGCCCACTACTGGAGTTGGTAGGGCACTGAAGTCCAAGAAGCTCTGAGTCTCGTAGCTTATCAGATTGCCTTGCCTCCGAGTCTGGCCAAACTGCACGACGTATTCCATGTGTCACAGTTGAGGAAGTACATGGCTGATCCTTCGCATATTATCACGCCAGATGATATCCAGTTGAAGGAGAACATTTCCTTTGTAATTCCACCACTAAGCATTGGAGATAGGACTACTAAGCACCTACGAGGTAAGGAGATCGCCTTGGTCAAGGTGATTTGGGACCAAACGACTGGAGATGCAACTTGGGAATTAGAGGAAAAGATGAGAGAACTTTACCCTAATTTGTTTATGTCCAACTAGTTTCGAGGACGAAACTATTTATAAGGGGGTGAGTATTGTAACATCCTCTAAAATTTTATTATTTAAAAATAATTAAAACCTACCAATATTATTCAATATTAAATTATGTGTGATATTTATTTTCCTTGTTCGATTTATTGTAGTTGATAAAGTTATTAGTAAGAATTATTTATTCAATGGGGAGTTTAAATATATGGGGAGTTTAAATATATATACATATATATAAGTAGATATATATTATATGTAGATGTGTTTTTGTAGTGCAAGAAGAAATTGGACTAAGGGTTTGAGGCTTAGTGTGACCAAACCCACTTGAATGAGTATAAAAGTGGGCTATGTGTTTGTGGCTTAGTTTTTATGATCAAGGTTAACAAAAAAAAAGAGTGACATTTTATCCCTCTTATTCTTCATTTAGGCCCAACATTATCTAATCAACAATTTCCACTTTAAATTTCCCTAAGTCCACAATTTCTGTATACTCAATAATAACAAACAAAAAAGAATTCTGAAACCCTAGCCACCATCACCTTCACACCTCATTTTCTTCGTGTATCCAAGCTTGGAACTTCTTTTCCTTGTGAACAACTCCGTGGGGCTTAAGGCTTTGTACTAGGAAGAAAAGTGGCCAAGGTAAGGACTTTTCCCCACACAAATTATAGTTAGGCCGTTGGTTGGATGACATGAAATAAATAATCGTGATTACTTCTATTTTAAAATGAATAAATGTAGACTAATAGATTAAAATAATAAAACCCCAATTTTTGTTGACATTGAATTGTAATATATGACTTTTATGGAGTAAAGTATGAAATTTTATGCTATGTGTGATAAAATTGTAGTTTTACGATGAATATGAAATAAAGTTTGAATTTTTACCTTATATGTGATAAAGTTTTAACTTTGATTATGTATATGAGTTGGAGTTTGAATTTTCTTGTTATATATGTGGAAGTGTAATTTTTATGGACTATATGATATAAAGTTTCTATTTTTATGTGTATGTGGTGAAAGTCATAATTTTTATGATTATTTGTCTATGAATATGTGATAATCATGATAAGGATGTGTGGTATGTGTTCATAGTGATATGTGAATAAGTGATGATTTTAAAAAGTAATTTTGAATGCATATGACATGATTCTTAGTGGGCTGTGTGGGAATATATCTTTTGATACTATATCATAAAGTCATGGCATATGCATCTTCGTGGGAGTTGCCTTAGTGGCAGGTTTGTTTTCCCCATTGGTATGGGTGACCTTTCTGTGTGGAAGTTGCCTTAGTGGCAGGTTTATATCTGGATCATATAGTTTTAGGAGCATGCATTATGCATATGTTTTGATATACAATTTACCGGTGTGCGCATTTTTTCTTTTAAATTGGAAGTTTTTACTTTTATATGTATTGTGTTATTCTTCTATATGTTTAGCTTTGGTTTGATGTGGATGATGGAAAAAACTGACCCTTACAACAACATTTTAGGTACTAATGAGTTCAAGGAGATTCAAGATTAGTTAATGAGTATTGACGTGTGGCGAACATGGGGTAAACATGGGTTTTTCAAGACAATCTTGTAATAATAGAATTGTCCAATATTTCTAATTTCTTTTTAATCGTTTGTCACAAACTTTTAATATGTACTAGAATTGTAGAAATACGGAAGTGGTTTCCTTCCGTTAGGAATAATTGCCTTTACTTTGTTTTAAATTTTGAATAAATATTTTCTTAATGATATTAAATAACGTTCTTGTTACTAATTATTTAAATGAATAAATGCTAAGTATTCAAAACAAAAAATTTTGTAAACTTTTCTAAACATTAAGTATTTTTTTTAAGTAACGTTTTGGATTAAAAATTCGGGGCGTTACAATTCTCTTCTAAGTTAGAGGTCGTATAATGGGGTCCATAATCTTTTAGCAACCCTGACTCTCTTACTTCTTCGAGTTTCAGTCTCACCTTGTTTGTTGCTTTCAGTGTTTCTTGTCACGGGAACATGACTTGGTTCGTTGTCCCCACTATTTCTCGATTTGAAAGAGAATTTATTTTCATAGAAGTCAACATCATTTGACTCTAAGATCACTTTCGTATTTAGGTCCTAAAACCTATGTTCTTTACTGCATACCCAATGAATACACATTCATAGGCTCTACTGACGAGTTTAATTCGCTTGGGATCAGGGAGTCTAACATAAGCCAGACAGCCCTAAGTTTGAAAATAAGACAAGTGTAGTTGTCTTTTCTTCACTATCTCATAAGGAGATATTTTGTTTTTAGATTTGGAAACTCTATTCAAAACATAGCAAATAAGCAATATATTTTTCACACACCAATAAGATGCAGCACTAAAGTTAAGCATACTAGCAACAACTAGTTCAATAAGAGTTCTATTCTTTTTTTTTTCACTTTACCATTCACTTCAAACAATTATGGTGCAACTGTTCCATGTATAATTCCAAGCAATTTATAAAACTTATTAAACAAACTATAATCATATTTGGAACCTCTTAATCTTTCTACTAAATTGACTTTCAATTTCAGTTACAAAAATCCTTAACATGTATAGCGTTTCACTTTTATTTTTCATTTCTTGTTAACGTCCCATCAAGTTCACATATATCAAAGTGTAATAAATCTAAAGACTCAGATTTTCTAACTACTAATTTATGTGAACTCTTTGTTATTTTAGCTTGACTACAAAAATCACATTTTTCAAAATAATTTAAAAAATAGGAATTAAACCTAAGTTACTTAAGTTTGAAATCAGATGTGTTCACATCATAGAGTCTAGCATGTCAAAAATTAAAATCACACAACATGTAAGCAGGAGACATTTTATTGATTTCAACATTCAAACAGAAGGAGATATAATAAATTTCAACATTTAATTTAAACTAGATACTAACCCGCACGTTGCGCGGTATAATTTAATATATTAGTGAGTATAAAATAACAATAAT
This sequence comes from Cicer yamashitae, assembly GCA_037974755.1. Lineage (NCBI taxonomy): Eukaryota > Viridiplantae > Streptophyta > Magnoliopsida > Fabales > Fabaceae > Cicer > Cicer yamashitae. The sequence goes on from JBBPBQ010020324.1 coordinate 20,979,620, forward strand.
ATGTAATTTAAAAGTAATGTTAATTTTGTTTTATAGTAGAATATACTCAAGTGTTTATGTACCTAAAGATAAATATATTTTTGAATAATTATATATAAGCTAAGTTTGCTTTAATACAAAAGAAAAAGTAAAACATTGTTAACTAATACAATCCATGCAAAGTATATTGAAATATGAGACTATTTATAAGGTTTTACAACTTTAGATATGCAATTCTTGTCTTTTATATTTTTTAAATGTGGAATTGGTTTATTAAAACTTTTTGATTTCATTGAAGTGTTTCTTTTAATAATATATTTGTTAAATAGTTATGCATTTCTTTATTGTTAAAGTTATACATTTAGCTATAATATTTTTTCATTTTATATAATTTATATTAGTTTTGAAACATTAGATCTATAAATTTATGTACTTTTTCACGTTTTCAATTTTATATGCTCATTGTAATTCTGTCAATCTCACTGTCGATGTAAGCATGCACTAAATAATATTGTGTGCCTTGCGATATATTATAACATTCATTCGTGAGTGATAGTTTGTTAAATCCAAACTATTGAAACAATTCATTTGAGTGCCCCTTGGAATTTTCAAATAATTATTTGACACGATCAAGAAACTTCAAGAGTGGTTGAAAAAAATTATAGACATAGAAAGTTTCGAGTGAATAATGAAATAGTTAGAAGTTATTCATTTCCAAATATTAAATATTATTCATTTTTTGTTGTTTCAATTATGATTTGTGTTTTTTTAATTATAAAAAGAAAAAATGCTATGGGAGACACATTCAACATAGGGGAAAAAACTCATTTCCTATGCAATAATATTGATATATGATCTTGAACAATAATTGACAATAGAAAAAAAAATATTATTGAAGTATATGTGAAGTAAGAGTGTGTCACACAAATAGTTGTAGCTATATTGGATGGTTTGTATTTTCTTGTATGAGTTGTTGAAATGAAAATTTTGATGAGTAATTAGAGCTTTTTAAGTGTATTGATGAGTCATTGAGTGATAAATTAAAGTTAAAATCGTATCATGTATGAAATAATTGTACTTGGATGGGCAAGTGAAAAGGTTTGCGTTACATATTGAAGAAACAAAACAGAATGGAAGTAGAAGATGAAAACAATAGTGCGCTTTAGATGGTGCCACATCAGAATTTTTGTGAGTTGGCAAATATTGGAGGATGTGCCATAGATAAAGATGAATTGTGGCAAATAGAATTTGGGGTTCTGTTTTAATATATTACTAGAATATAACCCGCACGTTGCGCGGGTGTAATTTGTAATATATTCTTTCAGTATAAATTTATTAAAAAGTTTAAAAGTAATATTTATGGTGTATAAATGTATCAATCTGATCGGAAAAAAGGTTTCAAATTTGTAAATTTCTTAGTTTATCAAATTTGTATAACAAAAGAATAAATGGAATAGAAACAATTGAAAAGTTTATAATAAAATGAGTGATTTTCATTCTAAATAATATGATTAAAAAAAGATGAGTTAGTGTTTGTATACACAATTAAAAAGATTTAAATAAAATGAGTGATTTTGACTCTAAAAATATTATTAAAAAAAGATGAGTGATTGTTTGTATTCATTTTGTTTTATTTTAAACATTCAATCATTATAGAATATTTTCTTCCGATGAAAAATAGAATATATATTTTGCAATCATTGATTTGAGATATATTTGTAAGAATTGGTTTTTATATGATTATTATTTTTATTTTTATTTTTTATTTTACTTTTTATGTTGAGCGCTATTATTTCTTTATT
>JBBPBQ010020324.1:20981664-21038452 GCA_037974755.1 Cicer yamashitae
AATGAATGTATTTATTTTCATGAACAATTTATATAGACAAATACTTTCTTTGTATTAAAGGAATAAAATATGTATCCGAGCACTAAAAAGAAAAATGAACACAAATTTTATATTACTTTGAAAATACTTAATGTATAATTTAACATTTTTATTTTTAAAAAAATATTCTTTGTTGGTTTTTTTTTGTGCAAAAGTTTGCTAATTTAAATGCATGTGTTTTAATATTTTTTATTTATTTAAATTTAAACTTCATTGGATTGTTTGTGCATAAGTTTGATTATTGATTTTCCATGTGATTATTGGTTTTTATATATTTTGTGGTAATTTATGGTTGCTACATTTTAATTAATAAAATGTAATTTAAATGTTGTGATATATTTATATGCAATGAATTAAAAAAGTAATTAACAATTAAATCAAGTTTGTAATGGGAGTTATATTTTTATTGTTGTTTTTTTAGTTATAGAGATATAAACAAAGAATTAGTAGAATGTGGAATAAAAAATGAATGAATTCTAGAGGTGCCACATCATACTATTGAATGATGTGTCAAAATGAGTGTCACATGTCAACATATTATTTTAGGGGTTTGTTTTAATATATTATTAGAATATGACCCGCGCTTTCCGCGGGTTTAATTTTAATTTTTTTATAAGGTGATATATATATATATATATATATATAATATTAATCTTGTAAATTTTTAAAGTTATAAATAAAATGCAATAAAAGATGTTGTAGAGTTTGTAATTAAATGAGTATTTTTACTGCTAAAAAAAATATAAAAGAACAATGTCTTGTAAAAGTTTAATCATAAAAAAAATTAACAATTTTACAACCGTTTCAAGTTAGATTTAAACTTTATTTACAATATCAAATTTGTACCATTTAGCTGATTTTTTATGGTCTATAGACATAAAATATTAACCATGATTTAAAAGATAAATTATATAATTGATAATCGTAAACTCTGTTTTTATTAAAGTATATAAGTTATGTAGGAATTTTTAAAATTTTAACATTTTTTCCTACACATATTAAAAAAATTTCGAAATAATGCTCATGGTAAATATATGCATTGATAACTAATAAGAGAAACAAAACACAAATTTTTTTATTAGATTGACTAATTGTTATTTGTTTTGGTAAATATATGTGACGACACAATAATAAAAAAAATACAAAAGTTGTATATTGACTATTTTTAATGTCTAAATAAATATTTAAAAGTGTTTGAACACTTTATCAACTATATTGGTAACATTTATTAAAATATTGTGTATCAAAATTTACTTATTTAATTTAGTTTACACCAGATTTCACGATTTCTACTTTTTATACACTCCAACGTATTATTTTATCAAAATAGTAAGATTTCATGATTTTGTCCTTAGAAAAAATGTGTTGGGTTGTACAAAAAAAAAACAATTTACTACTTGAAAAAAGTTAAAAAAATACATAACAATATCAATAATTCAGAAAATATTTAAATTTTTCTCTAAGTCCACATGAGTAATGATATAATAAGAAAAAATAGAAAAACAAATTGTTGGCCTAATTCAAAATTATATCTCTCTATTTGATTTAAATATTAATTTTAGTTATCTAATAAGCGACATGTGATAGATTTCGTAGATATTATAAATTTTATTAAATTATTTTTTTTTCAGTAATGATACTATATAATATTTAATTTGAAAATATTTATGGAGGAATAACCGTTATCAATAATAATAGAGAACAAATAATTGATATTTATTGTATTGAAATTGGTAACTTATGGCACATGAATTGGTAATTTATTGTATTGATTGATATTGATATTGATAATAGATACTGGATTTTGAGGCAGATTCGGATTGGTCAGGAGAGAGGGGAAAATGTATTTACAAAGTGAATAGGTAACTCTCTAGGAAGATGTACACATCAACTTTTTAGCTGAGGTGGCAAATGTTCGCTTACGTGGAGAAAATAGCATGAGGTGGCAGGAGTCTCTTTTAATTATATATAATAGATATTGATATTGATATGCCATGAACGACGTACCTTAATAGATAATCTCATGAGTTATCTTTAGAATTTTACAAGAGTGAGCCTCCACGGATCTGTCATCAGTCATCTGATACTCTGATACTTGAGGTAGCGGCTCACAGTATTGCTGGAACTGTAGTAGTTATACAGATCATCAACAACCCCATTAAGAATATAATTCTAATCATTATTCTCCCATGGGTTAATTCTCCAGCTTTCTTATCCTTTTTTGTTTGCTTCAAACTGAAACACTTTATTGAAATCAGAGACAACATAACCAAATCCAATAATCTCTTCGGTTGACAAGGCAGAAAGAAGCGTCTTAAAATTGTTGTTTTTTGAGTTTCGGAAAACTGTTTAAAATCACAATTTATGCCACCGAAGATATTATTGGGTTGAGTAGCGGATTAGGTCGCCCTCTTTAAGACGTTTCGCGGCACTGCCCAAATTGTGCAAGGCAGACTATCAACTACGAAGTCCCCAGGATAAAACAATCCAGATTCACTGTATCGGAGTTCCACTGCACCATAGAAAATTGTTCTAGAATTACACCCTCAATATGGTGGTTAAAGCCACTCAATATGAACATTAAAGTCACTTGCAATATGGTACTATGACCACTCATAAATCAAAAGGACTACCTCACAAAAAATTGCTCATAGTGGTATTAGGACCACTAAAAATCGACGGAACTACGGCATAACAACCGCTCTAAAAACAAAGGGACTACGGCATAAAAACCGCTCTAAAACCGAATGGACAACGTCATAACAACCGCTCTAAAAACTAAGGGACTACGACATAAAAACCGCTCTAAAAACCAAGGGACTACGGCATAACAACCGCTCTAAAAACGAAGGGACTACGACATAACAACCGCTCTAAAAACGAAGAGACTACGGCATAACAACCGCTCTAAACACGAAGGGACTACGATACAAAACCGCTCTAAAATATCGAAGGTAAGAAAGAAAGGGGAGAAGTGGCTCAAAAATTAGGCGAGCATAATAGAAAAGAGAGAAAAGTGAAAGTTGGGAAATGCATCCAACTTTGGTATATTTCTTACAATAGTTTGAAACACATTATATAATGATGGAAGCTAACCCACATATATTTTCTATCCAATGTGGGACTTTAGTATTTATAGAGTTGAAAACTACTCAAAATATAAGAGTTTTCCAATGTGGGAATTCAAAAAAATTTATTTCCAATGTGGAACTTGAATTTTTTAAAAAATTTCTTGCCACTTGAATTTAAAAAAAAATTTCTTTCCAATGTGGGACTTCAACAAATTTTTAACATATTCTATGTTCCAACACAACGCAATCACAAGAAGATGCACTGCTATGCATGCTCTTCAAAACTATATGATCCAGATATAATACATGTCACTAACGCAACTTCCACACATAAAATCACCAATACCAATAAGAAAAATATATTTTCCACAAAGACAACTTTTATAAAGAAAATCACCCATACCATGAGGGTGTATTATCAAAATTAAATATTCTCACACAACCCACTAAGTCATGTCATATGTTTCAAAAGTCACTTATACAAAATCATCACCAATGGCGGAGCTTCTTTAGGGCATAGGGTGGCCACCACCACCCCAAGTTTTTCAGTATACTTTAAAAAAATACTAGTACTTAATTTTTTTAAAAATACTACTATTCTTACTTTATTTATAAAAGACATTTGACTTGTAATTTTCTCAATAAAAATTGATGTATTTGATATATTTTATGGACCAAATCAAGGTCGGACTTTAATCATGTGCAAAACCAGGTGATCCAAAATTTTATATTTGTAAGTTTTATACCCAAATTCTAAAATTACTCTTCTAATTCTGTTAGACATTTCTCTTTATCTTCTCTATATTTGTGGGCATTAGCATAGGATGGTGCTCTTCACGTCAAATGTAAAATTGTGATCTGACATATAATTTGGAGGAAACTTTTACATATGAACTTTATTAAATGTAAGTAGTTAAATTTTATAAAAACAAAAATATTTATGTTAAAATAATTGAAAAATGAATAATTATTAATTGTGACAAAGTTGTTAAAATCAAATTATATAAGTCTATAAAATAATTGTGGTTTTATATATGCTAATCGATGATGAATTTCGACTAAACATGACATGACATATGTTAATAAATATGCTAATTAATATAGATATTGTAGTGTATGTTGTTGTAATTTTGGGATCTATAATTGGTGTATTTTATGAGTAGAATTTTTTTTATGAGTTGAATTGTGGTTGTTGGGTTATCGTTGTCGAGATGTATATTTGAGTCTAATATATAAAGGTGACATGCTATTTGTGCATATTCTCTTGTTACACGAATTAAGTTAATCAAATGGCATCCATCGTGTAGATTGTATCATATAGATAGGTATGTGTAGATCATCATTGCATAATGTAGATTGATATGTGTATATGGACTAAAATTTATTTTACCAATTTTTTTTATTATTAAAATTGTATTTTTTTATCAGGCTAAATTCTTAAGATTAGAACAGGATCTCCAAAATCTTTAAGAAGACCGTGGACCAAATACATAAATTTTTGTAGACCAAATTATAATCCAGATGTCTATTATAAAAGAACCGGAGGGAATAATTTATAAACAAAAATACAAAAACAACTACTATAATTATAAAATAAAATAAATTTTCCAACCTAAATTCCACCTCATTTTCAATTATTAAAAATGTAAACCAAAATTTGATCTACTACCTCTCTCCAATATATTTTTGTAAATTTACAACTTAAATTTCATATAGCAATACAATAATATACTTTTTATTTATCTATTAAAATTTTAAAATTTCGGTCACCCTAATGTTTCATTTCAAGATCCGCCACTGATCATCACCTCATTCAAAAATCATTAAGATCATACATCACATGTTCTTATCATGAAAATCGTATATTCATAAAAAATCTTCATAGAAATCAAAACTTTCACTTCACATATCATGAAGATCATATATTCATAAACAACTATCACAAAGATCAAAGCTTTCACCATACATATCATGAAAATCAAACATTGATAAAAAGTATCACAAGAATCAAAACTTAAATCTCTTACTTCATAAAAATTTAAACTTTCATCACATACATATAAAATTCAAACTTTCTCCACATATATCATAAAAATTAAAACAATCGTCATATGCCACATAGAAACTCAAACTTTTTCACATATACCATAAAAATTAAGACTTTTAACATATAAAACATAAAAACTTAAACTTTCTCCACCTATAATACTCATTTGCAGAATTTAAATCTTACAACACCTTATAAAAGTTTCTAATCCATATTTTAATCCTACAAGCTCCAATTTTTTATTTTAATTCAATTATTACTAAATAGGGCTACCATCGTGTGTAGCGAGCACCAGATGAATTGTTTGGAAATACGACTCTTTTGTTTATCTCACATTATAGTATACTCATGAACTCAAACACCCTCTCACCCTTACTTTATTTTGACACTTTCACACGCTAATACAAGTACACAAGAGAAAAAAATATGCTTATTTGACTCTTCGTCATCCGACCGGTCAAACTCGATTATTTATGGTTAAAGGTCCAAATTAAAATACGAAAAGACACTCTAAAAAGGTCAATTTCAAAACTGGTTCAAAGAAACTTACCATATGTCATAAAAATAAAAGCATACTACCCTCATTGCCATTTAATGTTTTCATCATAGATTGATCTGAACAACCACAGTCCATTCAAAACCAAAGTTCTACACATCATCAATTAATTAGTTATTAACAATAATTGATTATAGCTTATTTTAATAATAATTCCCTTCAACCAAATATTGTCCAACCATAAATGATTTATTATTTAATAAATTTAACAACTATTACATTCTTTACGTGTAATCAACTCTTGAATCTGATTTCATATTTCAGGTCAATGTTTAAGTTATTTTTGTGGTTAAATAAATTTTTAGTCCCTTAAACTTTTTTATTTACTTTTATTTTCTATTTCGAAAAGTTTTGAATAATAATGATAATTTTAGTTTAAAAAAAAATCAAAATATGGACTAAAAATAAATAAATATTTTTTAGAGATTAAACTTAAAAAATCATAATATTATAAGGACTAAAAATATATTTAACCATATTTGTATCACATAAAAGTTAAAATATTGGTGATTTGTTTTTATGAGAATCAGCCACAACAATTAAATATACAAGGTTTAAATATGTTTCTGGTCCTTGCAAATATGCTTCGTTTCGATTTTAGTCCCTGTAATTTTATTTTTTGATTTATACCCTTGCAAATTCTAACGAGTTTTAAAAAAGTCCTTTACAAATCTTTTTTAGTAAAAAAAATGGTGACATGGCTAATTTTGGATGAAGTGGCACATGGTGACCGCGTAATTGTTGTTGACTAGACAATATTTAATATTTAAAATTAAAATTCATTTTACTAACTCATTTAATTATTTAATGAAAAGCTTAAAACTAATTAATTAATTAAAAACAATAAAAACTCAATAATCTTCATCTTCAACCCCAATTTTTTTAATAAAAACTCAACAACCTTCATCTTCAACCCTAATTTCTTCATCTTCAAATCACAAATCCTCATATCTGAATTCAAACCCTAAAAATTCTAATCTTTCATTTTTCTTACACCACAACTTAATGATTCCTTTGTTGGAATTAGATAGAGAGTGTTGTTTCACCTCAATCTGAACAAGGATTGTTAATGCCACAACGTGTATATATTAAATACATGTTAATATATATATATATTTTAACAAAATGTATAGTTGTTTAATAAAAGAATAGAAACATCCTTAAATTCAAGCTCAGGAGTTCGCAGTTGTGTAAGTTAATTATATTAATATTTATTGTCTCTTCTAAGACAAAAAAATCCATTTAAAGCATAGCACTCGTCCATGTAATCTTTTATAATATTGAATGATTAAGCATGAACTTTTTTAAACAAGAAGATGAGATTTTTTTTATATATAAATTCATTGGCTAGAATATTTTGTAACACTCACAACTAAGCTCTAGTGTGTTCTTTTAATCTCATTTTGATTCCCTTGATTATTGTTCTATATCAAACTCATTTAGGAAGATGAAGAATTCTATGTGTACCAAAAACAAGAAGGTTACTAATCACATACCTGATGATCTTGCTGAGTGCATTTTAACAAAATTGTCTATAAAATCTTTAAAACGGTTTGGAGTTGTCTGCAAATTATGGGCTTTCTTATTTAAAAATTCACATTTCATGGACATGTACCGCAACAAGTTTTTGTCAAATAATTATTCTAGTTATGATTGTGCATCTCTTCTCATTCATGTAAATATGTTTGGAAATTGGGACAATCCTTTTTTAAAATTCAAATTATCGTTATATATGCTTTCTGGAGAGAGGTCTGAGAATAAGGTTGAAATAGATTGGCCAAATCCATTTCAAGAAGATTATCCTGATTTTTCAATTTTGGGTTCTAGTAGTATTAATGGTATTCTTTGTCTCTATAAATACTTATACGAGAATAAAAGAGCTGTTTTGTGGAATCCAGTAACCGAGAAATTCAAGATCGTTTCGTCTAGCCCTAGAGAGTCAAGAAATTATTCAGATGAATTTCATGGATTTGGTTATGATTTCCTTAAACATGATTATAAAGTGATTCGACATATGATAGTGTATTCAGATAATGACGACCGATATCAAATACATATGGACACATCTTTTGAGGCCTTTTGGGAGATATATAGCGTAAAAAGAAATTCTTGGAGTAAACTTAATATTGATATGCCTGCTTGTACGGGAAATATGGAGGGGAATCGTGTATATATGGATGGAGTATGTCATTGGTGGGGTAAACATAAAACAAAACGTTATGAAGCCTATTTGGTGTCATTTAACATAACTAATCAAGTCTGTGTTACAACACATTTGCCCTCAAACATGGATCTTAGTTATCAATATAATTTGGTGGAAAAGCGTTTGGTCGTGTTAAATGGATCTATTGCTATGATCTCAAATTATTCAAATACAACTACTTTTCACATAACAATTTTGGGTGAAACTGGGATAGAAGATTCATAGATCAAACTCTTCATTGTTAAACCTTTGACTTGTATTGAACATCCCATTGGAGCATGGAAAAATAGAAATATATTCTTCAAAAAAAAAAAAATAGTGAAGTAGTCTGGTTTGATTTAAGTACCGGGAGAATTAAGGAGCTTGATGTTAAAACAAAGTCAAAATTCGGTAATATTGTATTTTATGAAAAAAATTTGTGTTCGATAGGAGGAAATTAATAGTTACTTGTTTTGCTTGTTTTTAGTTAAGAATAGATATACCATTATGGATAACATTCAAAATTACAATCCTTAAAATTATTGTTACAAACATTATTATTATTTTTATTATTGTTATTATTATTATTATTATTATTATTGTTAATATTATAATATTATTGTTGTTTTCCACGTTGTCAGTCATCCTATTCTTAATCATATTGTAAAAAGTAAGTATTAATGTACTTTTATATAACTATTCATGTTCATGAACTATAAGTTTTAAAAGGAGAATCAAAAGTTTAGTAATTATCTCAAGCCAAAAACTCTAAGTGGCCCAAATTGTATCTAAAAGTAGTTTTGTCTTTAGTTAGAATGAGAAAGTTATAGTTATAATTTCTACTAAATCATCTACCAGATCAAAACACATGCACCACATTTCTTATTTCTTACCCCAAATAAAAGAAAGGGAGATAAAAAAATAAGGGGGGAGAGAAAGAACTTAGCAACATATTTTGGCACACTCATGTCACCCCATTCTAGACGAACAAGCTTCATCGCTTTCTAATTAGGAATACCTTCAGAAAAAATACTTAATCAGAAAACAACCTCCTTAAAAAATACCCCAAGTAATAGTAGTGTCATCTATCTTTCAACACTTACAAACATTATTCTAGAAATGCTCAACCTCTTTTATAAGCAAGAATTTTCTAAAAAGAACTTGTTGAGTCTGTGGGAAAGAAACTCCTCTGAAAAATCTTCTCCATTTCTTGAACTATGCACCATCAAGATTATTGTTCCCTTATTATGATAGAAGGTTAGCCTTGTAGAAATGATCCATACCTTTGAACTCACTCCCAGTATTGGTCATCGGTCCGACACGAGAAGCAGCAACAACATTAGCCGCAATTTCAGCAGCTTGAGAAGAAGTCGGTGCAGTAGTCGTGGCCCAAGCCATTATCATTGGCCAACCCTAGACGGTTGGGAAATGAGACATTCCTATTTATCATATCCTATTTGTACCCATGATTCGATAACATTAAACCCACCCTTGTTAGATTGATTATTTAATTAATTAATTATAGATGTACAATAATCAATTAATAGAATAAAGGTAGCTCAACGCTCATAATCTACTAATTTTATTTCCATGAAGGTACTGATGGGAATAAACACAGAAACACGATAACAAGCAATACGCAGCCGATATAAAATGTCCCCAACTTATAAGAACTCATTAGGAGCACCAACAAATATATGACAGCAAATTGATCAAATAAAAGCGCGTAAAGAACACTGACATTTTAACATGGAAAACCACAAAATGCAAGGGTAAAAAACCACGGATCGTTCAGACCAAAGATGCATAAATTTTATAAACTCTGAGGGTACAAGAGTGTCTCAAAATGATGCACAAATTTTACAGACAACCAACCAAAATAACAAAGCTCTAAAGCCTACAAATAAAAAATAAGAAGATGAGAAAACATCCCAAAAAGCTACTACTGTGCAAGCATTGTTTCTCCCTATCCAGGTGTCATTTTGCCGATCCGATTGTTGAAAACAAATATTGTATGTTGCAAGCCTGATGTCCTATAATCAGCCTGATCCAACGGTTAACGAATGAGCAATTGATGTTTTTTTAAGTCTAATTCAACAAAATCGAGAATAATATTTACTCTTCTCTTTTCTATTTTGGTGGTTGTCTTTTTCTTCAAAATAGTCTATCTCTTACAACCCAAATAAAACCCCTCTCCACTTTAATATGTGAGACATATAATGGGTTACAATATTTGGGCCTTTCTCTCGATAGGAAGGGAGCTCAATACCCAACATATCTACCCCTCACAACTATGTGGAGATAATTACCAAATCGGATATATCACAAGTTTCAAACTTTCCTCTTGGTTATACTTTAGTCATCATATCAAAACCATTATAATCAATATGAACATTAGCCAACTCCAATAACTTAGCTTCCAAAACATCACGTGTCCAATGATAACTCACATCAATGTGTATGATCTACTATTAAATGTCAAATTCTTACCAAGATGAATAACACTTTGACTTTCGACGGATAATACATATTTGTCCTGAATAAGCCCAAGCTTCGGTAATGACAATGAACTATACCTCAATTGTAGACAATGCTACACATTTTTGTAATCTGGACAGCAAAGCCAAAAATCCCTCTGCAAACTTAAACATATAGCTTGGAATGGGCTTCCTCGAATCAATATCTCCAGCCATATCTCAGTCGGAGTACCTCACCAAAATATGTTTGTCACCTCCAAAATAAAGCGTCATAGATGTAGTACCACGAAGATACCTCAAAATCAATTGTACAACATTCCAATGCTCTCTACCTAAATTTGACAAAAATCTACTGATTGTAGCGACAACATGCGCAATATTTTGACCTTTCTCTAGATAGAAAGCGAGCCCAATACCCATCATATCTCCCCCTCACAACTATGTGGACATAATCGCCAAATCGGCTACATCACAACAAGTTTCAAACTTCCCTCTTGGTAATGCTTTAGTCATAATATCAAAACCATTATAATTAGTATGAACTTTTGCCAACTCGAACAACTTAGCTTCCAAAACATCACGTATCCAATGATAACTCACATCAATGTGTTTGGAACTACAATGAAATGTCAAATTCTTACCAAGATGAATAACACTTTGACTTTCGAAGAATAATATATATTTGTCCTGAATAAACCCAAGCTCATGCAAGAATTTCTTCAACCAAATCAATTATGAGCTTGCTTCGGCAATGACAATGAACTCTACCTCAATTGCACACAATGCTACACATCTTTGTAATCTGAACAGCCAAGCCGCAATTCCCTCTTTAAATTTAAACATGTAGCTTGGAATGGACTTCCTTGAATCAATATCTCCAGCCATATCTCGATTGGAGTACCTCACCAAAATAGGTTTGTCACCTCCAAAGTAAAGTGTCATACATGTAGTACCACGAAGATACCTCAAAATCCATTATACAACATTCCAATGTTCTCTACTTGAATTTGACAAAAATCTACTGATTGTACCAACAACATGCACAATATCAGGCCTTGCACACATACATACATACATCAAACTACCCACAATAGATACATAAGGAACTCATTCCATTTCTCTTTTCTCATCTTCACTAAAAGGACTTTGTTTAGAAATCAACTTAAAATGAGTAGCCAGAGGTGTACTTACAACCTTAGAGTGTTCCATCTGAAACCTTTTCACTTTGGCTTTGGACCTACTGTCATTATGACTCTTAAACGAAGGCTACTAGGTACGAATGGCCCATTATCTACACAAGTTGCATGCATTAAACTAGCGTTCAAGTCACGGGTCTGCTACATCTTCGTGCATTTAACTTGTTCCTTAAAGTCTAAGGCGTTCAACTCAATTCCACAATAATAACAATGGTCCCAATCCAATAATAACATATATACATATACGAAGCAAAGACCATATACAGAGTAAACAAATTGTACATGTATCAATTATCATCAACCAATACAAGCATGCATACCATATATTCACAACACATATTGTGACACCTTAAACCAAAATACTTTAATAATAACATTTTTAAAATACTTTTAAATGCAAATTCACGGTGGAGAGAAAATCACTTAAATAAGAGGATAAAACTTATTTAAAATTTCATTAAAAAAAATCAAAATAATAGTTTAAGGTATCGAACTCACACAAATTTACATCACAACTCAAAATAATATTAGATTCCCTTCTTATAACAATAAAATAAACTAAACTTGTTTTTTTGAAAAATACACCGTTTACATCCTAGTCAAAAGAAATAGTTAATTACAAGATAATACTTGTTTGTGACTAATTTTATAAAAAATATGTTTTAGCTCAAGAACCAATAAAATACAAAAGAAGACTAATCACCGGTATCACCTATCAAAGAATAGATCACCAATTTACAACTAGCAATGCGTTTTGGCAAACACGCACAAACAAACAATGAATGAGGTGAATTTCGAAATCATTATGATAGTATAAGATAAGTAAGGAGAACACACAAGTAATCAACATAGAGTTGTATCAAACACATCACGGTATATCAAAACATTCAAGGAAATAATATCATATTATAACTTCAAAATCACTAATGGAAAATCAATCTCATTATAACATCAAATCATTTAAGAGAAATTGTTATCACATTAGACACTTTTTAAATACAACAAAACAATCACAATAAGATGCAATGTTATGCATGCTTCTAAAAACTATATGATCCAGATATTATGATGCATTATTATGCATTATCAAAATCAAATATTTCCACACAACTCACTCATATGCATATGCCATGACATGAGGATGTATTATAAAAATTAAATATTCCCACACAACCCACTAAGTCATGTCATATGCTTCAAAAGCTACTTATACAAAATCATCACCTCATTCAAAAATCACTAAGATCATACATCACATATTTGTATCATGAAAATCATATATTCTTAAAAAATCATCATAGAAATCAAAGTTTTCACCTCACATATCATGAAGACCATATACTTATAAAAAAACTATCACAAAGATCAAACCTTTCACCACACATATCTTGAAAATCATATATTCATAAAAAGTATCATAAGAATGAAAACTTAAATTTCTTACATCATAAAAATTGAAACTTTCATCACATACATATAAAATTCAAATTTTCACCACATATGTCATAAAAATTTAAACTTTCATCATATTGCACATAGAAATTCAAACTTTTTCACATATATCATAAAAATTAAGACTTTTAACACATAAAATATAAAAACTTCAATTTTCTTCACCTATAATACACATTTGCAGAATTTAAATCACGCAACACATTTTAAAAGTTTCTAATCTATATTTTAATCCTACACGCTCTAATTTTCAATTTTAATTCAATTATTACTAAATAGGGTTACTGCGTGTGTAGTGAATCCCAGATAAATTGTTGTGAAATAAGACTTTTCTATTAATCTCACATTATAGTATACTCATGATTTCAAACGCTTTCTCACCCCTGACTTTATTTTGACGTTTTCACACACTAATAGGTTATTACTAATTATGTTCACTCAATATATTATTCTATTCCCTTTTATTTTATTTGACTTAATTGCAGTTTTACTTCCGCTATTTTTCTAAAACATTACTAATATTTCAAGATCAATACTTTCCAAAATAATAAAGAAATTAATGAAATAGCCTTTTAAAAATAATTATTGGTAACTACAACTCTCATATTTAAAAGAATCACTATAAGTATTAGAATATTATTTTTCAAAATACTCACATTAAAATGCTACAATCTTTAGTCAAAAAAAGATAAAAATAAATAAATATAACATTAACAATTTACATTGATTTCTAAATCACAATGAATATGTATAAAATCACCATGTTATAGTAAGAATATAAAAATAAAGAAAATCAATCACACCATTACTAATATCTCAAGATAATTAATTATTTATAAATTAAATAACTAAAATAGGAAATAGTTAGAAATAATCAAAATATTGCAAACATAACATTAGTCAAACAGACAAGAAAATGTCACATTAATTGTTAACCCACATATACATGTAAAATCGCTTAAAATCTTATTGTTTAAAATATTTACATTAAAGTACTATTATTTTTAGAAAAATAATATTAATAATTGAACATAATATTTATAATTTATATTACACATTAAATCAAATATGTATATAATTATCAAAGGATAGGAAACCCACACATGTAAGGAAAATTAATCAACATATATTCTAAATTAATTTTAACACCAAATTTATTCTTTAAAATCTTATTTAATAAATAAAATAATTTATTATAAAATTTGGAATGTTAAAGATATTTTCAGCAAAAGACTCAAAATCCTAATGCAATGCGTAAATGTTAGTGCATATGATTTCATAATTTAACCAGTATGATCCACTAAAGTGCAGTCGCTAACAAACTAACACAGTGATGCCTATCACAGACTACAATGACTCAATAATTCTCATAAGGATAAGACGAGTCTGTTGCCGATAATCCTACCATATAACCATGATATGTAATGAGTATATGGTTGCCCATATATAAAAATGCATTTCAATTTTTCTAGTAATATATCACGTGCCAACTATAACTTCCCAAATTTTTTAATAAATTATTTTATTTATCGAATAGGATTTTAAAGAATTAATTTAGTATTGCATTTGTTTAGAATATGTGTTGATAAATAATTATGATTAATTTTTCTTAGAAGTGTATTTGCTATAGTGTGATAATTTTTTAAATATTTAATTTAGTGAATAAGATAAATTGTAAACGTTGTATTTATTTATTCTATCTAATTATTTATTAAAGATTTAAAAAAAAATTAGAAAAGGGAGTTTGGGTGAGACCGCTATTTAGTAAACGTTGTATTACTTCTCTATTCCATTTGGGCCTTTATTACACTGCAACAGACTTTCTCATCCACACATGCGATCTGTTTGCTACACCCCCTTTTTAGTATTTCAATATAGACTTTGGCCTACTCACTTTTAGGTCTTTTAAATCTGTTACTTTGGCACCTAGGTAATTGCTAGCTGCACCCCCTCTCCACAATCGAATAGGATTTTAAAGAATTAATTTAGTATTGCATTTGTTTAGAATATGTGTTGATAAATAATTATGATTAATTTTTCTTAGAAGTGTATTTGCTATAGTGTGATAATTTTTTAAATATTTAATTTAGTGAATAAGATAAATTGTAAACGTTGTATTTATTTATTCTATCTAATTATTTATTAAAGATTTAAAAAAAAATTAGAAAAGGGAGTTTGGGTGAGACCGCTATTTAGTAAACGTTGTATTACTTCTCTATTCCATTTGGGCCTTTATTACACTGCAACAGACTTTCTCATCCACACATGCGATCTGTTTGCTACACCCCCTTTTTAGTATTTCAATATAGACTTTGGCCTACTCACTTTTAGGTCTTTTAAATCTGTTACTTTGGCACCTAGGTAATTGCTAGCTGCACCCCCTCTCCACAATCGAATAGGATTTTAAAGAATTAATTTAGTATTGCATTTGTTTAGAATATGTGTTGATAAATAATTATGATTAATTTTTCTTAGAAGTGTATTTGCTATAGTGTGATAATTTTTTAAATATTTAATTTAGTGAATAAGATAAATTGTAAACGTTGTATTTATTTATTCTATCTAATTATTTATTAAAGATTTAAAAAAAAATTAGAAAAGGGAGTTTGGGTGAGACCGCTATTTGCCGCTATTTAGTAAACGTTGTATTACTTCTCTATTCCATTTGGGCCTTTATTACACTGCAACAGACTTTCTCATCCACACATGCGATCTGTTTGCTACACCCCCTTTTTAGTATTTCAATATAGACTTTGGCCTACTCACTTTTAGGTCTTTTAAATCTGTTACTTTGGCACCTAGGTAATTGCTAGCTGCACCCCCTCTCCACAAATTAAAAATCTGCAGCGTAGTCTTCTTCCCCTCTAGACGCCGCCACCAGTCAAATTCTCACCTCCGTCCCTCTCTACTTCAGTTCGATGAAATTAAAGGATCATAACCTCACCAATATCCCCTTCATAAAATCAATTTCATATCTCCCTTGTGATCACAAAGTCGCGATTCATTCTCCTTCGTCATCAATACAGTCACGAAGCCTCTTCCGGTGGTTCTTGCAAGTGCCGTTGTGAGTTGTAACTACCATATATTCAAACTCACTACCCAATTATTTATCTTTGTGAACAGTCGCATCTGAAACAACGACCAACGACCAAATCGGACATTCGAACTATCGGCTTTGGACCTCAATTCCGATCGCCATGATGGTTTTCGAAAACAATAGTTCGTGATCTACACATCAAAAGCTTCATCCTACATCCATCGTTTTTCAGTTTTACCAACGATCATGATAATTCGTCTTCGCCATGTTATGTGTTGTTGTTACCACTGAGCACTTCTACGAGTTGTTTATGTCGGTGATATCTTTTTCACTTACCTTTTTACGCACTTTCTTTACTCTTAATATATTTTTTTTGTTATTTATGTTTTACATTAAAAAATTTATCATATTTTAAATCATAATTTCAGTTATTTTTAAATATCAACTAATTTTAAATAAAGGATTTTAGTCTGTTGTACATACAATCTGGTCAATTAGCTAAACTTATGCATACATTTCTTTATATGCATAATTGCTATTGTTAAATTTGAAAGTATATAATTTGTTTCGATTATTTTAATAAGTTAGATAACTTTATTATTATTAAAATACTATAACTATTATTTATTTGAAATATTTAATGATTCAATTTATGTAGA
Source organism: Cicer yamashitae (assembly GCA_037974755.1). Taxonomy (NCBI): domain Eukaryota; kingdom Viridiplantae; phylum Streptophyta; class Magnoliopsida; order Fabales; family Fabaceae; genus Cicer; species Cicer yamashitae. The sequence goes on from JBBPBQ010020324.1 coordinate 20,998,381, forward strand.
TATGCATATAAAATTTATATATTATAAAAGAAATGTTTGAGGCTATATTACAAGTTGTAAATAATTTATTTTCATTGGTTTGTTATGTTTGCTCGATTGTCTTTGTGGGCTATTAAAGACAAGGATTTACGAAGGCGAGACGCATATTCAATTAGTTATTCGAGTTTATTGTTGTCGTGAAGTTGTATATCTTCTCTACGGCTGCGTAAAATCTTCATTCGATGTATGGGGTGAGAGTGAGTTCGAATTCATGTGTGTAAATTAAGTGAGATGAGTGGAAAAACCATATTTCCCATAATTCATTTGGGGCTCGCTACGTACGGCTTAAGTCCTTTGAGTAGTAATTGACTAATGAGAAAACTTGAATTAGGTGAGGATAAAATATGAGTTAGAAACTTTTATAGGGTGTTGTTTGATTTGATTTTGAAGATCGTGTGGTAGTTGAATTATTATAGAATTGTGTATTTGACGTATTATGTGCTTTATTTATATCCACCCTTGATATTGTTATATGATATAAAATGTGATGAGTTGTAATTATTTGCATTGCAATTAACGTGGTGTGTGTGAATGATCTAGTATTATTATATGTGAGTGAAAATCTTGTATTGTTGGAGCTTGTGTATTATGATGATAACTTTTGAATGTAATGTATGACTATGGAAATATGCAATGATGATGTGTGCTTGTTGACTTATGATGTAACCACCTTGATGAATATCATGAAATGCATATTGTGTTTAATTGAATAGTGATGAATTCGATCTGTGTCGATGATGGTTCTCTTAATGGAATGAGTAATCTTGGTCAACGAGGGGAGAAAATAAATATTGGGAATTTTTGAAGTGGATAGTATTTTGTCATTATATAGGTAGGGTCTGGCAAGCCTAGTGACTTGGGGAAGTACAACTGAATTGACCCTGATCGTGGCAGTCTACTGTTGAGCCTTAAGGCAAGATTGTTAGACCTTGGAAGTATTCAGGTGGGGAATTCATAGGTGACCTGGTGGTAGCACTCCAAATTTTGGGAGCTACCACGCAACACACGTATACCTCGACTGTTGCGTATATGTGTCTCGGGTTGAGTTGAGGGGATCTATGTTAGAAATATTCGTTTAATAAACCTTAGCTATATTCGATTTTGAAGGATTTTTAATTGAGGATTTTTATGCAAATGTGTTGTGTAAGTGTGAATGTGACGTCCTTAGCCTTATATTTCAAAAAGAATTTTTTTTATACTCTATTTTGGGACCGCTCTGAATTTCTTTCAGAACTAGTGCATTTTACTTTTTATCTCAAATTGAGTTTAGGGTGTCACACCAACACTTTCTAATACTATTCATAAAGTAATATGTAACAACTTGAATGATATATCTATATAGAAAAATCAAGTAAATATGTATACACATCTATTATTTTTGTAAAATATATCCACATATGTCATATCAAGTGGCAGCACATACGCACATAACATCCAACCTATGTTATATTAAAAGATAAAAGGCGTCCTTAGATCGCATAACATCCATAATTCAAAAATCTTATGCTACTTTATATTGTCTACACCGTTAATAAAGTCCCAAATTTGTCTTCATTAAAACTATCGGTTTAGCCTAAAAGGTATCCTAACTTAGGACTTATTTTTCTCAATGTAATTATGATGCATGTTCATGAGACATCATGACTTTTTAAAAGAACCTTTATTGATAAAATGCTTATTACTTCAATCCTCAAAACTTACTTATTCCAAACTTATTCTTAAGGTATTATTAGTCCAAAATATGTTTATACCAAAGATGAGTTTATTTTATGACTTCTTTACGAAGATAGAAACATTTGGAAGTATAGTTTTAAAGTTTCTAAGATCCAGAAAATTAACATGTCAACCATAACTATGTGATTTTTGTTAAAACGTCAAACAACGTTGGATTTTGACAATCCAATTAAAGCTTACAATGTCTAGTTTTTTTAAATAATTTTTAATTGAGTATTAAGTTAGCCATCAAAAGCAGTTTTCATAATGAAGGTTTGGAACCAGGTTCTTTTCAGTTTTGTTAAATTGAGAGTCATTTTAAATTATATATTAATACATAACTAAATACCATAAAGTTTACGCTTAGAATATAGAAAACATAGTCTAGTTTTGTTTTCAGAAAGAATCACTTAAAAATGATTAATAGATTTTAAGTTATGACTAAAACAATGACCTTAGTCATCTAATGACATTTTTACTATCAGCAACATTTCTACTATACAACCTTTTAAAAATAATTTTGAAAGAATATATTTTAGTTGTTGAAAAATTATGAAGCATTTTCTGAAACTCTCCGACTCAAATACATACATTTTGAAAGAAACCTCGTCTCCAAATTTAAAGTCATAATTTTTATAAAATTCATCACTTAAACTGTTTTAACTTGAGTTAGTTAAAAAAGAACTTTTACTAGGGTTGAAATGAACAACTATTTTTGGCATGTTCCCACGACCTTTCTGGAACACCAATTTTTGTGACAAACTCTAACATCATAAATATCATTAGAAAATTTATTTTCCTCAAAACTAGTTTTTCTCTTTAATCATTTACTCTACAGGCTTTAAGTTTATTAATTATTAGAGCATGAAAATAAATTAGAAAAATTACAACAATTTTTGTAGTGGTAACTAATATGTAAAGAAACACTAGATAATTTAATTTGCTCAAAAACACTTAACCAATAAATTTTAACAATTCGAACACAAAGTCTGTTTTGACTATAAATTTTCTATGTTTTACCAATTCAAACCTTCATGCATGCAAAATTTAAGACTCGGTCATGAAGTTTTCTCAAGAAAAATGAACATGCAAACCCCTAATTGCAAGGGTAAAAAATCACAGGTTGTCCAAATCAAAACAATAGTTCCACTATAATCAAATAAGGATACAAAAGTGTCTCAAAATGATACACAAATTTTGTGGACAACCAGACAAAATAACAAAGCTCTAAAGCTTACAAATGAAAAACAAGAAGATGAAAAAACCCCTAAAAAACCTGCTACTGTTCGAGCACTGTTTCTTAATCTCAAGACGTCGTTTTTCCGATTCGAGTGTTGGAAACAAAGATCGAATGTTGAGATCCTCCTATATAATCAGCCTGATCCAATGGTTAACGAATGTGTAATTGATGTTTTTCTGTGACTGGTTCGACAAAACCGAGAATAATGTTTACTCTTCTCGTTTCTCTTTTAGTGGCTGCCTCTTTTGGGATACAATGTTTTGACCTTTCTCTAGATAGAAAGCGAGCCCAATACCCAACATATCTCCCCCTCACAACTATGTGGACATAATCACCAAATCGGCTACATCACAACAAGTTTCAAACTTCCCTCTTAGTAATTAGTATGAACTTTTGCCAACTCGAACAACTTAGCTTCCAAAACATCACGTATCCAATGATAACTCACATCAATGTGTTTGGATCTACTATGAAATGTCAAATTCTTACCAAGATGAATAACACTTTGACTTTCGAAGAATAATATATATTTGTCCTGAATAAACCCAAGCTCATGCAAGAATTTCTTCAACCAAATCAATTATGAGCTTGCTTCGGTAATGACAATAAACTCTACCTCAATTGCACACAATGTTACACATCTTTGTAATCTGGACAGCCAAGCCGCAATTCCCTCTTTAAATTTAAACATGTAGCTTGGAATGGACTTCATTGAATCAATATCTCCAGCCATATCTCGATTGGAGTACCTCACCAAAATAGGTTTGTCGCCTCCAAAGTAAAGTGTCATACATGTAGTACCACGAAGATACCTCAAAATCCATTATACAGCATTCCAATGTTCTCTACCTAAATTTGACAAAAATCTATTGATTGTACCAACAACATGCATAATATCAAGCCTTGTACACATACATACATACATCAAACTACCCACAATAGACGCATAAGGAACTCATTTCAACAATAGATTTTAAGAAAACTAGAAAAAACCTTGATGATATGCTTGAGTGCAAGGTGATGTGGTGGAATCAATGGTGTAAAGCGTTTTAGCTACAGCATGGTGACAAGAATGCTAATTTTATCAATATGAAAGCTAGTCAGAGAAGAAGGTGCAACATGATCACCTCCATTATTGACAAACAAGGTAATGAAACCATTTTATGTAACTTTTTTTAAGACTCTTTTCAATTATTCTAAAAATGTGGATATTGATAACATAACATAAGTGGTTAGCAACCAGATCTCTGGTCATATGAAAGACTTCCTTCAGGATGGCTTTATAAGGGAAGAGATTACTCTAGCCATGCAAATCTTGAAGAGTTTGGCATCCCCTTGTCCCCTTTCCCCGATGGGCTTCTGACTCTTTTCTATCAAAGATTTTGGGACATGATTGGTGATGATGTTTATGCTTTTGCTCTTGACATTCTGAACAACTAGGGGGCCCTAGTAACATCAACAAAACCTTAAAGAGGTTAAAGGAAAAGAATCTATCATTTGCGAGACAAAGCTTTCTCATAAAAGTCATTGCTCAAGCTATCCCAATATACATAATGAATTGCTTCCACTTTGCAAGCGAAAAGCGGAAGAAGGTCTTTGTAAGACTTGGAGAAAATGAATTCTTAATTAAGTATATTTAGTTTATGTTTTGTAATTAAAATGTGTTGTTGAGTATATCAGTTTCTTTTATTTTTGAATAAAGTACAAAAAAATATTTTTTTCACGACTAAAATATTTTTATTTAGTCCACATGTAAAACTAGTCAAAATCCGAGACTGAAATTTTTCAATGTTTGAAATCGATAGAGAGTTTTGCCGCTTTCAAATTTTAAAATATATTTGATTTCGATGAAATTTTTTTATTCAAGTTCTTGGGTGATTGGAGACTTGATTTATTTCTGAGTAATATTTTTTTGAGCGAAGAATGTTAAATTTGATTATTCTAATAATCGAATTAGTTTCGCCGTAAAATAAATAAATAAATTTATCGAAGAATATTTTAAGAGTCCGACCTTTTGGTTAGATTTATTTGCGAGGTGAGTTGCGTCGGGATATATATTTCTGGTGAGATGGTTAATGTTATGACATTAATTGCATTCCATATTATTATTACCCAAGATATTTTGTAAAAGGTAGTAAATAATATGTGGATCTAAGGTGACCACATCACCTCTTCTTTAATTTGTGGCCATAATTAATTAAGATTGCTAATAAAACAAAAAAAAAAAATCACTTCCCCCTCCTTTTAGTTCCCTTATGCTCCCTTTCCCCTACTTCATCTATTATTTTATTTTTCTCAAAACACAATCAAACAACACAAGGGTTTTGGTGTTGTGATTAATGAACACAAACCTCCATTTTATCCTTAATCCAAACTTTGATTGAAGAAATTTTTGGAAGACAAATTGTTCTTCTCTACTAAGGGATGCTTGTGAGCTATTTTGTTGAGGTAAAAATAACTGTCTTCAATCTTTTTCTTTTTGTAAAATCGTGTATGTATATGATGGGGGTAATGTGAAAGTATTTTAGTTCTTTTCCTTGTTTTTGGTGTTGTATTATTATTGTTATAGTTAAAAATAAAATCAGTAAAACCTTTTAGTTTCATGTTCAAAACTGTGTATCTAGTAAGGAAGAGGATAATTTCATTTCTTCGGTTTTTCTTTGTTCTACTATGTGTTTATAATTCTATTTTGTTTTGCTTAAAAAAATAATAAACAAAAGAAAGTTGTCTTGATGTTGAGCAAAATAAGTCACAAAGTAATGTGGTCAAAGGTCAATGATCAAAATAAGTTATAAGGAACCAATCCCCCAAATTTTTTAATAAGACCAAATGTGGTGTGTAATAAGGTGAAAATTTGATTTTTGTATGTGTTTGAGTAACGTAATGAGTTGTTTTCAAATTAATGAGTTTGAACTGACAATAGAAATCTTATTATAGGGTTTAAGTTAGTAAAGTTAAGAAGACTTTTGCAAGTGTGTTTGGTTATGTTTTTTTTAATTATAATGACAACTAGGGGTTAAGGTGTGTTGGGGACCAAAGTGATATATTTTTTTTAAAAAAAAAACTCAAAGTTGTGAAATGGGGATTTTAAAGTAAGCGAGTGATTGATAAAAAAGAAATTATTTAGTTTTCTTGAGTAATGTAACCTTGAAGTAAATTTTATAAATTTTATAATTTTATAATTTTATAATTTTATAATTTTATAATTTTATAAAAGAAATTTTATAATTTTATAATTATTTAGTTTCCTTGATTATTTAAGGTGTTTTAAATGAGATTTGGATTTGGAAATTTTTTTTGAAGGACTTTGATGAGTATAATGAATCTTAGCGAAGTGGTATATATATAGAAAGAGAGTTCAAAATTTTGTTTAAAGGTTGACTTTAAGTTTACTTTGTTATTAAGGTGTTAAAGGTTTTATCCTTGGGGTTTTTTAAAAATCAAGGTTTCCATATTTATAGATTGAACTAAAAAGTTTTTGTCATTGATATTAAATTTTCAACTTTTATGAAGAGATTTAACTTTGAGAAAGAAAGTTTCAAACTTCATGACTTTGAGAATAGTTCATATAATATATATATATATATATATATATATATATATATATATATATATATATATAAGGGTTCAAATTTTGTATATCAAGAAGGTTTAAAAGAGAAATATTCACTTTATGAACAAAGTTTCAATCTTAAGTTTTGAAGTTAAAATTTTTAAATTTTATAGTAGATACGTCAACTTAATGCTAAAATTCGAGGTTGAAAAAGTATTTAGGTATTTTGAAAAACAATGAATGATTATAATTTTGGGTTTTGATATGTGATTTTATTAGGAATGAAGATTTTAATTAGAGACTTAAAAGAAACTTGTGAACTTCGAAAATATTTGGTGTTGATGTAAAAATGTGGTTTTTATGTGAAAGTTTATATACAAAGCATAATTAATAAAGATTAAAGTTTGAAAATTGTCAAAGTGGAAGAATCATGATTTTGAGTATTTAGAATATTGGAACTCTTAGTATTTGAGTTTTTTTATTTTTTATTTTTTTTTTATAAGATTTCTTGATAAAAACCTTCTACTTGTTTTTCAAATATTAAAGTGTTGAAATTTATGATGTTGATGGATGCTTTAATTGAAATTTCAAATGGTGTGAGTATGTTGTCATTGATTGATTTTATTAAGAAAATATTTTGTCCTAAGTTGTTAAAGACCAACATTTGAGGTTAACTTCAATAAGTTTGAAAAAAAACAATTTCCAGTTTTTCAAAGTGTAGCATAAGTTTTTTTAAATTTCGCTTCCGCCAAAGTACTTAAACCTAGGTCTTCTGGACGTTAGGGAGCCTAAGAGATAAGTCAAACCCTAATTGATTTGGATAGTGGCCGAACCTTGGGTTCATTTGGGGTTGGTTTAGAAACTTGTATTGATTAAGTTAATTGATTGATTTAAGGTACAAGGAAATTGAGAGGTGTTGTTGGAATCATCGGATAGGTTATGATGGCATAGCGTAAGTTGCTTATGTAATAAAGCACTGTCGAGGTAAGAGAACTTTCTAACGATATGATATAAGCTTGAATACAATGTGTGTTTGTATACATGTTCCTTGTGCTCATGGTTAATAAACGTGCACACGATTGTTTATGTATTTGATGTGATTACATATTCATAACTGACAACATATGTGTTATGAATTTTATTAATCAGAATATGTTTTGAGTATGTTATGTGAAAAAGCAGTAAAAATTATTAGTGTTTAAGGAGTATTAAAAGAGAAGTCTTTTGATAGCTGCATTTACATAATGATTGATGTGAAAGTTATGGTCATGCATTTCATAGTTAGTGGTGACCGTGATGGGCCACGGGGTGGTTTCCATGAGTTGATTGGTCCACCTTATCCTTGCGGTGATTTTTGAGTTGTGTAGGTTTATGATAGACTGCACTTTGGTAAATCGTGTTGATCTATGATAGATGGCACCTCGGTAATTAGTATCAGTCTGTGAAAGGCGGTATATTTATGATTTACGCCCCTCGAGGATGGTGTGGAAATTCTGGAATCATATGCACTGGCACATAAGCATTGCATTAGGGTGCTTTATCACACAAGTCATGTTTGTTGTTTGTTATGTGATGATATTTATATGCATGCTTGTTTATCAATTGATATCATGTCATGTTATGCTTTCATGCTTTGTATTTTCGTATATATGCTGTTTTTAGATCGTGACCATGTGGACTGGGCTTACGCACCAGGTTCTTAAAGTTTTGAGTCGTGCGAGAATTGCAACAACGTCGAAGACGTGAGAGAGCGATGATTTTGGATTGGAAATCAGAAGTAGTGAGGCTTGATGCCACCCGTGGACCCTCAGTATCCAGTGATCCTCACTTAGAGTTCTAGATCAGCTTAGGATTTTAATTAAGGGTTTTATTTATTCTCTCTTCCTTATCGCAATGTTGTTGTCGCAAATGAATTTATGTATTTGAAATAGTTGTGATTTTTTTGGGTCAATGAGAATTGTTCAGTTGTAAGTAAGTTAATTTTGTCGAAACCACTTTATATAATGCAAAAATGATTTTAATTGTCATTTTGGAAAAGAATTTTACAATTAAATATTTTACTCTGATTTAAATTAAAGTACGATTATGAATATTTTAACTTAAAGTGTTTAGTTGTTTTTTTAAATAAAAAATTTACACTCTCACTATTAAAAAAGATAACATCAATTAGTTGCCAACTTCAAAAATATTTTGTGGCCGAAAAAACCCTCACAAATTATTGACTAAAAAAGATCTCACAAAAACTAAAATTAAAATTGGTTATTATTAGTGGCTGAAAAAGCTTTCACAAATCAAAAATATTTTTTTTTAGTTGATTGTAACTTTTGTGTCGGCCAAAAAGGATTAAAAAATTGTTGGAGAAAAAAGTTATTTGAATTTATGGTGGCCAACACACTCACAACGGATTTGATTGCTTGAAAATATAAGCATGATTTTGTGGCGGCATAAACCGTCACAAAATTCAGATTTTTGCAACATAGTGTAGACTGCCACAAATGCATTGATTTTCTTTTATGACCGCCCAAACTGTCACAAAATCAATAGACTCGTGTTGGCATTTTGTGGCCGTTTTGGCCACCACAAATGTTTTCTTTTCTCGCTAGATATATCATTCTACAATTCTTCATCTCATTTCTTACTTCTAACTTCTCTAAATTTTCTCTCTACATTTCCTCTAAATTTTCTCTCTATAAATATTTTTCTTCAACTTTTATTTTAAAACAATTGTAACGTTTCTTAAGTTTTTCACTCTTCCTTCTCTCTTGAATTTCGATAAGTCTTTATTTTATGTTATATTTTTTAATGTTAATTTTTTATTTGAAATTATTTATTTAATGAATATTATATAGTTTTCATTTTGATTAAAATTATACTTTCAATTAATTATATTATTATTTTAATTATTGACACTTTAATTAATACTAAAATTATATTTTCGTTTATATATATATATATATTTATTATTTTACTTAAAATTATATTTTTTTAAACTATATTAATATTAATTTATATATATATATATTATATTTTTTTATTTAATAAAATTACCCATTTATTGTGGTCAAAAGGTCATAAATGAGATAAATTATAACGGACTAAATGAACATAAATTATGTTATTATGTTTTTTCTAACATTAGAATTTTATGGTGGCTTGATTCCTTTAAAATAATAACTAAAAAAAGTAAGTCATTGCGATGATATTAACTGTCACAAAGTTTCGTGATTAAATTATTTATAACTTTGTTAAGCTAACCCAAAACTCTTTTTCTTGTAGTATAACCCAAACTCTTTAGTTTATAATGTTCTTTAAGGTTAAATACTATCCTACTTGCTCGTTTGTGTATGCTAAGCGGATGAAACGATCTAGTTACACGTGGAACAACATTTCACAAGTAGCTTGGATCTTTAAAAAGAGTTGTTGTTGGCAAGTTGGGGGAGGAAATCGATCACAAGAGTATTATTTTGATCGGTGACTAATATTTATCACAATAATAAACATTAAAGAAGATATATATATATATATATATATATATACTATTAATAAAATATATTTTATTTATTAATTTAATATTTATTCATTAAAAACTAAAATAAATAAATAAAACATCGTATAATCGTATCTCTAAGATTCGTTTTTTTGAAAAAACAAAAATTATTTACTGTGTTTGTATTTCTGCCTTAAATTATATTAAATTTTTTGTTTTTGAAAAAGGAATATAATTGAAAATGTTCCTAAGATACGAGGCTTACCGAAAATGAAATGAGAGATGAAGGAAACTGGCAAAGGATATGGGTTTGATTATGGTCTGTTGCATTTTTGCAATTTGAAAATATATTGTAAAATATTAAATCATGAAGCAGAGGAAATGAAAACACAACTTCGGAAACAGAGTTTAAATTAGTCTTGAGGTGCAGAGACTGCAATTAAAATTTCAAAGTAATCATTAAAGAAATATTATAGGTAATTAGATGTTATTTTTTAAACTTGAGAGGGTGCAGGTGCACACCCTAGGATGCATGTAGGTCCCCCAGTGTATGTAATTACACAATAATTTGCTTTTAATGCTATAATTAGTGGGAGACATACAATTAATATTTATTGGTCAACATCATTCTAGATAAATTATTTATGATTCTTTAAACGAACCTAATAATTCTCACATTAAACACCTGGTAAAATGTATAAAATTAAAGTATGGAAATTCACATTCAAACGATTGGTCAAGTGGTAAAGCATGATATAGCTAAGCTATCTGCACATATTCACCCTTAATAAATTAAAGAATTATTTTCTTTGAACCGATTTTTCAGTTTAAATTGGTTTATGCGTTCTACCAAAATTAACGGTTAATTGACCAGATTAGATATATATAGTCCAAATCATTAACCGAACCAATTATATGTTCAATATTCGGTTTATCCGTCCGGCCTATAAGTCTAGTCTAGTTTTAAAAACTATATTATAGAAAATTTTTTTTCTTATAAACACCGCATATGTATGTACTTATATTTATGAAGGACTCTAAACACTTATGGAATTATCATATATATTCTATTGTATATAAAATCAAAACCAATTATAAATGCAATTAATATTTAAAAGATTCATATATGTTGTAAAATTTCAATACATACATAATGTCAGAAAACAATTCTAAGAAAACAAAAGATATATAGGATAATTGAATAGCAGTAGAACTAGGAAATAGAAAAGTGTAATGTGATGTGAATTCAACTATAATGATGGGTAGATATAATGAAGTCCTAACTAGAAAGTAGCTTAGTGGGCTGGTAGGATTGTGGGGTAAAAAGCTTGGAATGCAATGGCGCAAAGACCCCAATCGGAACCACCACCATGCATTTTCATTCTCATATATCCCTTTTCTCCCCAAGTAAGCCCATATGAATTTTTAATAATCCAGTAATTGGTACCATCTTCTGTTCCATAACCAACAATAGTAACTGCATGCCACCCGATCTTCTTGTTAAACATGTCATGTATTTGCACTGGACACGGTCCTTTAAATATCCCTCCTTTATAATTATCAAAGAGAAAACCTGATACGGAAGTGAAACCCAGATTTACTGAGACAGGTTGTTTTGCCACAACCTGTTGGAGGAACATTTCTGCTGGCTCTACTTTACGATAGAAATTTATTGGACCATAACGTGCAAATTTAGAACTACGACGACAGGTGCCCCGCACTGCTTCGTACGGATAATCCTTATCTGTATGTAGACCCTTATTTCTAAATACGTATTGAAATGATTGGCCTACTTTGCCATGGTTGAGATCATCACAATCAAGTAATTCTTGCGGCGAAAGTGACACCAAAGGGCCACCACTGATTTTAAGAATTCCTTCAACAGCTGCCACTACAGAAAAAGCCCAACAACTTCCTACACATATATGGAATATATTAATTGATTAGTTTCATGAAATTTGATATGAATAATGCCTCTTAATTTGTCTAACAAGGACTTTTCAAAGCTGGATCCAAGCTATTTTTAATAAAATATATTTTCAATAGTGACAATTATTCACGCTCTTATTCCAAAAAATATTAGTTTAGTTATGATTTTTAAATAAAATTTTATAAAAAAAATGATATATAATTAAAATCACTTTTGTGAATATTCTAACAAAAGAAAATTTACCACAGTGACATTGATCTTTAATCGGGGTTACAGCTCCCTTCAATCTCCAGTCAACATTTGTTGGAATCCTATTATTTAGAATCTCATTATAAAATCCATTCATGTTAGGTAAGAGTGGAAGTGTATCCAAATTGAATAATTCTATTGGATTTAAAAGTTTCGCACAACCATACGAAGGGACAATCTCCCCACCTGTAAAATCAGTGGATAAAAAATTATTAGTTACTCTAAGACAAAATGATACATTAAAAAATTGATAAATAAATTATCAAAATAAACTCTTTTTTGTCAAAAAAAAAACATTAAATTATATTTTAACAAATTTTAATTTATTTATTATAACAAATGAAACCTACATTTCTTTTATAAACACCTGCGTTTAATTAGTACGGGATGTTTTAAAGTTAAGTTGTCAAATACTCAGTTATATAGTACTATCAAAGTAATCAATTGTTAATTATAGAGAACATAATAAAAATGTTGTTTTAGATTCTAATGGTACTAACCACGAGTATCTTGAATGTAAGAGCCATCAACCAGTGAGAAAACAAGCACAATCACCAAAAACGAACCCATCATCTTCTTTATCTTTTTCCAATATCCTTCTCTGTGTCAGAAGAAAACAAATTTTCAAAAGTTTATGTTATATTATATAATGAAGTGTTGAAGTCTTTATATAGAAAAATAAATCACCATTCCTCAAGTTACCTTCGACAAATCCCAACTTTCATTAAATTATAATCAATAACAAAAATTAACCTTCATACATATAAAATAATTATATTTACTGTAATTAACCTTCATATTATTTTCAAAGAAAACTTTTACATACCCAAAATAGAGACCTTGATATCCTTTCCCCAAAGAAATTTTTTACATATCCAAAACAGAGAATAGAGGGTCGTGTAACACTAAACCTTATTTTGCAACAAATAAAATATTGAATGTTTTTGATAAAAAAGTCTAACGTGTCTTACTCATTCATTAGGTAGAAATATATATATTTCTCTAATTTTGATTATAAAAAAATTATAATCAATAACAAAAATTAATACATTTATTTAAATTTTAAATTAAATACATGTATTTTTAATATTTAATTTTTTTTATATTAAACATCAAAGGGAATATATTGGACAGACTACGGTAGATAATCCTCTCCACCAAATAAATAGAAATTGATGGCAGAGATCAGAGGGAGAATAGATAATCCAAATAAAAAGAAAATTAATACGAACCCATGTGTTCTATTTTCATGCAAACACCGTGTTATAGCAAACAGTTTATTTGTGGTCAATTGTATATAGAAGTTTTCCTCGTGCATTTGTTATTTTTTCAAACATGTCTATTATTAATTAATTTTATTTATTTATGTTGTAGGATAAGAAAATAAAATTTAGACACATTCAATTACATAAATTATTTTAAAAACGTCTATATATAAAATAATCAACATGAAATTAATTATCTATTTTTTAATATATGTAAAGCCCATGCACATTTATAAAAAGATTGAGAATTACTGACTTTAATAAATGATGGGTGAAAGTGCATCTTAACAAATAAATTAGAAATGAGAAGGCATTCGACCATAAGTTTTTCTCCTTTGACCCAAAGTGCATCTAAACTAATAAATTAGAAATTAGAATGTATATTAACTAACTTATTTGTAATTTTATCATGAATTAGAACATCCTTTGTAATTCTTTAATAAATTTACTTATAAAAAAATTAAAATAAAAAAAAAACAAATATTTTTATTTCCCTTTATTTTCTATTTAATTGAGCCAGAAATAATTTCAATTAAATTATTTTCAAATATGTATATATATTTAAGAAGAAATTAAATTTCGATCAATGTCATTGGATAATATTAAGTTGTTTAATAATGTCTTACTCAATATATATTTTATAAAATTAATTGAAAAGTTTATTTTATACATAAAATTTCAATAAATTTTTTATAAATATAGTATGACTTTATTATTGATAAAAAAAGTGTGTCAGTAAATATCTTTAAGTTCTTTTTTATTTATTAAATGAGGTTAGAGATCAAGCATAAGAAACTTATACATTAAGTAAACATAATCTCTTACTTGTCATATATATATATATATTTATATATATATATATATTTATATATATATATATATATATATTCTTCATGCATTTTTTTGTTTTGAGCTTAATTATAATGGAAACGTTGGCCTTAGTTTTGGACTTTATGTAAGAAAAAATAAATACCAACTAGTAATTAAACACTTGTATGACGGTTGCAATAAGAGGTGGTCACAAAGAATAAACCCATGTGTTTTGATTTTGATGCAAAAAGTGTGTTATCAAAATAAGACTTTGTTTATAGATTTCTTAGTCTATTTTTTTTTATCAAAATTAGTATTAGATATTTCTATAATGGTAGTTGAAATGTTTTGAGTTGGTGTTGTTGAAACAGTTTGCGTGACTTTAAACCATCACACCCATGTGTCTTTTACATATATATGTTTGAACTATTAACTTTTTCCATTTATATGTTTGATAACCTTTTTCAGATAATTGTCCAAAGAAAAGAAATAACTATTTCATGTTAAAGATAATAATAAAATTATAATGTTTTTTAATTTAATAATAAAAGAAATAACTATTTCATGTTATAGATAATTAATTAATGTTTTTTTAATAATGTAATAATTAATCATTTAATACCATGTGAAATATTGCAGATCAAAAGGAATTGTAATCCAAAAAAACTTAGGTTGAAAGAAAAGAAAAAAAGAAGTTTTAATCAATTATTGTTACTCTCTCTGTTTTTTTGTTTTTTTTTTGGATTTATATGAAAGAATGGTTTGTCCATTACAAAAGTATATTACATATATAGAACAAGCCAACCATATATATTGGATGGGAGAATTGATTAAGATAAGAAAATCAAGCAGAATGGAGAATAGAACTAAATGGTTTCCACAATAATAATAATAATAATAATAATAATAATAATAATAATAATAATAATAATAATAATAATAATAATAATAATAATAATAATAATAATAATAATAATAATAATAATAATAATAATAATAATAATAAATCACGAATTCAATTTTATATTTTAATTAAAGTGATTTCTAATTGAGATAAATTCATATATGTATTTTAATTAAAGTTATTTAATTAAAATTTGGCAAACCAAAGTATACTAAATGTTTAAGATGAGATAATAAGCTTGCTTAGCAATGACACAATGACCCAAAGAAGAATTATCAACGTTGCGGTTGTGATGTTGTTGTAGCGACTTTAAAATCTACAATATTACGGTTCTAATTTAAAATCATGGAATATCCACATTCATTTAGTTAAACTCATTTCATCAAAGATTAAAGATCAACATTTAAGCTCGAATTATAAATTATAAAATTAAATTGAATTTTTTAAAAATTATCTGATTAAAATCGAACCGTCCTTAATTTTCTAATTGTGTGACTGCTCAATCAGGACAGTAAATCCAAATTGGCAAGTCATCCAACTATGGATTATCAATCTCAGTCATTTTCTTCTTGTGGTATAATTGAAGTGGCAGTACATAAATTATAATATATTGAGTTCATCTAAATTTATATTATTAATTAATTAGGAGAATTATATTGTTTGTACAATTATTCATTGTTTGTGGGAGACGCTTCAAGTTGATTGCATTTATTCCTCTAAAATCATGTTAGTAATGTTTTAAAATAATTTTTAATTAATATAGAAACTTACTATTCTATAACAACAGCCGTCTAAGAATTTTGAAGTTCAGCGCACATGTTTTTATGCTTTGATTCATGGAGTGCTTACTTGTGACGATGTTATCGTCCTTTTGTAGTATCGAGAGTAGCATGATATCAAAAGGAAACTTTTCTATAAGATCAAAGTAGTACAATTTTGCCTTTTATATATATAAATGACCGTGTGTTAACCTTTTGAAAACTTAAGCATTAGAAGCATTTGGATTGGTGTATGTGTAGAAATTTGAACAATTTAAATGGTAATTTTATATGTTAAGTATAGTTTTTAAAATTGTTTAAAGTAGAAATTTACTAAAAACTCTTGAAAATAACGTTTGAAGTTAAATAATGAGAACATCTTAAACGCTAACTCTAATAATTTGTTAAACGCTAACTCTAATACTTTGGGATGATTTATCTTAATTGTTTTTTAAACGCTAACTCTAACTCTACATAGAACGGTAACGTATAAGAACCTACAGTTTTTTTTTTTTACAACAACAAAACTTGAGGTTCTTCCGCACTTTTCAACTTCTACCATTAAATTTTTAAATATACCATGGAAATCCTATTAAATGAATTATTAATGCAGCTAAACATCATTGTCGTTTCTAATTGTGTATTCTCACTGTATTTCTACTCAAAATTCAAATAAATATTTTTATTAACTAAATTGGCCAACAAAAATTACATTTGAACATTAAATTATTAAATTATTAACTAATTAACAATATACTCTATAACTAAAATGATTAACAAAAAAATATATTTTAATATGATTTTGTATTTTTAATATATTTCACCTATTTAAGGATTAAAATAATAATTTAGTATTAATTTTTTTGGTAAGAACGTAAAACATAACTATAAAATTTTCCGTAAAAAAACAACTTCAAACTTCAATTATGCTTTATTGGAGTAGCTAAAACAAAGTACTTATAGGAGTAGCTAAAACAAAAGATAAATATTAAATATTCAAGGATTCAATTTCACTTCTATCATCCTTATTCATACAAGTGATTCAGTCTAATAAGATAACTGCTATTTAGTGACACAACTTTTCACTATGTAGCTATGCGTGAAAAATTCATGAAACAAAGTTTTGCATTTAAATTGATGATGGTGCACAAATTAAATGTTTGTTAAATTATTTTATGAAAATATTTTGTTTTAGCAAAGTTTTATCAACGTACGGACCCCAAAAAAGAATTTTATCGACGTAAGCATTTTATTACTTTAACATTAAAATATGTATTTGTCTTTGAGTATATTTTTTAAGTAAATAAATAATAGTAATATTAAAAGGTAGTACAAAAAATACTTACAAATCATTGCATCAAGGGAATCGACCGTATGTACACCAATCTAAATAATGATAAATTAAGCACTCCACTATACTCTCTTGTACATACCAACCCAAGACAAAGACTTTATTAATCTACTTAATATAAGAAAATAACATGTTGTTTAAATTAGCAAACTGCCCTTGTCTAAATATTATATTGAATAACAAATAATCTATATATCTATTAATATTAATATTAATATAAGAAAATTACATGTTGTGTAAATTATCAAACTGCCCTTATCTAAATATTGCATTGAATAACAAATAATAGGGTTAATTTGGTCTCAAGGACATGGTAAAATGTTCGGCATAAATTATCAAATTACTCTCATCTATAAATTATATTGAAGAACAAGTAAGATGGTTAATTTGGTCCCAAACAAGCTAATTTTTTATTTTTTTTTTTGCAATCACATTCATCGGAAAAAACAATTTCAGTACATGTCATGATATGAAATATTCTAATTTTTTGTCTATAAACTGTTCATCATTCTTACAACATAAAAAAAAATAATTGCAGAAGAGAGATAATTAAGGTGAAAGAGTTTAATCAATAATTTCTTCATGCAAACTAAAATTAAAGAGACACTATTTTCATTTTAGTTTCTGCCAATAAGAAAACTTAACAATAAAAGATGAGATTAAAACAAATGAAGTTTAGAGTATCAAATTTATTATTTTTTTTTGAAATACTAACATATAGTAGGTATGAAATTTAATCCTATAAAGGTACTAATTTTACTTCAAAAATAAAAAGTTTAGAGTATCAAATTAGTACTTTTATTTTTAAATACTAACATAGTATGTAATTTCAATTAAAATGTTAGAATTTTTGGACCAAAATGCGAGAAGGAATTTAGGTTTTAAATTTCATGTTACATGAGTCAAATTTCTGTCAAAATATTTAAGTTATTTCTTCTTTTCTCTAATGCACATGAGTAAATGAAAAAACTTTATTCTGTAAACTATCATTAATTGATTAACTTGATGTAAAGGTGTTGTTCACTTCAAGGATTCCAGAGTATAATGAAAAGGATTCGCCGGTTAACCCGTTTCTTTCTTTTTGTTGCTGATACTTTTACGAGACATACTTGAATATTTATTTCTTAGAAAACATAAAACTGAAGTTAAATAAATTGATCAAAATTTTGTTTCTTTAATTTCAACAAATTTAATTGCAAACTGAAAATGATACACTCTTATAATGAAGAGTTTTTTATGCCTTCTTTTTACAATAACTTGGAATTTTACATCAAACATCTTGTGTTGAGAAAGACTTGTTTTAAATGTTGTCAGAACTCTTCTTTTTCATTCAAATATGTCCAGGTACCTTGGGTCATATGTTGTCAGTCATGTAGTGTATGTCATTAATAGGTTACCTACACCTAGGTCGTAGAGTAGGTCTTCATATACAATACTTCATGGTAAGCCTCCTTCAATTGATTCCTAGAGAAGCTAGTAAATCATACATGTTGCATAGTCTAACAAGGCTATAGTAAACAATACATGTTCCTTGGTAAGGCTAGTGAAGCCAGATTATTGAGAAGATCCATTTGGTGTTAATGCACGAAGAGGCTTTGAGAATACTCGCATTCCTTATCATGGTGAGTGAAGTAAGATTGTTGGGAAGACTAGTTTGGTGTTTATGCTTAAATAGGCTTAGAGAATACTCGTGTTCCTTAACAAAGCAGATGAAGTCGAATTCTAAAGAAGATTAGTTTGGTGTTGTTGTTAGGAAAGACTTTGCGAATACTCCACTCAAGAGGCGAGTGAAGCCGAATCTTGAGGAAATCCAAATTATGTACTTCTGGTGGCTTGGAAATGCTTTCTAATATTCATTTTTTGGAGTGGCAAGTTGATAAATCTTCATCACACTACGCGAAAAATACCATTTTACAACGCTTTTTTTAAGCCCTTTACAACGCTTTTAAGCGCTGTAGTATCTAGCGCTGTTAAAAGATACAACAACGCTATTTAAAATAAAAAGCGCTGTAATATATAGCGCTCAACACTTATCTTAGAGTAGTTTTACAGCGCTTTTCATAAAAAAGCGCTATAATAGGTGGATATATTGCGCGCTTGTTATACTCGTTTTACAACACTTTTTTGAAAAACGTTGTAAATCTCTTCTAAAAACGCGCTGCTTGTTGTACTAGGTTTACAACGCTTTTTCAAAAAAGCGCTGTAATAGGTGCATTCTTATACTAGTTTTCTATTCTAAAAAGCGCTGCTTGTTGTACTATGTTTACAGCGCTTTTTCAGAAAGCGTTGTAATAGGTGCATTCTTTTACTAGTTTTACAGCGCTTTTTTCAAAAAATTAATAAGTTCATTTTTATACTAGTTTTAATAAAATGCGTTGTAAATGAAATTTTTAAAACAGGTTTTTTATGTCATTTTTTTAAGAAAGCGTTGTCTTTTAATTTTTTTCCAAAATCACATTCATCAAGCACATGATATGGACACAATTACTATATTTTTCATTTAAACAGCAACAATCAGTATAATTACATATATTTCAGTACTATGTTTTACATATTCCCAACAACAATCAGTACAATAATTACATATATTTCAATAAGTACTATTTTTTCATATATACAACAACTATCAGTATAACAATAACATATATTTCAATACTATTTTTTACATATCACAACAATACTATTTTTTACAATTTCCCAGCAATAATGCCAATTTCACAACCTGTAGCATGCCAATTTCCCAGCAAATTAAATAATTTTCAGTTAGATCACATACTGACACCAGTCTTCCATTATTTCAGTTAGATCACTTTCAGAGTATGTTGGACTGGAATTGTCAAAGTACTGTGCAATATAATATTTGAACATAAATAAGTTAGAATCAAATATATATATATAGTTTATATATGAAAAATCAAAATATAATGAAAGTACCATATAGTTTTTGGAATTATATTTTGATTCATATCAACAATCTCCTTCATGAATCGCAATATATAGTACCTGCAGTCTATGTTGTTAGTTTGACGAGGGCACTATAAAATAAAACATATAAGTCAATAAATATTTGTGCATTGATTGTAAATGAAATTTTAAAGGCATAGTTTATTGTAAATGAAATTAAGTTCTATAACAAAAATTTCAAACCTTTATTGGAATCCATGTGATGTTGTTTGACTTTTGCTTCGACACTGTAGCACCCCTTTGAGCTCGGAAAACTTGTAAAGCACTATCAAATAAATGTGATTATTATTCAATTAAGAAACACATTATTTATATATATATGTAAGAAAGAAATGAATATTACTTACTTGTCGAAGATAGTCTTTATATTTGAGCGATTGTTGTAATGGCCGTGCAAGGGATCTAAATAGTATATAATTTCAGAGGTCGCATTGATTGCGAACAGTACCCAATGTTGCCTACAACAACAAAAATTTGGTTGACAATTTTGTTTACACAACTGATAAATTAAGTATCATAAATTAAAAAAGATATGAATAAAGAATATATAATTACCCTGAATTATATGGCGCAAGAAACAACTTATCCTTCTCTTTATTTCCCAATAGGATGTCAACAACATATTTCTTTACATTAACTGGATCAAGTTTAAACATGGAAAGCTTATGCGGAGACAAGAACAAAAATCTATCTGACAATTTGCGCATGCACACCAACTTCTCATACAAAAACCTTCAATGAAAATGTAAAATTAGATTAATTACCAATAAATTAAATTAATTACCAATAAATGCAATTAAAAGTAATTTTTATCTTAAATAAAGTATTTTACCTAATGTATATGCTGATTGTAACACCCCGACCCTCCAGCGATATCGGCAATGTTACCTCACGATCTTCTCGCTCCCCCCTTTCCCTCTTGGAAATATAGCGAGTTTTTGTCTTCCGTGGGAATCGAGCCCGGTACCTAGGGGATAAGTACCGCCTCATCACATTCCCACTACCAATTGATAGTGGGAATGTGATGAGGCGGTACTTATCCCCTAGGTACCGGGCTCGATTCCCACGGAAGACAAAAACTCGCTATATTTCCAAGAGGGAAAGGGGGAGTGAGAAGATCGTGATTAACATCGCCGATATCTCTGGAGGGTCGGGGTGTTACACTAATGACAGTAGCACTTAGCTCCTTATGATTGAGAAGTTCATATATGTGCTCTTTATCAAGTAATTCTTCATACTCATCTCTGAAAATAGCTTTCTCCATGCTTATGATACGTGAATCATTGCTGTCAATGTTTGTTTTTGCTTGTATGTCAAGACACGACCCAAATCGAGCAAGGCGTGGATAAGTTATTTTAGGAGCAACAACTGATTTTCCACGATCAAGTTTTTGAATTTTGGCAGCTTTATTACAATCAAGTTTTTGAAGTGTGCCAACTTTATTTTTACCACGAACATGCAGCTGTGGTGCGGCTTTATTCTAGTAGGTTTGCTGTGCGGGTGATCTTGATTGAATCTAAAGTAATGAGGTTAATCAGTTTGTTAGTTAATTGAATATGAAGAAATGAGGTTAATCTGAAAAAATGTCAAACCTTTTCTGGTGACGTGAATGAGTCGTTGCGAGGAATCTTCTTATCATTCCCTTTAGACTTTGTATGAATCTAAATAAATGTGAAATTAAAGTTAACAGCGGAAAAAATCAGCAATTAAATATAATCAATCATAATCATATATCGTGCAATTAAATATACATATCAATTAAACATACCTTATCTAGGCCAACAAGATTTTTGGGCCATGCCACGTAACTACCTATTGCTTCTCTCAAATACTTCATATCTCCATCGTTGTCGGGTATAGGCAACGGTGCATTTGGTTCAAAAGCAATCACGGGTGATACTTTGACATGGCCGGCAGAGATCGGAGTGTTGTGCAATACTTCTCCCAAGGTATTGTACAATGTTCCTTTTCCAACCATGCGATGAGTAGGGGAGGATAAATACAGCACACAAGTAGAGACACCATAAATCAATGGTTAATACATAAGTATGTGAAACAATTAAGTTGAATGAATTTCTTATTTTATTAAGTAATTAATTACCTCTGGAAGACTTTTACGACCGATGTTGCAACTAGCGTTTTCACTCTCTATTTGTATTTCACGTTGGAGCTCCAGAAGTTGCTTTTCTTTATTCGTCTTCACCAAGAATGCCATTTGCTCTGTTAGGATTTTCAGCTTCTCTAGTACTTCCTCATTAGATGGATTTGTGCGCTTCTCATGTGAAAAATAGCCTTTTGGAGTTACGCCAATTCCTTTACCCCTCACACGGCCAGAATATTCAGGAACATTAAATACTTTACCAAGTATGTCCCTGCAACTAACTTGTTTATTGTCCTCTTGATTTTCAAAACTTTGTTCTAGATTCTCCTAAAATACATGTAGGATTAAAAAGATAAGTTCAATATCATTTTTAAAATACAATATTAAAAAATATTAAAGTGATAATATACATACACAAAGTTGTATCACTTGTTGAACATTTTCATTATCAACTATTCCATCTTTATTCACACGAGCCTCCTTCCACAAAATATGACGACCCAATGGTTGATCGGATTGCGTCTCTTGTAGCTATTCTTTATGACATAAACAAAAGCTATTCGTTAAGATCATAAATAAAATATTAGTTAGAAACTATAGTTTATAATGTACCACATTATATAAAAGTGATGTTTACTTACAATTTTTTGCTCAAAACGTGCATGCCCCAGACGCGATTTTTTGTATGGATGGATTGGATTTTTTGCCCTTCTCGCGATTTTCCGTACTTATACTCTATATAAAAAAAAATAACAATCATGTAAAAATTCAAAATACGCTATGAATATGAATAATAAAACACAAATGCTAATAAATTAATCACTTACCACAAAAGCGGGGTCTGCACGTTTAGCTACAAAAGCACTATATTCTTCATTTGATATATAGTGTTTATATATTTTTGGAGCTTCAACATTCACATTTCCATCGCGATCTCTTACGTAGCAATTTGACAGATGAGATCTAAATCCTCTGTGTATTTTTCCGGCAACTTCTAAGCACGTAATTTTTTCTCACCTCATCAACATCAAAAGCCGACTGCAAACCAAATAAAGATATAGTTTGAGTAAAAGTATTTCAATTGAAAAAATTATAAGTAACAAAAAAGTGGAGTAAAAAAGTTACTTGTATATCATTCCACAATATATCTTTAGCATCCTTCAAAGCTTTATCTCTCCAATCGTCATTTGTAATTGGGATATTCTGACGAACAACTGCACCAATATAACTTACCATCATGGAACTGTTGTGCTCAATTGGCTGGCCACTTTCATTCCATCCCACCTAATAAACTCATAGAGTAAGTACATGCTTTCAAAAAAGATAAAAAAATAAACAGCAAACAAAGTATAGTATACCTCAAATTTAATGCCATTACTTTTTGCTTTGATGACCTTTTGCATAATGGTTGCACCACGTTTAACTTCGTTTTCGTAACTCTTAGTGTTGACAACTTCCTCATTTTGACAATCTAAATCCTTGTTGGAATCCGTTTATCTACAACAAGTTCAACATGCAGTTCAATATAACTTCAACAAGTTTAACATGCAGTGGTCTAAGTACGTAGCAGTATAAGTTCAACATGCAGTTTAGTGACAACAAAAAATTAATAAATATAATACCTGAAGAGTGCGCATAAATACGTAATGAGGGTTCGTAAGGTTACGGCTTCGCTTAAGAAGGAACAACAAGAAGAGTGCACAAAAATACAAATGGTTTGTAGGACAGTAGGGTTCGCAGAAATACGTAATGAGGGTTCGTATGGAGTACGTAATGTTCGTAGGGATAGTAACGAAGATGGAGATGGTTCGCAATAGGGTTCGTAGGGACAGTAGGGTTTGCAATGAGAAGGACAATGAAGAGGAGGAGGTTTTGCAATGCCAAAATTTCGTAAGGAAGATTACGTAATGAAGAGGAAACTGAAGCGGTTTACTATTATCAGGTTATATATAAAACCCTATTACAACGCTTTTTTGAAAGAGCGCTGTAAAACACCTCCTTATTTTATTTTTTAAAAGCCTATTACAGCGCTTTTTTAGAAGCCTTTTAAAGCGGTTGTCCAAAAGCGCTGTAAACGACCTCCTTATTTTATTTTTTAAATAGCCTTTTAGAGCGCTTGTCCAGGAACCGCTTTAAAAGACCTATTTATTTTATCATGTGCAAGTGCTATGTGACCCTTTTACAGCACTTATAGAACAAGCGCTTTAAAAGGCCTCCTTATTTTATTTTTTAAAAGTCTTTTACAGCGCTTGTCCATAAAACGCTTTAAAATACCTCCTTTTTTTTTCATCATGCCATCTTCTAGTGTTAGTGTCACTTAGATGTTTTTCCCTTATTTTTTAAAAGCCTTTTTATAGCGCTTATTGACAAAAGCACTGTAAAATTACAAGTTTATTTTCAGTTCAGTTCAAGTTAAATATGTTAAATTACAATTTAAGTTCAATTTCTGTAAAATGCTAAATAATTAGTAAAATACCTATATTTGTATTTTTTTTCTTCCAAATAATTAGTTAAATAACTATATATCAATGCTAAAATACATGATCAGCTCATATTGGGATCAGTTCAAGTTCAAGTTCAAGAAAAATGTCCAGTACTCAAACAAAGCTTTTTCAAGTTCAAGTTCAATATAAGTAGAAAATCAGTTTTGGAAGGTCAAACACTTAAATTACATGAACTTAGTATAAAACACTAAGATCAAGCTAAATATAAGCAGAAAATTAGTATAATAAGAAAATCAAATACAGTTCAAGCTAAATACTAAAATGCTCAATTCTGGCATATCAAACACTTAAATTACATGAACTCAGTTCAGATTACATGGCTTATATAAAACACTTAAACACATTAAGATGCCCTTCTTCTTTTCCTGATGGGATTCATATTTTTTTGTCCCTTAACGATACGAAATGATGGATTATTCCAAATTCCTCATCATGATCATCTCTAAGATATAAACCATCATCAGTTGAATCAATTTCATGTGGTTGTGATGTTGCAAAGAAAAAATTATTACCAACATCTTCATTGTTATTGTTATCATCACTTATTTTATTGGTCGATAGGACAACAGACCATTTATCGTCATCAGAATCAGTGACATAAAACACTTGTTGAGCTTGCGACGCTAAAATAAAAGGCTCATCTATGTATCCCACCCTATTAAAATCAACAAGCAAGAAACCTGACTCATCAATCCGAACGCCATTATTATTATCGATCCACTTGCAACCAAATATGGGAACACGAAACATTGTGTAGTCTAACTCCCATATGCGCTCGTTAACCCCAAAATATGATAGACTTGCATATATTGGGTTTTTGTCTTTTGCACTTGAGATATGCATCGCTTCAGCTACGAGAGTGACTCTGCTATTTTGCATAGTGGATTGATCATCTTGTTCTTTGCTATAAAATATGTAGCCGTTAATTACATAACTGGTGTAAGAAAAGACATGTAAACTTGGACCATTTGCTAGCCACCTCAATTTTTTGTGAAATTGATCCGGGATTTATATCAAACTTTGAGTTAATGTGATTTTTTAGCCATGTTATAAAACTTTGATTGTGCTCTCGTGTTATCCAATTTTGATTCTTATTCATGTTCAAAGTAGATAACTGATCCATGCGTATTGTAACATACGGTTGAACCTCATCATCATTGTGCAGAACATAAAATTGTGCCTGCTCCCATTCTGTCCTTGATATAGTCATTACTCTCTTTCCAATTATCCCTTCTCCTAATATTCTTCCCGAATGACGAGACATGGGAAGCCCTATGGATTCAACATTGGACATATATTCAATACAAAATTTAGTAGTTTATTTGACAATGTACCGTTCAGCAATACAACCTTCTGGTCGACTTCTACTTTTTACATAACCTTTTAATATTTTCATATATCGTTCTATCGGATATATCCATCTCATATAAGCTGGCCCACAAAGTTGTGTCTCCTTAACAAGATGAACAGTAAGGTGAACCATTATATCAAGAAACGAGGGTGGGAAATACATTTCCAGCTCACACAAAGTAACAACAATTTCCCTCTACAATGTTGGTAATTTCTGAGGATCAATCACTTTACTACAAATTTCCCTGAAGAAGAAACATAATTTAGTTATGGCTCGTCGAACTTTTTCAGGTAAAATGGAACGTATACCTATTGGTAGCAAATGCTCCATTAGAATATGACAATCATGGGTCTTCAAACCTTTTAACTTGAGGTCTTTCATACAAACTAAATTTTTAATGTTTGAAGAGTATCCTTCTGGAACTTTAACTTCGTGTAGAAATTTACACAAAAACATTTTTTTCCTTTCTTGATGGAGTATGAGCGGCTGGAGGTAGATATGTGCGATTTCCTTTCTTTACGGGACCCAATTCATTTCTTATTTCCATATCGACCAAGTCTAATCTTGCATTGATGCCATCCTTAGACTTTCCTGGAACATTGAGTAACGTACCAATAACACTATCAAATACATTTTTTTCAATATGCATCACATCGAGGAAATGTCTTATATACAATGACTTCCAATATGGCAATTCAAAAAAATTGACTTTTTCTTCCACCCAGTTTTGACCAGCTCTCACGCAAAAGGTTTGCCAAATTTATTGGTCAAACCTTGTACTTTTTCAAGTATTTGATATCCAGTCGGTGCTAAAGGAGCTTTATCTTCCTCTGATTTTCCATTTAATGCATTTCTCCGCCCACGATATTGATGACTATAAGGTAAAAATCTACGATGTCCAAGAAATACATTCTTCTTAAAATGTTTCAATCGCATCCAATTTGTACTCTCTTCACATATAGGAGATGCACACTGACCTTTAATGCTATATCCTGATAAATTACCATATGCTGGAAAATCGTTAATTGTGCCGAACAACATAGCCCTCAAATTGAAACGTTCTTTCTTATACCCATCATAAACTTCCATACCTGTCTCCCACATATTTTTTAAATCTTCAATTAAAGGAGTCAAGTATACGTCGATATCATTCCCCAGTTGTTTGGCTCCAGAAATTAACAAAGACAACATCATAAACTTACGCTTCATACATAACCATGGAGGTAGGTTATAAATGAACAAAATCACAGGCCACGTGCTGTGTGAGATGCTTTGAAGACCCTGTGGATTCATTCCATTAGTAGAAAATGCAAGTCATAGATTTCTTGACTCACTCCCGAGATCAGGATACTCGTGATCAATTTTTGCCCATTGTGGAGAATCTGCAGGGTGTCGAAACTTTCCATCTCTAATTCTTTCATCTGCATGCCATGTCAAGTGTTTTGAATCTTCTTCACTGCGAGAGATGCGCCTAAATCCTGGTATTATAGCAAAATACCACACGACTTTTGCTGGAGTAGATTCTTTCTTCTTATATCGAGAAACATTGCATTTCGAACACGCCTTTAGTAATTCATATTCGTTTCGAAATAAAATGCAATCGTTAGGACACGCATGAATCCTTTTGTAACTCATGCCAATAGAGCACAAAATTCGTTTAGCCTCATAGGTTCGAATGGGAAGTTCATTATCATCTGGCAACATATGTTTTAAGAGTGTTAATAATTCTGTGAAGCTTTTATCAGACCATCCATTACTCGCTTTTAAGTTGTACAACTTTAATATCGCCGACAGTCTTGTGAATTTAGTACAACCATTATATAATGGTTTCTCTGCATCACTCAACAAACTCTCAAACATCTTAGGACAATCTCGAAGATCTTCTTCAACTGCTTTTGCAATCTCCTCAACTCGGTCCCGCTCATATGTATCTGGGTCGAAATCAGTTGAAGCATATGTCGAACCATTCTCAAAATTAATGTTCCCTTTTTTTTCTCACCATGTCTTATCCAACATGTATAGCTTTGATCAATTCCATGCCATACTAAATTTCCTTCCAATTCATCTGCTCTAACGCGTTTTCCAAAAACACATTTTAAACAAGGACAAACGACTCTATTTGGATCTTTTGCATTCTTCACTACAAACTCAACAAACTCCTTCACTCCATTTTCATACTCTTTTGACAATCGATTGGCAGACATCCATTTCCGGTCCATTTTATATGACCTATATAAATGCAGTGACACAAATAATAAGCTACTGATCACATTATACCAATCTATAGTACACATATGTAATATTGGAAAATGGAAACCAAGGTCCAAGTCTAATTTCATAACAGAACAGATCAACAAATTTCAAAAAAGAATAGATTTTATATGATTTATTATGTAACAATTTATCAGTTTTAGTGAAAACAAAAAATTTATAAATACAGCACCTGAGACAACGTATCCAATTTATTTTAGATGATGGTTCGTAGGGTTAGGACAACGTATTAAATTTGTTTTTATTTATTTAAAGTGAATGATTTTTATTTAAAGTGAATGATTTTACAGCGCTTGTATAAAAAACACTCTAATAGGTCCTTTAATTATGTGAAA
Source organism: Cicer yamashitae (assembly GCA_037974755.1). Taxonomy (NCBI): domain Eukaryota; kingdom Viridiplantae; phylum Streptophyta; class Magnoliopsida; order Fabales; family Fabaceae; genus Cicer; species Cicer yamashitae. The sequence goes on from JBBPBQ010020324.1 coordinate 21,027,206, forward strand.
GCGCAAATCTTTTACAGCGCTTGTATACAAAGCGCTCTAATAGGTCATGTAATTATATGTAATTTACAACGCTTTTACAAAAAGCGCTTTAAAAGCTATGTAACATAAGGTGGGAGCGCTACATTTTACAGCGCTTGTGTTTAAAGCGCTCAAAAAGCGCTGTAAAACATATGTGAGAGCGCTTCAATTTACATGGTTTTTTAAAAAAGCGCTGTAAAAGGGTTGTAAACATTATGTGCAAGCGCTATGTGACCCTATATGACCCTACAACAGCTCTTGTTAAAAAAGCGTTGTTATATCTTCCGTTATTTTTAAAATGTTATACAACAGCGCTTGTATTTAATAAGCGCTGTAAAAGATGCGCTATAAAATGTCATTTTTGGCGTAGTGAATCTTTGTTGTGCCATTAACAATCCTTGTTTAGATTGAGGTGAAACAACAAGTTATGGTGTAAAAAAAAAAAAAAAAAGAGATTTAAATTTTTAGGGTTTGGATCCGGATATCAAAATTTGTTATTTGAAGATGAAGAAATTAAGGTTGAAGATGAAGGTTGTTGAGTTTTTATTAAAAAATTTGGGGTTGAAGATGAAGATTGTTGAGTTTTTATTATTTAATTAATTAGTTTTAAGTTTATAATTAAATAATTAAATGAGTTAATAAATTGAATTTTAAATATTTTATATTGTCTAGTCAACAACAATTACACAATCACCATGTGCCACTTCATCCAAATTAGCCATGTCACCATTTTTTTACAAAAAAGATTCATAAAAGGATTTTTTTTAAAAACTTGTTAGAATTTGCATGGGTATAAATCAAACAAAAAAATTACAGGGACTAAAATCAAAACGAAGCTTATTTGCAAGGACCAAAAACATATTTAAACCAACATAAGAACTTAAGATTTTATAAATTTTGATTCAAATAAACGTGATTTCAAATTGTTTTCCAAATTATCTTAAAAAAATTCTTCTAATATTATACAAACTTTTAATAAATCATATTTTTAATAACAAATATTAATGAGTGGCTGACATGATTCATTGATACTATTATTTCTGCAAATCAGATTAAGCTAGAAAAGAACAAACAAGGAAAGATGAATGCTTGGAAAGATTTTTCTAGCTTTATTTGAAATTGCAAAATGAAGAAATACTAATTATTTTAACATAAATTGTTATCAATTAATACATAAAACATGCCAATATTTTTAAATACACCTTTAATGGCACATGGGTGAAGCCATGACGTGTATATATTAAATACATGTTAATATATATATATATATATATATATATATATTAACAAAATGTATAGTTGTTTAATAAATGACTAGAAACATCCTTAAATTCTACCTCATGAGCTCGCAGTTGTGTAAGTTAATTATATTATATATTTATTGTCTCTTCTAAGACAAAAGAAAATGCATTTAAAGCATAGCACTCGTCCATGTAATCTTTTATAATATTGAATGATTCATGAACTTTTTTAAACAAGAAGATGATATTTTTTTTTTATATATAGATTCATTGGCTATAATATTTTGTAACACTCGCAACTAAGCTCTAGTGTGTTCTTTTAATCTCATTTTGATTCTCTTGATTATTGTTCTATATCAAACTCATTTAGGAAGATGAATAATTCTATGTCTACCAAAAACATGAAGGTTACTAATCACATACCTGATGATCTTGCCAAGTGCATTTTGACAAAATTGTCTATAAATTCTTTAAAACGATTTGGAGTTGTCTGCAAATCACGGGCTTTCTTATTTAATAATCGAGCATAATATTTATAATTTGTATTACTCATTCAATCAAATATGTATGATTATCAAACCATAGGAAACCCACACATGTAAGGAAAATTAATCAACATATATTCTAAATAATTTTAACACCAAATTTATTCTTTAAAATCCTATTTAATTAATAAAATAATTTATTATAAAATTTGAAATGTTAAAGATATTTTCAGCAAAAGACTCAAAATCCTAATGCAATGCGTACATGTCAGTGCACATGATTTCAGAATTTAACTATTTCCAAAAGGGCGTGGATCACAATTGTATAGGTTCTCACAGACCAGTATGATCCACTAAAGTGCAGTCGCTAACAAACTAACACAGTGATGCCTATCACGTACCATCACGACTCAATAACTCTCGTAAGAATAAGACGTGTCTATTCCCGATAACCATACTTCGTGGTTCATCATGATACCATATAACTATGATATGTAATGAGTATATGGTTGCCCATATATGTTAATGCATTTCAATTTTTCTTGTAATATATATCACATGTCAACTATAAAATCCCAAATTTTATAATAAATAAGTTTATTTATCTAATAGGATTTTAAAGAATTAATTTAGTATTGCATATGTTTAGAATATGTGTTGATAAATAATTATGATTTATTTTCGTTAGAAGAGTATTTGCTATAGTGTGATAATTTTATAGATATTTAATTTAGTGAATAAGATAAATTGTAAACGTTGTATTTATTTATTCTATCTAATTATTTTTGTGAAAATTATTAGTATTTTAATAGGAATATTTTTTAGAAATTTTTTTAGTATGGAGGGGTAAAATAAATTATTTATTATAGATTTTTTTAAAAAATATTAGAAAAGAGAGTTTGGGTCAGACTGCTATTTACACTTTATTTTCTACTTCTCTATCCCATTTGGATCTTTATTACACTTCAACAGACTTTCTCATCCTCGCCTGCGATCTGTTTGCTACACCCCCTTTTTACGGTTTTAATATGGACTTTGGCCTACTCTATTTTAGGTCTTTTAAATTTGTTACTTTGGCACCTAGGTAATTGGTAGCTGCACCCCCTCTCCACAAATTAAAAATCTGCAACGCAGACTTCTTCCCCTCTAGACGACGCCGCCACTCAAATTGTCACCTTCACCCCTCTCTTCTTCAGTTCGGCGAAATTAAAGGATCATAACCTCATCAATATCCCCATCATAAAATCAATTTCATATATCCCTCGTGATCACAATGTCACGACTCATTCTCCTCTGTCATCAACACAGTCGCGAAGCCTCTTCCAGTGGCTTTTGCAAGCGCCGTTGTGAGTTGTAACTACCATATATTCAAACTCACTGCTCAATTCTTTATCTTTGTGAACAATTGCATCTGAAACAACGACCAACAACCAAATCGCACATTCGAACTGCCGGCTTTGGACCTCGATTCCGATTGACGCGGTGGTTTTCAAAAACAATAGTTCGTGATCTACGCATCAAAAGCTTCATCCTACATCCATCATTTTTTAGTTTTGCCAACGATCACAAAAATCCGTCTTCACCGCGTTATGTGTCGTTGTCACTGTTTCGAGTTGTTTGTGTTGATGAGATCATTTTCGCTTTCCTTTTTTCGTCTTTTTACACACTTTCTTTACTCTTAATAGTTTTTTTTGTTATTTATGTTTTACATTAAATTTTTTTGATATTTTTAATCATAATTTCAATTATGTTTAAATATCAACTAATTTTAAATAAAGAATTTTAGTCTATTGTACATACAATCTAGTCGATTAGCTAAACTTATGCACACGTTTCTTCATATTCATAATTGCTATTGTTAAATTTGAAAATATATAATTTGTTTTGATTATTCTAATAAGTTAGATATTTTTATTATTATTAAAATACTATAACTATTATTTATTTCAAATATTTAATGATTCAATTTAGGTAGATATGCATATATAATTTATATATTATAAAAGATATGTTTGAGGCTATATTACGAGCTATAAATAATTTATTTTCATTGATTTGTTATGTTTGCTCGGGCTATTAAAGACAAGGATTTACGAAGGTGAGATGCATATTCAATAATTTATTCGAGTTTGTTGTTGTCGTGAAGTTCTCTATCTTCTCTAAGGTTGTGTGTGACACCCTACACTCAAATTGAAAAAAATAAAATGCACTAGTTTTGAAATAGATTCGCACTGGTTCCAAAATAGAGTATAAATTTTTTTTTTTAATTAAACTATAAGGTTCAGAATGTCACACTCACACTTGCACAAAAACATTTGCATAAAAATCCTTAATTAAAAATCATTTAGCATCAAATGTAGCTGGGGTTTATCAAACAAATATTTCTGACATAAAAACATGTTCAAAAATTTAGAGACAATTAATTTTGTTTCTCCAAATACAAGATCGAATATAAAACAATTGATCGATAAAATTTACAACGCAAAAATCAGTTCATAACTAAAAAAAACACAACAAAATACTCCTACTCGGTATCACCTATCAGAGCATGGATCACCAACCGATAACCTGAAATAACTGCGCTCTCGCAAGCGCCAAACACAAGCAACGAGGGGTGAGCTTCGAAAACATGTAATAGTATAAAATAATTGAGAAGAACACGTAACACATTAATTAAACACCGTATCATATCAAATCACAATTAACAAGAATAATCCAGGTAACACGTTGATACAATCCACAACGTCAAGTAAGTCAACACGCAAATCAAGTAATGTTATGCATGCTCTTATACTCTAAACTCCTCCTCTTTCTTTGGTACCATTCTAACTCTGAAGTACTTGGTTAGGAGGCTTGATACTATGCCACTATGCAAGTGGACGGACAATTCAAATTGGCCCTGTCCTCATAGATCCCCTCAACTCAACCCGAGACACATATACGCGACAGTCGAGGTAAACGTGTGTTGCGTGGTAGCTCCCGACATTTGGAGTGATACCTCCAAGTCACCTAGGAATTCCCCACCCGAATACCTCCAAGGTCTAACAATCTTGCCTTAAGGCTCAATAGCAGACCGCCACGATCAGGCTCAATTCAGTTGTACTTCCCCAAAATCGCTAGGCTTGTCAGGCCCTACCTATATGATGACCAATTAATCTTCACTTCAAAGATTATCAACATCTATTTTCTCCCCTCCTTGGCCTAGGTTACTCACTCCATTAAGAGAACCATCATTGGCACGAGTCGAATTCATCACTATTCAATAAAACACAATATGCATTTCATGATATTCATCAAGGTGGTAACATCATAAGTCAAGGGGTACACACCGTCATTGCATATTTCCATAGTCATACATTACATTTATAATTTATCATCATAATAACAATCTCCAGTAATTAAGGGTTTTCACTCACATATAATAATACTAGATCATTCACACACACCACATCAATTGCAGGGCAAATAATTACGATTCATCAAATTTTATATCATATATCAATATCAAGAATGGATATAAACAAAGTACATAATGCATCAAATACACAATTCTACAGTAATTCAACTACCACACAATTTTCAAAATCAAATCAAACAACATCCTATAAAAGTTTCTAATTCATATTTTAACCTCACCAAATTCAAGTTTGCTCATTAGTCAATTATTACTCAAAGGGCTTCAACTGTACGTAGCGAGCCCTGAATAACTTGTGGGAAATACGGTTTTCCCGTTCACCTCACTTAATTTACACTCATGGATTCGAACTCACTCTCACCCCATACTTGCTTTGACGATTTCGTACGTTTATAAGTTTCAGCAACACAATAGCGATAGCAATCCGGAGATACAATTATTTGATGAAGAGTCCACATAATTATTGGAATGCATGCGAACGACTCGAAACATCAGTTACGGATAACAAAAACGATGCTGGAATTCAAAAATTAAAGAAAATCAAAGTCGAACTTTAATTAAAATGAACAGTTGAAACAGAATGAATGCTGAACGCGAGGTTCGTCGAAAAACACTTACCGTAACACTGATGACAACGAGCTTTTCACGAACTTTGACGAAATTGAAGAACGAATATTGTAGGACAAAACTCTCGACGTGTAGATCACCAAATTGGTCTATGTTATTTAAGACCAACACCACGGTGGCCGGAGTCAAGGCTCGAAGGCGGCGGTTTCTATCGACACTTATTTTTTTAAATGCATTGCTTTACTATTTTGAGTGTTGGGAATAAAAGGGGACGTCGAGAGGAGTTCGAATATGGCATGTACTTTCACTGTTAGGGCATATGGTGGCTGAGAAATTTGTCTAAGATAGTGACCATGGAAATTTCAAAGTAAAAATAGGGACTAGGTGCTCTATCTGTGATGGGTATGGCACGGACAGTGTAGGAATTACTGGACTTGGTGCTCGAAAGGCAGCCATGCTACTTGTTAGTGGGGGAAATAATATGGAAGAAATGGGAATGTTGATTTGGTGCGGCGCATTCATCCTGGTGGAAGGGAACCTTAGGTTTACATTATTAGGCAAAGAAAACCAAAGAAAGAAGACTAGTGGTATGCAATTAAACTTAAGTGGATATGTGATTAGAATTTACTAGAAAGAGGAAAGTCTGACCCATCTCAAATGTGTGAGTGGAATGGGCCAAAACAAAAATAAAAATAAAAAATAAAAACTTAAATAATTAGTTACAAGACAATATTTCTACTTTAATAATAATATTACTAATTAAACATGATATGGTCCCTGAAGTTTAACAACGCAATCATATATTACTAAATAAAGAATAAAGGAACTAAACATTTGATTAAAAAAAATACATATAGAATAATTATATAAATCAATAAATTAGACTTAATATAATATTTATCGTATAGAAATTTTGGGGTGTTACACTTCTCCCCTCGTTAAAGAAATTTCGTCCTCGAAATTTATGGTGAACAATAAACTAACAAATATCTAATTAAGCACCCTCAAGGAGTTCACTCATTATCTAAGCACTATATGTCAAGAATCAAGTGGCTTAGTATGATAGGCTAACATGGAAATGAATCATTTAAACACATATAACATCTAACATTTCAATCATGAAAAAAAAAAAACCCCAATTACTCACTATAATTTACAAAGGAAGTAGAACTAGTAGAATTAGTCAATAACAACTTACTACCTTAAGTTGAATGACCGAAGAAAAAAAAGAAATAAAAATAAATTTAAACACATTATAAAGTTCAACTAAGTTTTCAACTAATGCTCCATTAGTTTTACTCCCCTAAAAGAATGTTTAAAGCCTAACAACAATTACCCTACAGGTTTAACAAAAGTTAGACATATGGAGGACATTTAAAATATTCCACACTTTCAATAATTACGAACAAAATGCATATAACAACTCAAGGACATGTAATCACTTTGAATCAAGAACCAATGTACGAAACCATATTGGAAGGGATAAATTATTTTTCATGTATTTCAGACTCACAAATTTATTTTTTTTTTTTTAAACAATCAACATTTATAATATATGTCATTTATAATTTATAATTAAATCGTTTAGAAAAATTATAACCAAATAAGCAAAGAAAATAAAAGTCAATGATGAGCATATTACCTCATGACAAGATACACATATACATTGAAATAACTCAAATAACATAAGGGTGAACATTTTGTCTAATTAACCAAAATAAAGTCAACAAATATTCATAATAATAATGATGAGTTATTCTCGCCTATTTGTATTGACAGTGAGTCATCGGGTTGATCAATCCCTTCTACTCATATAGTCAATTACTCAAGGTAACAATAACTAAAAATCATTGGGTTCAAACATAGATAATTAAAAGACTTTTAATGTGGTCGTAGTGTGAGAAGACATCGTCACATCTCCCACCTCTCTCAACACCATTAAACTCCTTTTAACTTCACAAGTTTTTTTTTTTTTTTTTTGAAATTAGCAACTAATACAAGTACTTAAATACTTATAACTTAAACTTAAGTCATTTCTCATTTTATTTCATGGTTAAGATGTGCATAATGACAGGAGTAGAAATCAGATAGGCATGTAATTGAAGTTTCAGACTCAAGTTATGCAGGCAGTGAATTTTATATACATATTCACCCTAATAAAGAGGTCAAACAGATTCAAAATTGACTTCATTTTCCACATTATAACAAAAGAGCATATTGGTTTACGCTGAACAACCAAAAAAATCTTTATTATAATATATATGAAAATTATAAACTTTGATGTATCAGCATTCATATAGCAAATTGACACGCATGCTTGTTCTATTATGCAGTATCCAAAGCAAAATTGGAAATTCAAATCATATATTACATATGCACTTTCTTTCATGAAAAAATTTAACTATATGAAAGGTCAAAGAATACAACTCAGCAAATCACAAAAGAGGCCACAAACCAACTCAACCTTAAATCTACACAATTTAGCAGGAGTTTGAATTTTGGATATTCTCAAAAAGCTATAAACAAGAAAATGTTGGATGTTAAAAAAAAGGACAATCTAGTACACAACAAACTGTTATGGTGTACTAGTAGGTAGTCATAGAAACTACTCAATTTGATAACACTCTTCGTATTTCTTCAAGTCCTTCCCTGTCAAGCCTATTTTATTCTCAACACACTAGTCTAATCCAAAATTAACAAACTAAAAACTATTTTTTCTTTTGACAGCCAGACAAGAATGAATTCAAATTGGTATGATAAATTGGCACAGCTATTCCATGGAAGAGGAAAAAGAACACACAAAAAAATCCCTGTAAATAACATATAACAAAAGTGGTTTTATACTCTTGGGATCGAACTCAGCTGGAGCAAGTTTAATTGTCATCTCTGAATTCCCCACTCTAGAATTACTCATCTCCAAGTAGAAATAACTCGAATAACCTATAACTTTGTAATTTAATTTTTTTTTTTATTTCAGTTGGCATGTCATCCTTTCTAATCACATATTCACTTATGATGTAATCATTCAATTATTCAAATACTAAGTGTAAAAACATTGTGTACCACATATTTGACAAGGCACACTGACTACTTTCAACCCCAAAGTGAACATTAAAATACTAACTAGTAGCATGTGTCAGCAAAATATGAGTTTTGCAAGTTTGTGCCAAAGGTTAAAAATGGGAAGATAAAAAAATTAAAACAACACTGCAGCTTGTTACTAACAAACCAAGGAACTAGTGCAGGACCAGCCATGTAGAAAAATCAAATATTATAATTGTATCATCATAAGAAGTAAAACTCAGAGGTAGGCAAGCAACATAAACCAGTACGCAACACAGCCAGACCAAATCCAAATGACTAGCTTCTACAATCATGTTTTAAATGTCACTACACATTACAATTCATTTCCATCTCAGATGATTTCAAACCCTTTAAAATGATAGAAGTCAACCATTTTCCAAATTCCACCGGCCATCATTTCCCAAATTCCACCAGCCAACAATTATATCTGTACTAACAAATAGGCCAATGAATTCTCCTACAATTCTTTTTAGTTTTCAGTGATCTTTATACTTTTGGTCTAACCAGAAAAGGCAGCATAAATAATAAAACAACTACTATAAAAACCTTACCCGATTATGGATTTAACAACAATTTAGATATGAAACCGGCAACCAAAATACACGGATAACCCAACTACATAAACTAGTGATACAGAAGTAAGATTAAGCATTTCTACAACTCATATCTTAATCAACAAATATTTTATATTTCTAACTAGCTATAAATCCATCAATCTAGTAAAGTTGGCATACACCTAAACCCGAACTAACAATCCAGATTTATACAAATATAAACAATCAAACAAGCACCCTTTATTAAATATGCAAGCATCAACTTTCATAATTAAATCACAAAAAGATCTATTCTAAATTTTTTTTTTGTAGGAAGAAGGTAAGAGTATTCATTTTGGGAAACCTGACTTGCATACACAACATCAATATTACAATCTACCGCGACTAACAGATTAGGTAGCACAATAAACAATGTAAATAAGGGGAAACCATCCACACACAATCAAATAACATAGTTACTAGAAAAAAATTTAAACGTGTATGAACACGCCAAAAATAAACTCTTTTATAAATCACCATGTCTTTAAACTACACTGCAATCTTTAAACTAACTATATTTATACTTGTAATCTTTAAAATAACTATTTTTAAACTACAAATGCGCATACATAAACAACTATTTTTATACATATGCAGAACAAGTTAGAATTATATGCCAGTGGTTTGTATGGTTATCTTAACCCTTTTAAGTTTGATTAAATTTAACCAACACAGATTGGAAACATGTCAAGCTGATATAATGTACAATGCAATGAAAGTCATACCACTTAACGCGTATTCACGTTAATTTTACAACAGTATCACATAGCATACAACAAAAGTTCCATAGACACCTAATGAATAATAGTAAAAAAAAATAACACAATTGACAAGGACAAAAACTCAATAGACACATCGCCCACACGGTCTGATTGGACTCACCAGCTCTGATACCACTAATGTGACACCCTAAACTCAAATTGAAAAAAATAAAATGCACTAGTTTTGAAATAGATTCGCAGCGGTTCCAAAATAGAGTATAAATTTTTTTTTTTAATTAAACTATAAGGTTCAGAATGTCACACTCACACTTGCACAAAAACATTTGCATAAAAATCCTTAATTAAAAATCATTTAGCATCGAATGTAGCTGGGGTTTATCAAACAAATATTTCTGACATAAAAACATGTTCAAAAATTTAGAGACAATTAATTTTTTTTCTCCAAATACAAGATCGAATATAAAACAATTGATCGATAAAATTTACAACGCAAAAATCAGTTCATAACTAAAAAAAACACAACAAAATACTCCTACTCGGTATCACCTATCAGAGCATGGATCACCAACCGGTAACCTGAAATAACTGCGCTTTCGCAAGCGCCAAACACAAGCAACGAGGGGTGAGCTTCGAAAACATGTAATAGTATAAAATAATTGAGAAGAACACGTAACACATTAATTAAACACCGTATCATATCAAATCACAATTAACAAGAATAATCCAGGTAACACGTTGATACAATCCACAACGTCAAGTAAGTCAACACGCAAATCAAGTAATGTTATGCATGCTCTTATACTCTAAACTCCTCCTCTTTCTTTGGTACCATTCTAACTCTGAAGTACTTGGTTAGGAGGCTTGATACTATGCCACTATGCAAGTGGACGGACAATTCAAATTGGCCCTGTCCTCATAGATCCCCTCAACTCAACCCGAGACACATATACGCGACAGTCGAGGTAAACGTGTGTTGCGTGGTAGCTCCCAACATTTGGAGTGCTACCTCCAAGTCACCTAGGAATTCCCCACCCGAATACCTCCAAGGTCTAACAATCTTGCCTTAAGGCTCAATAGCAGACCGCCACGATCAGGCTCAATTCAGTTGTACTTCCCCAAAAT
>JBBPBQ010020324.1:21038710-21057395 GCA_037974755.1 Cicer yamashitae
ACATTTGGAGTGCTACCTCCAAGTCACCTAGGAATTCCCCACCCGAATACCTCCAAGGTCTAACAATCTTGCCTTAAGGCTCAATAGCAGACCGCCACGATCAGGCTCAATTCAGTTGTACTTCCCCAAAATTGCTAGGCTTGTCAGGCCCTACCTATATGATGACCAATTAATCTCCACTTCAAAGATTATCAACATCTATTTTCTCCCCTCGTTGGCTTAGGTTACTCACTCCATTAAGAGAACCGTCATTGGCACGAGTCGAATTCATCACTATTCAATTAAACACAATATGCATTTCATGATATTCGTCAAGGTGGTAACATCATAAGTCAAGGGGTACACACCGTCATTGCATATTTCCATAGTCATACATTACATTTATAATTTATCATCATAATAACAATCTCCAGTAATGAAGGGTTTTCACTCACATATAATGATACTAGATCATTCACACACACCACATCAATTGCAAGGCAAATAATTACGATTCATCAAATTTTATATCATATATCAATATCAAGAATGGATATAAACAAAGTACATAATGCATCAAATACACAATTCTACAATAATTCAACTACCACACAATTTTCAAAATCAAATCAAACAACATCCTATAAAAGTTTCTAATTCATATTTTAACCTCACCAAATTCAAGTTTGCTCATTAGTCAATTATTACTCAAAGGGCTTCAACTGTACGTAGCGAGCCCCGAATAAATTGTGGGAAATACGGTTTTCCCGTTCATCTCACTTAATTTACACTCATGGATTCGAACTCACTCTCACCCCATACCTGCTTTCACGATTTCGTACGTTTATAAGTTTCAGCAACACAATAGCGATAGCAATCCGGAGATACAATTATTTGATGAAGAGTCCACATAATTATTGGAATGCATACGAACGACTCAAAACATCAGTTACGGATAACAACAACGATGCTAGAATTCAAAAATTAAAGAAAATCAAAGTCGAACTTTAATTAAAATGAACAGTTGAAACAGAATGAATGTTGAACGCGAGGTTCGTCGAAAAACACTTACCGTAACACTGATGACAACGAGCTTTTCACGAACTTTGACGAAATTGAAGAACGAATATTGTAGGACAAAACTCTCGACGTGTAGATCACCAAATTGGTCTATGTTATTTAAGACCAACACCACGGTGGCCGGAGTCAAGGCTTGAAGGCGGCGGTTTCTATCGACACTTATTTTTTTAAATGCATTGCTTTACTATTTTGAGTGTTGGGAATAAAAGGGGACGTCGAGAGGAGTTCGAATATGGCATGTACTTTCACTGTTAGGGCATATGGTGGCTGAGAAATTTGTCTAAGACAGTGACCATGGAAATTTCAAAGTAAAACTAGGGACTAGGTGCTCTATCTGTGATGGGTATGGCACGGACAGTGTAGGAATTACTGGATTTGGTGCTCGAAAGGCAGCCATGCTACTTGTTAGTGGGGGAAATAATATGGAAGAAATGGGAATGTTGATTTGGTGCGGCGCATTCATCCTGGTGGAAGGGAACCTTAGGTTTACATTATTAGGCAAAGAAAACCAAAGAAAGAAGTCTTGTGGTATGCAATTAAACTTAAGTGGATATGTGATTAGAATTTACTAGAAAGAGGAAAGTCTGACCCATCTCAAATGTGTGAGTGGAATGGGCCAAAACAAAAATAAAAAATAAAAACTTAAATAATTAGTTACAAGACAATATTTCTACTTTAATAATAATATTACTAATTAAACATGATATGGTCCCTGAAGTTTAACAACGCAATCATATATTACTAAATAAAGAATAAAGGAACTAAACATTTGATTAAAAAAAATACATATAGAATAATTATATAAATCAATAAATTAGACTTAATATAATATTTATCGTATAGAAATTTTGGGGTGTTACATTGTGTGAAATCTTCAATCGAGGTATGGGGTGAGAGTAAGTTCGAATTCATGAGTGTAAATTAAGTGAGATGAATAGAAAAACCGTATTTCCCATAATTCATTTGGGGCTCGCTACATACGGCGGAAGCCATTTGAGTAATAATTAACTCATTAAGGGATCTATGAGGACAGAGCCAATTTGAATTGTCCGTCCACTTGCGTGGTGGCATAGTATCAAGCCTCCTAACCAAGTACTTCAGGGTTAGAATGGTACCAAAGAAAGCGCAGGAGTCTAGAGTATAAGAGCATGCATAACATTACTTGATTTGTGTGTTGACTTACTTGACGTTGTGGATTGTATCATTGTTTTACCTTGATTATTCTTGTTAATTGTGATTTGATAATGTTTTACGTGTTCTTCTCAATTATTTTATACTATTACATGTTTTCGAAGCTCACCCCTTGTTGCTTGTGTTTGGCGCTTGCAAGAGCGCAATTATTTCAGATTATCGGTTGGTGATCCATGCTCTGATAGGTGACACTGGGTGGGAGTAATTTGTTGTGGTTTGTTGAGTTATTACCTAATTTATGTTTTGTAAACTCTATTGATCGACTGTGTTATATTCAATCTTTTTATTTGGAGATAAAAATTAAATATTTCTAAGTTTTGAACATATTTTTTGTTAGAAATATTCGTTTAATAAACCTAAGCTATATTTGATGTTAAAGGATTTTTAATTGAGGATTTTTATGCAAATGTGTTGCGTAAGTGGGAATGTGACGTCCTTAGCCTTATATTTCAAAAAGAATTTTTTGTATACTCTATTTTGGGACCATTGCGAATCTCTTTCAGAACTAGTGCATTTTACTTTTTATCTCAAATTGAGTTTAGGGTGTCCCATCAACACTTTCTAATACTATTCCTAAGGCAATATGTAACAACTTGAATGATATATCTATATAGGAAAATCAAGTAAATACATACACATCTGTTATTTTTGTAAAATATATTCACATATGTCACACATATCAAGTGGCAGCACATACGCACATAACGCACCAAATAATAGACCACAAAAATAAGTACAACCAACCTATGTTATATTAAAAGCTGAAAGGCGTCCTTATGTCGCAGAACATCCATAATTCAAAAATCTTTTGCTACTTAATATTTTCTACATCGTTAATAAAGTCCTAGATTTGTCTTCATTAAAACTATCGTTTTACCTAAAAGGTATCCTAACTTAGGGCTTATTTTTCTCAATGTAAATATGATGCATGTTCATGAGACATCAGGACTTTTTAAAAGAACTTTTATTGATAAAATGCTTATTACTTGAGTCCTCAATACTTACTTATTCCAAATTTATTCTTAAGGTATTATTAGTCCAAAATATGTTTATACCAAAGATGAGTTTATTTTATGACTTCTTTACGAAGGTAGAAAATTTGAAAGTATAGTTTTAAAGTTTCTAAGTTCTAGAAAATTAATATGTCAACCATTAATAAGTGATTTTTGTTAAAACATCAAACAACGTCGGATTTTGACAAACCAATTAAAGCTTACCATGTCTAGTTTTTTTAAATAATTTTTAATTGCGTATTAAGTTAGTCATCAAAAGCAGTTTTCATAATGAAGGTTTGGAACCAGATTCTTTTCAGTTTTGTTAAATTGAGAGTCATTTTAAATTATATATTAATACATAACTAAATACCATAAAATTTATGCATAGAATATAGAAAACTTCGTCTAGTTTTGTTTTCACAGAGAATCACTTAAAAATGATAAATAGATTTCAAGTTACGACTAAAACAATGACCTTAGTCATCTAATCAGCGACATTTCTACTATAAAACATTTTAAAAATGATTTTGAAAGAATATATTTTAGTTGTTGAAAAATTATAAAGCATTTTCTGAAACTCTCCGACTCAAAAACACTTAACCAATAAATTTTAAAAATTCGTACACCAAGTCTGTTTTGACTATAAATTTCTAAGTTTTACCAACTCAAACCTTCATAAACCTTCATGCATGCAAAATTTAAGACTCAATCATGAAGTTTTCTCAAGAAAAATGAACATGCATGTCACACTCAGCCCATTTCTAGGTCTATTGAACAAAATCAAGGTTTTTCCCTTTTTGTTCTTCAAAATTTCATTGAAATGGTTTTGTTTACAACTTACAACAACAATTTTATTTTAATTAAATCAAACTCACAACTGCTATGTTCACATGCAAGCCCAAAAATCACATGTTTATAATGATCAAGTAACGAGTTCTAAAAATTAGGATCAAGCGTCAAAAATCAACATGCAAGGACCAAATTAAACATGCCTGCAAAGCTTGAAAAATGTTTAAAATGAGACAATAATGCATAAAAATTATCTATGATCATCAAAATGAGAAAAAAAATTTGAAACTTTCTTTACATTCCTAAACATTATTGAAGTGACGCACTTCACACGGTGGTACACAGAGGTACCAGACAAGATATGGTTTGGCAAGAATGTCAAGTATGATCATTAGAGAGTCTTCAGTTGCAAGGCTTTTGTGCATGTTCTGAAGGACGAAATATCCAAGTTGGATGCTAAGATGAATTTGGCTACAAGTTGTATGATCCTATTGAGAAAAATGTTATCAAAAGTCATGATGTAGTGTTCATGGAAGACGAAACTATTGAAGACATTAATAAAATGGATAAGACTACACCTGAGAGAGAGATGACATATTGGCTGATGGTGATCCAGTTCAGTCACCTATTCCTGATTTGGATACTACTCATGGTAATGATCATAATCATAAGCCACATGATTGTCTTGATGATTATCAACTTGGAGATGAGGTAAATATTCCAACAGGTGAAGATCGTGAGTTGTCACGTGATGAGAATCTTAGTGACCTTCTGAATCATCTCCAAACCAACTTAGGAGGTCTAAGAGGCAAAGACAACCATCTTCAAGGTATGTTTATGATGAGTATGTGATTTTGACTAATGAAGGGGAACCTGAGTGTTTTTGAGAAGTCATGGAGAGTGAAGAAAGCCAAAGTGGTTGTTTGGCAATGCATGATGAGACGAAATCCTTGCATGATAATCACACTTATGATTTGGTGAAGTTGCCAAAAGGAAAAATGGCTTTGGAAAACATGTGGTTCTATAGAGTGAAGCGTGAACGTAACTTAAAGTCTCTGAGGTATAAAGCCAAATTAGTGGTGAAAGGTTTTCGTCAATGAAAGGGTGTTGATTTTAATGACATTTTCTCACTTGTAGTAAAAATGTGATCTATTAGAATTGTGTTGAGTTTGGCAGCTACTCTTGACTTAGAAGTAAAGTAAATGGATGTAAAAACAGCTTTCCTTCATGGTGATTTGGAGGAAGAGATTAACATGAAGCAACCTGATGGTTTTCTTGTTGAAAGCAAAAAAGACTGTGTGTGTAGATTGAGACAAAGTCTATACGATTGGTATAGTCAGTAGATTTTTGTCAAATTCAGGTAGAGAGCATTGGAATGTTGTATAATGGATTTTGAGGTATCTTCGTGGTACTACATGTATGACGTTTTACTTTGGAGGTGACAAACCTATTTTCGTGAGGTACTCCGACTGAGATATGGCTGGAGATATTGATTCGAGGAAGTCCATTCCAAGCTACATGTTTAAATTTGCAGAGGGAATTGCGGCTTGGCAGTCTAGATTACAGAAATGTGTAGTATTGTCTACAATTCAGGTTGAGTTCATTGTCATTACTGAAACATGCAAAAAGTTGATTTGGTCGAATTAACTCATGCATGAACTTGGGTTTATTCAGGACAAATATGTATTATTTGTCGATAGTCAAAGTGCTATTCATCTTGGTAAGAATTTGACATTTCATAATAGGTCCAAACACGTGGATGTGAGGGATCATTGGATACATGATGTTTTGGAAGCTAAGTTGTTGGAGTTGGCTAAAGTTCATACTGATTATAATAGTTTTGATATGATGATTAAAGTATTACAAAGAGGTAAGTTTGAAGCTTGTTGTGATATCGTGGTTTGGCGATTATCTCCACATAGTCGTGAGATAGAGATATGTTGGGTATTAGGCTCCCTTCCAATGTGGAGAAAAACCCAAATATTGTAGGCCATTATGTATCTCACTTATTCAAGTGAAGAGGGGTCTTATTAGGGTTGTGTAAGAGACAAACTATTTTGAAGAAAAAGGCAGCCACCAAAAGAGAGAAGAGAAGAGTAAACTCTATTACCGATTTTGTCAAACCAGTCTCAGAAAAACATCAATTGCGCATTTGTTAACTGTTGGATGGGCTGGTTTTGGACAGCAGGTTCGCAACATACAGATCTTCATTTTCAATGGTCAGATCGATGAAACTACGTCTGGAGAGGGAGAAACAGTGCTCGCACAGTAGCAGGTTTTTGAGGTGTTTTTCATCTTCTTATTTTTCATTTGAAAGTTTTAGTGCTTTATTATCTTGGCTGGTTGTAGGCACAATTTGGTTATCATTTTGATACTCTCTTGTACCCATATTTGATTATAGTGGAACTATTTCTTTGATCTAGACGATCTGTGGTTTTTACCCTTGCATTGAGAGATTTTCCACTTTAAAATATCTGTGTTTTTATGCGCTTTCATTTGATCAATTTGCTAACATATATTTGTTGTTGTTCTTCACAAATTCTTGCAAGTTGAAGGAATTTTATATCCGCTGCTTATTGTTTGTTATTGTGTTTCTATGTTTATTTCCATCAAACAAAAATAGAAAAATGGGCTACAGAGTTTTCACAACATATGAAAGACAAAAAATCAAAAGAGAAAAAACATTTAACATAAAAAACGATCGTTGTTTTAATCGTTCCCTGACAAAAGAGAAAAATAGTAACAAAGCAAGAGGACAAAGATTAAGTTGCCCCATATTTCAAACTCTGATGCGGCATAGACAATTTTTGGTGCGGTTGTTGCTGACAAACTTGCTTTGATCGCAATTTTTCTTTGGACCTTTCGTTGTTGACATTTAGGGGAAAAAGATTGCCGATTTAATTTCTACAAATAAGGTATACAATGGTCCAAAAATAAGATAAAAATTAAGGATCTTAAAATTTAAATTTTTACATTCTAAAAATAAATTTGCATGTTATGGAGAGGAGAAAGAGAAAATAAAAATGGTGGATTGATTTTGGTGTGGGGTGACGGGAAATGAAGAGAGAAGGTGCTATTGGTGGTGGGGTTGGAGGAGATGAGAGAAAGCATCTCTGTTTTAAAAGAGATGGAGATGAAAAAAAGATAGGGGATGTGTGAAAGAGAAATGAAATTTAAAAAAATGATTTTAATTTTTGTTTGGCTAAATAAACATAGGAAAACTTTTTTTTGTCAACAAAGGAAAAAACTAATCAACATCAAATTATTTCTTTAAAGTAAACATAAATAAATTTATTTCCTTATTATCAAATTATACTAATTTATTCCCTTACTATTAAATTTATTTTCTAACAATTTAGCAACAACAAAAAATAGTTATTAAATACATATACATAAACACTATCATATAGTGGATAATTTATACTAGTAAGATGGAAGTATCATATTCGGGACAAGTTGTCACTGATAAATTTTTTTAAATAACTATGAATATTAGGAGGATAAATTGTCACAAATAAAATTGAACTATCATACACATGACAAGATAAAAACTTCAAAATAACTTTCACACATATGACAAACTGTTACCGATTAAATTAAAATATCGTACACTAGACAATCTATCACTAATACATATTTCAAAATAAATATAATACACAAGTTGTCATGGATCAAACTGAACTATCAAATATGAGACAAATTGTCACTATAAAATCACGAAATAACTATCAAACATGGGACATTCATTATGAAATTGAACCATCATATCTAGGAGAAGTTGTCACTAATAAAAGTTCAAAATAACTATCATACATGAGACAAGTTACCATTAATGAAATTGAACTATCATACACGAGATAGATTATCATTGATAAAATTTTAATAATAACTATCATACACATGAGAAGTTAACTAAAAAATTATAAAATAACTATCATACACAAGACAAATTGTTACTAATAAAATTAAACTATCATACAACTAATGACCCGTAAAAATTACAAATAACCACCATACAAATGACAAGTAATCACTAATAACATTAAACTATTATACATTAAACAAGTTTTCAATGATAAATATTTCCAAAAAAACTATCATGCACGAAACAAATTGCCACGTATGAGACGGAATTATCAAATACAAGACAAGTTGTGAATAAAAAATTACAAAATAACTACCATGCACACCAAAAATTATCACTGATAGATTTTTAAAATAAATATTATACACGGTACAAGTTTTCCCTGATGAGATTATACTATCATACACGAGATAAATTTTCATTAATAAAATTTTCAAAAGAGCTATTTGTAGCACACAAGTTAACATCACTAATGAGATTAAACATGTAATATATATTCACAAATTATATAAGTTGATTTATTACATTTTTAAGCCACGTATAAATATACTCTTATTTTGTTGAAGATTTATCTTCACTAAAACTACATATTGTATAATACATCAATTTTATATAAGAAGCTGCCAATGAAGGGGGAGCACCCCATTGGGCCGTAGCTATGATCCAACCAATACAGGAGAAGATTAATGAGCCCAAAAGACAAACGTTTTGACAGTCATCCGTCAAAATCCAACAATTTTCTCACCTCAATGATTGGGGCCGTGACAGATTTGGTAATTTCCTTAAACACATCAAACAGCTGAAAAATGAGCTTTAAGAAAACTAGAAAAGACCTTGATGATATGCTTAAGTGCAAGGAGATGTGGTGGAATCAATGGTATAAAGCGCTCTGGCTACAACATGGTGACAAGAATGCTAATTTTATCCATATGAAAGCTAGTTAGAGAAGAAGGTGCAACATGATCACCTCCATTATTGACGAACAAGGTAATGAAACCATTTTATGTAACTTTTTTTAAGACTCTTTTCACTACTTCTAAAAATGTGCATACTGATAACATAACATAAGTGGTTAGCAACCAGATCTCTGGTCATATGAAAGACTTCCTTCAGGATGGCTTTATAAGGGAAGAAATTACTTTAGCCATGCAACGCTTGAAGAGCTTGGCATCCCCTTGCCCCGATGGGCTTCTGACTCTTTTCTATTGAAGATTTTGGGACATGATTGGTGATGATGTTTGTGCTTTTGCTCTTGACATTCTGAACAACTAGGGGGCCCTAGTAACATCCACAAAACCTTAAAGAGCTTGAAGGAAAAGAACCTATCATTTGCGAGACAAAGCTTTCTCATAAAAGTCATTGCTCAAACTATCCCAATATACATAACGAATTGCTTCCACTTTGCAAGCGAAAAGCGGAAGAAGGTCTTTGTAAGACTTGGAGAAAATGAATTCTTAATTAAGTATATTTAGTTTATGTTTTTTAATTAAAACGTGTTGTTGAGTATATCAGTTCCTTTTATTTTTGAATAAAGTACAAAAAATATTTTTTTCACGACTGAAAATATTTTTTTCACGACTGAATTTTATTGATGAGAATATGTTTTGAGTATGCTATGTGAAAAAGCAGTAAAAATTATTAGTGTTTAAGGAGTATTAAAAGAGGAGTCTTTTGATAGCTGCATTTCCATAATGATTGATGTGAAAGAGTCAAAGTATGCTCATGCATTTCATAGTTAGTGGTGACCGTGATGGGCCACGGGGTGGTTTCCATGTGTTGGTTGGTCCACCTTATCCTTACGGTGATTTTTGAGTCGTGTATATCTGTGATAGACTGCACTTTGGTAAATCGTGTTGATCTGTGATAGATGGCACCTTGGTACTTAGTATTGGTATGTGAAAGGCGGTACATTTATGATTTACGCCCCTCGAGGATGGTGTGGAAATTCCAGAATCATGTGCACTGGCACATAAGCATTGCATTAGGGTGCTTTATCACACGAGTCATGTTTGTTGTTTGTTATATGATGATATTTATATGCATGCTTGTTTATCAATTGATGTCATGTCATGTTATGCTTTCGTGCTTTGTATTTTCGTATATATGTTGTTTTTAGATCGTGACCATGTGGACTGGGCTTACGCACCAGGTTCTTAAAGTTTTGAGTCGTGCGAGAACTGCAACGACCGAAGACGTGAAAGAGCGATGATTTTGGATTGGAAATCAGAAGCAGTAAGGCTTGATGCCACCCGTGGACCCTCAGTATCCAGTCATCCTCACTTAGAGTTCTAGATCAGCTTAGGGTTTTAATTAAGGGTTTTTATTTATTCTCTCTTCCTTATCGCAATGTTGTCGTCGCAATGGAATTTATGCATCTGAAATAGCTGTGATTTTTTTGGGTCAATGAGAATTGTTCGGTTGTAAGTAAGTTAATTTTGTCAAAACCACTTTATATAATGCAACAATGATTTTAATCGTCATTTTGGAAATTATAATATATTGAGTTCATTAATTTATATTGTTAATTAATTAGGAGAATTATATTGTTTGTACAATTATTCATTGTTTGTTGGAGACGCTTCATTGTTTGTGGAGTTGATTGCATTTATTCCTCTAAAATCATGTTAGTAATGTTTTAAAATAATTTTTAATTAATATAGAAACTTACTATTCTATAACAACAGCCGTCTAAGAATTTTGAAGTTCAGCGCACTTGTTTTTATGCTTTGATTCATGGAGTGCTTACTTGTGACGATGTTATCCTCCTTTTGTAGTATTGAGAGTAGCATGATATCAAAAGGAAACTTTTCTATAAGAAACAAAAGATCAAAGTAGTACAATTTTGCCTTTTATATATATAAATGATCGTGTGTTAACCTTTTGAAAACTTAAGCATTAGTAGCATTTGGATGGGTGTATGTGTAGAAATTTGAACAATTTAAATGGTAATTTTATATGTTGAGTATAGTTTTTAAAATTGTTTAAGGTAGAAATTTACTAAAAACTCTTGAAAATTTGAAGTTAAATAATGAGAATTAAAGTATGTGAATTTAAAATAACATTAATTAAAGTGAATGAATTAACGTCTAGCTAGTGTGAATCATTGATTCAATTTTTATACTATTATTCATAATCCGACTCTAATATTATGTTAAATAAATTTTGATTTCACACAAAAACCTAATTTAAAAAATAAAAATGCTCAAATATACTACTCTATATTAAAATATAAATAAACAATATAATTCAAAAATTAATATATTTAATTTTATTTTTTAACTATTATTTTATTTCGGATAGTATATAATAATATATACATTTAACAATGCAAACAATTTTACAATTCTTTTGAGGAGTTGATTTTAGTGGATCAATTCACAATGACTCATAACCATTACCTAAGTTGGGTTAGGGTAACTCACGGGCCACACCTCATCAAATATGGTGCTAGTCATGCAAATGTGGTCTTGAATAGTTAGTACATTGTCATGTAGTAGTAGTATTAATAATAATAATAATAATAATAATAATTTATTATGCCATAAATAGTAAAAAATAATGGTAAAAGTAAAAAATGCCAAATAGTAAAAATGACGATCCATAGTAAAGAACAGTAAAAAAAAAAATTTTTTTAATAATATGGAAATGAAAAATTAAATTTTAATGCAGCAACTGATCCAAGAAAAACAAACATAATCCAATGAAAGTTATTAAATTCATAATAATAAGGAAGATAAGTTATAAAGTTATCTAAATCTATATTAAACATTAGTATTGACTGAAAAACATAATGATAAAAGGGCCAATTGTAAAATATGTTTAAATCCATGATGAAGATATACTTACAAATATTATATTAGGTGAAAACTGGAGATGTAAGAACTCAGAATATTTTCAGAGAGAATTTTTGTTACAAAGATTTTAAGTGATAGTTTCTACCAGTGCATTTTTACATTGAAGAGGTCATTCCCTTTTATAGACATAAGGGACGACTAAAAATACTAAACTACCCTCGGGTTACTTTACATTTTTGCCCTTATATAATTCAAAATTTTAATGATTACAAAACTACAAAAATAGTAAAAGCTGATAGTCAAAAGTTGCTTTAATCCCTTGTCGGCCATATCTACAGTGGTGAGCTGGCCTGATGATGCGTTTCTTCACATGTTGTTGTCAGCTCGAAATAATGCTGATTCCTTTTAATAATTCAAAAGTAATGTTGTTTTCCAATAATATTCAAATACCTTCTACTCCATAGCAATCATCTTCATTAAGTGGAGTAAGGCTTTGGGAAGATTCTTCTGAGTCTTCATTATTGTTTTCAGACTCAGATATTGCCATTTGTAATTTCTTTAAAAATTCTTTTTTATTGGATGATGATAATAATTCAGCCATGATTTTGGATTTTTTGGATTTTTCTGCTAAGAATTGTCCTTCTTTAATGTCGTCTTTTGGTTTAATAAGGAATTTAGGATTTCTCCTAAACCATTCTTGGAGGTTAGAGTCCTTTAATAATTTGGGATTAAATTTATTCCACCATTTATTTAATGACTCTGAACGCCCAATTAATGTTGGAATCAGGAATTGATAATTCCTTTTTATAGGTCCATGAAAAAATCCATGAAATTCCAAAACTTGCATGAAACATTAATATTTTCATATGGTCCGGAAAGTTAGTTTCTTTAACGAATTCTTGGAAGGCTGATTCAGCAAATTGTGGATAAATTTCTGGCTCAGGTCCCCATTCATTAAACCATTTAATAAACGAATACGGGAATTGTAATGAAATATCCTTTTTAAACCAAATGAACCATGAATGTTCAAAGGGTTCTTGTAAAAGCATGTTTGTCCATGCTACCATATAATCATAATACGAAAATTCTTGGCGAATAAATCTTTTGGAAAATTTCCTTAATATTGAAGGGTGATTTTTCCAATCTGTTGGATATAATACCTTTAATATTTTGAAAAAATAAATTTTTGTTTATCGTTTTTGTCATATGTATGAGTCACTTCTATTGAATCAGTATCAACTAGAACAAACTCATAGAATAATCTTGTTTTTTTCTGGGGTAGCTGGTAAATAATGAAATCCGTGAGGATAGTAATGGGAAACTATCTGAAGTAATGATTTGTTTAATAAATATTCAGGCTCTAAAAGAAACAGTATTTTCTTATATTCTTTTTCTACAAATGGACAATTTAAATTACTAGGGGGTGTGTAATAAGGTAATTTTTATGTTTTTTGGGCTGGAGTATTTAATTGGGATGGTGTATTTAAAGCAAATTGTAATGGTGAGATTAATTGGGATTGGATCGGTGGTCTTATGGTTTTTGAAGTTGATGGGTAAAAAGTTGG
Organism: Cicer yamashitae; assembly: GCA_037974755.1. Classification (NCBI taxonomy): domain Eukaryota; kingdom Viridiplantae; phylum Streptophyta; class Magnoliopsida; order Fabales; family Fabaceae; genus Cicer; species Cicer yamashitae. The sequence continues at coordinate 21,051,969 of JBBPBQ010020324.1, forward strand.
TACTGCTAATGGGGTTAATGAAGTAAATCTGTTTTGGGTTGGTAATTGAGAAGAAGAAGAAGGAGTTTGTAATACCTGTTTGATAGTGGGGGGTTTTGTAATTTTTTCTTCGGTAATTGGAGGTCCATATTTATCTTTATGACACATTGTTTCTTCCTGGTAAAAATTCTCTTGTAAGAAAATCTGGTAATGAGTTTTTGTCTCCTTTAATATGTTCTATTTCAAAATCAAAACAAGAAAGTAAAGATTGCCATCTGGCAAAAATATGATTGGAAACTAAGTTTTTAACATCTTTTTGCAAAACATCTTTTGCTGCTTTACAATCAGTTTTTAATAAAAATTTATTTGAAAACAAGTCATCCTGAAATTTTGTAATGCATAAAACAATTGCCAAAATTTCTTTTTTAATAGTGCTATACTTTAATTGGGCGGTGTTCCATATTCCAGAGTAATACCTAACTATTTGTTCTTTATTGTTTCCTATTGGTTTTTGTTTTAATATACCTCCAAATCCTAATTCTGAAGAGTCAGTCTCTACTATTAATGATGCCTGTGGGTCAGGTATTCCTAAGCAGGGTAACTTTTTTATAATGGTTTTTAACTTCTTAACGCTATCAGTCATCTCATTATTCCAAGTAGGTGGATTTTTTCTTAATCTTTTGAATAAGGGTGCACAGATAATCCTAAGGTTGGGTATAAAATCTGACACGTAATTTATACATCCTAAAAATCTTTGTAATTATTTTTTGTCTTTTAATTCATCAGGGAATTTATCTCCAAATTCTATTGATCTATTTATAGGTTTAATGGTACCTTTATAAATATTAAATCCTAAGAATCTAATGTTATCTTGGAATAATTTCATCTTTTTGGCCGAGATTACTAATCCATTTTCTTTTATAATATTAAAAAATTGTTCTAAATGATTAAAATGTTGATTAATATTATTTGAGAATATTAATACGTCATCTAAATAAACTATAGCAAATTGCTGATAATCGTTGAGGATATTGTTCATAATGTTTTGAAATTCGCTTGGTGCGTTCTTTAGTCCGAAGGGCATTACGTTCCATTCGTAATGTCCAAATGGTACAACAATTGTTGTTTTATATTTATCTTCTTCTTTAATTTGAATTTGATAATAACCTGATTTCATATCAAATTTAGAGAATATTGAAGAGTTATGTAATCTACTTACTAAGTCTCTTTTATTAGGTATAAGATATCTAATCCATTTTAATGTTTTGTTTAAAGGTTTATAATTAATGACTACCCTAGGGGCTCCTTTTTCTAATTCTGCAGCATTCATAACATAAAAGGCTGCACAGCTCCAAGGAGACTTACTGGGCCTTATTAATTTTTTGTCTAAGTACTCCTGTATTTCTTTTTTACAATAATCTAAGTACTGGCTATTCATTTGTATGGGCCTAGCCTTAGTGGGTATGTTTTGTTCACTAAAATTGGGCTCATAAGGTAATGAAACTTTATGTTTTTTCCTACACCAAAACGCGTTTGGATGTTCTGCGCATACTTCTTTTTCGAATTTAATTTGGACTTCTTTTATCTTTTCTTGTACATTTTTATTTTTTAATTGTTCTTCAATTCTTTTGTAATGAATATCTTGGTTTATCATTTTTATTTGTTTCTTTTTCAATTCTATTGTATTGATAGCTGAAATGGATGATTCTTGTAGTATATTTCATTCTTTTATTCTAGGTGTTATTGCAAATTTAAAATTAATTTCCTTACCTAAGGCTTTGGTAGTAATTCCTTCAGATGTGACAGTAAAAGGGTAAATTAATTCTAAAAAGGGATTTCCTAGTATTATTTTCTCTTTAATGTCTTTTACTAATAAGAAGGAGGTTTGGTAACAAATTTTTTCTTTACATATTTTCACGTTGGGTAATTTATAATTTACTCCTAACCTAGAGCCATTAGCTCCGCTTAATCGTTCTAGATTTTTTTCGTAATACTTAGTGGGTATTAATCCTTCTTGTATACAATTTGAATCGGCTCCTGAATCTATTAATGCTGTAAATTCAAATTTCTGACCTTTGACTATTAATGTAATGGGACAGTACCACTTATGTATTATTAATTTATTTAACATAAATAAATATGAATCATTATTCTTTTCTGGCTCTATATCTAGATTAGAGCTTTCCGGTTGTTCGTATTGATGTAATATATATCTTTTCCTTTTAGTTCTAAATATTTAATATTTAAATCTATATTATTTTGTTTTAATGAATTAATTTCTTGTTTTATTAAAGTAATTTCATTTTTGTTCTCTTTCTATAATATCTTGCATTTGTTTTACATAATTATTTTTCTGTTCTGAGTCAGGCATAGTTCTTAATATTTCTATTAAGGAATTAACTTGATCTGTTGTAATAACATTATTGGTTTTGGCACAGTCTTCACAAGTACATAATTCAGGACCTAAACATAATTATTTTCAGATTCTTGTTTTGACTCTGAATTATCTGTAATTTGATTAATGTTGTCTTCTTCTAAGGATGATTCTTCTGACGAAGATGAAGATTCATCGTTTAACATAATATCTTTTAAAATGTTAATTAGACTTTCTCTTAGTTCACTTTGAATTTCTAAATTATTAATTTCGTTAATTTTTTGTTTTACACGACAATCTTTTGCATAATGATCTATCCTCCCGCACTTAAAACATTTGACATCTTGTTTGGCAAATGTCTGTTTAGTAGGTTTTTGGTATTTGTGTTTTTTATTATTAGATTTTTGTGGGGTATACTCTTCTTGTTTAATATAACTTTTCTTTTTATTATAACCTTTTCTTTTGTGATAAGGTTTGTAAGACTGTTTTTGTCTTTTCTTGATTTGCTTACTTGGTGCTCTAATAGGTTCTACTCCGAATTGTTCACAGAACGATCCTAATCCTCTTCTACTTTGTCTAACTTCATTTCTCATTTTATTTTGTAATTTAAAATCAGTACAAATACTGATTCCAGTTTCTACAATGTAATTGGATATTTGACCTAATGTTAATGATCCATAAGGTATTTGACCATCATATTTTGACTTAATGTTCATTTTAACTTTTTCACTAAATAATTTTGGTAATCCTACTATGAACCTTTCTTTCCAATAATCTGCGCTCCCATCAGGACGCATGTAGACTTTAGATAAAAACATGTCTTTATACCATCGGTAACCAGACATGGTTGGACAGTAAAGGTTTACTAATTGGTCTGCAGCTCTTTCTTGTAATTGTAATGGGTCTCCTGCAAAGGCATTTTAATAGCGTATAATAGGGTATTTATTGAGTCTTCTTCTATTGGTATTCCATTATTATCCATTTTAACTGCTGTTAATATCACAGTTTTTTCTTCTTCAGTAACTATATTATCCCACCATCCTTTTAATTGACCAGTAAATCTAGTAATTAATAATAATGCTGCTTTTTTATCAGTATTTTACCCTGATGTTTTAAAGGCAGTGGCTGCCATAGTCACGGCTTGTATAATATTTAATATGTTTTGTTCACTATGTCCATCTATGTTCCGTTCAATAATAGAATCTCCACTATAGGCTGCAGAAGTCATGTAATAACTTTCTTCAAATTGTAAGTCTGGGTAGCTAGGTCTAGGATAATAATTTCTAGTTTTTCCTAGGTAACTCGTATTTTTCACGTTTTTAATTTTATTAATTTCTAACTCATTAGGGTCTTGTGATAATACATTAATTTGAGAATTATTTGTGATAGTTAACTTTTTTAATTGTTCTATTAATTCATCTGAGTTATTTTTTAACTTTGCTTCTTTAAATTCTTTTTCAGGTACATTTATTAATTTATAGATAGGTCTTTTTGGATCTAATTTATAATCTTTATATGAATTAATTTCACTAGACGTACATGGTTGATTTTTACTTACTTGAGATTCTACTCTATCTATTTGTTCAGCCATAGTATGTAATAATTGATTATGGAAGTTTAATTGAGTTTGGACCCTTCCTATTTCTTTATTTTCAAGATTCGGATGCTTAATGGCTTTAAACGGTGAAGCTTCAAATATAACTCCATTCTTTTCTATTTTTATTGTTTCTAATGGAGGGTGTATAGATTCTACTATTTTATCATCTATAGTCATCCATTTATTACTTATTTTATTATTAACATTTATGTAATTATTTTTAATAAAAGGGTTTTCTATATTGTTTTTTAAACAATAATCTTCAACTAGTTAAAGAAATAAATATTTAATCTGATTGCTTTAAGATACTGGTAATATTTTTCTCTATAATCACTTGTCTTTTCGTTTGAGAAAGTATTAAAATACCACTTTCTTTTATTTATATTATAATCTGCTTCGAAATCTTCTCTTAACCATTTTTTATCTATCTCAAATTCTTCTTCTAATTCAATTACTTCCAATATCTGAGATACTGTTGGAGACATCTCTGGTGACTCTGGTCCTTGACAATCTGGGCAAGGCTCATATAATATTTGAGGTATTGAGGGTACGAAATCTACTCCTGTTAAGTTAATATTAATGGTAGATGATGAATCTACTGATTTTCTAGAACTTGTTTCAGATAAATATTTTCTAGAACTTGTTTTAGAACTTGTATAGCAAAAACAAAAGATAAATATTAAATCAAGGATTGCATTTCACTTCTATTATCCTTATTCATACAACTGATTCAGTCTAATAAGATAACTGCTATTTAGTGACACAACTTTTCACTATGTAGCTATGCGTGAAAAATTCATGAAACAAAGTTTTGCATTTAAATTGATGATGGTGCACAAATGAAATGTTTGTTAAATTATTTTATGAAAATATTTTGTTTTAGCAAAGTTTTATCAACGTACGGACCCCAAAAAAGAATTTTATCGACGTAAGCATTTTATTACTTTAACATTAAAATATATATTTATCTTTGAGTATATTTTTTATGTAAATAAATAGTAGTAGTATTAAAAGGTAGTACAAAAAATACTTACAAATCATTGCATCAAGGGAATCGACCGTATGTACACCAATCTAAATAATGATAAATTAAGCACTCCACTATACTCTCTTGTACATACCGGCCAACCCAAGACAAAGACTTTATTAATCTACCTAATATAAGAAAATAACATGTTTAAATGAGCAAACTGCCCTTGTCTAAATATTATATTGAATAACAAATAATCTATAATCTATTAATATTAATATAAGAAAATTAATATAAGAAAATAACATGTTGTGTAAATTATCAAACTGCCCTTGTCTAAATATTGCATTGAATAACAAATAATAGGGTTAATTTGGTCTCAAGGACATGGTAAAATGTTCGGCATAAATTATCAAATTACTCTCATCTATAAATTATATTGAAGAACAAGTAAGATGGTTAATTTGGTCCCAAACAAGCTTTTTTTTTTTTTTTTGCAATAACATT
>JBBPBQ010020324.1:21057685-21099754 GCA_037974755.1 Cicer yamashitae
ACATAAAAAAAAAAATGATTGCAGAAGATAGATAATTAAGGTGAAAGAGTTTATTCAATAATTTCTTCATGCAAACTAAAATTAAAGAGACACTATTTTCATTTAAGTTTCTGCCAATAAGAAAACTTAACAATAAAAGATGAGATTTAAACAGATGAAGTTTAGAGTATCAAATTTATTATTTTTTTTGAAATACAAACATATAGTAGGTATGAAATTTAATCATATAAAGGTACTAATTTTACTTCAAAAATAAAAAGTTTAGAGTATCAAATTAGTACTTTTTATTTTTAAATACTAACATAGTATGTAATTTCAATTAAAATGTTAGAATTTTTGGACCAAAATGCGAGAAGGAATTTAGGTTTTAAATTTCATGTTATATGAGTCAAATTTCTGTCAAAATATTTGAGTTATTTCTTCTTTTCTCTAATGCACAAGAGTAAATGAAAAAACTTTATTCTGTAAACTATCATTAATTGATTAACTTGATGTAAATGTGTTGTTCGCCGGTTAACCCGTTTCTTTCTTTTTATTGCTGATACTTTTACGAGACATACTTGAATATTTAATTCTTAGAAAACATAAAACTGAAGTTAAACAAATTGATTAAAATTTTGTTGCTTTAATTTCAACAAATTTAATTGCAAACTGAAAATGATACACTCTTATAATGAAGAGTTTTTTATGCCTTCTTTTTACAATAACGTGGAATTTTACATCAAACATCTTGTGTTGAGAAAGACTTGTTTTAAATGTTGTCAGAACTCTACTTTTTCATTCAAATATGTCCAGGTACCTTGGGTCATATGTTGTCAGTCATGTAGTGTATGTCATTAATAGGTTACCTACACCTAGTTCGTAGAGTAGGTCTTCATATACAATACTTCATGGTAAGCCTCCTTCAATTGATTCCTCGAGAAGCTAGTAAATCATACATGTTGCATAGTCTAACATGGCTATAGTAAACAATACATGTTCCTTGGTAAGGCGAGTGAAGCCAGATTATTGAGAAGATCCCTTTGGTGTTAATGCACGAAGAGGCTTTGAGAATACTCGCATTCCTTATCATGGTGAGTGAAGTAAGATTGTTGGAAAGACTAGTTTGGTGTTGATGCCTAAATAGGCTTAGAGAATACTCGTGTTCCTTAACAAAGCAGATGAAGTCGAATTCTAAAGAAGACTAGTTTGGTGTTGTTGTTTGGAAAGGCTTTGCGAATACTCAACTCAAGAGGCTAGTGAAGCCGGATCTTGAGGAAATCCAAATGATGTACTTCTGGTGGATTGGAAATGCTTTCTAATACTCATTTTTTGGAGTGGCAAGTTGATAACTCTTCCTCATATGCATATTTTTCATTGTTTTTAGTTTTATTTATTTGTGATTATGAGTTAATTTAAGGATTTAATTGATATATTTTGTTGATTCTAGTTCTTGGATTTAATAAAATGTTTATGTTCTTATTTCCTTGATTAGGTAGAGACTTTTCGTAGTTTTACGTTGTTTCTCTGTTGTAGTGCAATGCTGAATTTTGATGAGAAATCAACATGATCTACGTGGATTATTTCAGCCATATTTTGAGTTCTAGATGTCCAATTGGAGTCAAATCAAGTGCACATGAAAGCTAAGATCAATAGCTACAACTTTCATGAAGACACCGGAACCAAATTCGGACTCAAAAGAGCAGAAAAATTCAGTAAACATCAACAAGTAGATGATGTGCGCCTGAAGCGCAAAACCGGTGCCTGGGGCGCATTTAAGCATACTCAATCTGTCCAAATGCGCCTGAAGCGAAAATCCCACACCTGGGGCGCGTGGCGTGCATCAGAATGCATAAAAACTCATTTTTCTCACTTTCTAGGGATCTTTTTGACAATTGGGAAGTTTGGAGACTTGTGCCCTAACAGAGAATCTCAGAGACGACTGTTTCTAACACCATTGGAAGAGTTTTATCAAGAAAGATTCTTGAATCTTTCTTATAATTCTTCTTTAACCTCTATCTTTTGTATCTCTGTCATGAGTAACTTAACCCTAAATGTTAGGGATGAGTGAAACAAGATGAAACCCTTATTTATCTGATTTGATTTCTAGTTATATGAATAAGTTTATTGAATTATTTTTCTCATCTCTGTGCTTAAATATTATTATTGCTTGATCAACTTTAAAATGTTTTACGATTCTTATTTTGAAACAGAAGTGGACTTTACGAATGCTTGAGATGAGAAATTCATGATATTTTAATCTAGGGATAGATGCAGGTCATGAAACCAATTGAATTAGTTGCAGAGGCAGTAGTTTAATAAGAGAATTCTTGTATTGGAAAGCTTAATTCTAATCTTAAATCCACTAAGGAATTAGGGGTTACCTTGAAATTAAAGGTTCTATCACTAAGACACTGGACATTACGTCTAGAATAATAAAGAGAATTCGGTAATAATTCAATAAAGTAATTTAGTAACTAGGATCAAATTAGAACCAAGGTTGGACCCGAAGTGAAACTCATCCCTAACATTTTTCTTATTGTTTAATTCTATTACTCTTGTTAGTTTCAATCAATTCGGAAACTTTTTGTTCAATTTTTAGTAATTAAACATAATTTGATAGTAAAACGGAATCCTTGAATTCAACACTCGGTACTACCATTTTAATTATTACTTGCAACGATCAGTACACTTGCTGAAAAGCTATCACAAGTAAATAATACATATTTCACGGAGAATCAATAGTACTTTGAAGGTGCAAACACGAGAAGGGGGGTTGAATTGTGTTTGTCTAAGTTGGATTCTTTTTAATTATTTATTCAAGATCTGGTTCGGATTTGGTGATTTTAACTAAAACAGATGCAGTAGCAATCATGTTTAAGTAATCAGAGGCAACAGTAAAGTAAAGAATGCAGAAGTAAAGTAACATAAGCAGATTTATCCTGGTTCACCACCAACTTGATAGCTACATCCAATTCGTTCACTTAGAATAATTTAACCACTAACACAAATCCTTGAATTACACAACACCTGACCCTACAAGTTACTCTTCTCAAAACAACCTGATACCTACAAACTTTTTGAGGTAAACAAACACCTTGACCCTAAAAGTCAAGTCTTCTCAACACAATCTAAAAACCACATATTGCTTGAGGAACACTAAAGCCACTAACGGGATGGGTTACACAAGTTTGGAACGGTTTGTGTTTTGCTTCTACTAAGCAGATTGTTATAATTGATTTCTCACACTACAACACTTACAAAATATTTCTTTGAGAAAGTGCTTCTCTAGAACTTAAACTTTTGAATACTTAGGAAATTTGAGCTCTCAAAAGTTGTTCTAAATTGTATGGAATTTTGAGTTTATTAATTCTCGCTTTCTTCTTCAACCTTGAGTATCTATTTATAGAACAAATTAGGGTTTCACTTTTTGTCCTTGTAACATCTAGATCATATCTTTCTTGTGAACAAATTATAAATGTATCTTCTTGTGAACAAATTATGAGTGTATCTTCTTGTGAATAATTTTGAGTGTTTCTTCTTGTAAATAATTCTGAGTGTATCCTCTTATAAATAATTCTGAGTCTATCTTCTTGTGAACAAATTATGAGCATATCTTCTTGTGGGCAAATTATGAGCATATCTTCTTGTGAAAAAATATGAGCATATCTTCTTGTGAACAATATTTTGACCATATCTTGTTGTGAATAATATTTTGACTATGTCTTTTTGTGAACAATATAAAAGTCAGAGGAAAAATTGCGTGACTTAGACATGTTCAGAGGTAGACGCGTATACTTTTGTATTTCTTTGATCTCATCCTCTAGTCATTTCCTCTGGTAGCTTCCTCTGGTCGCTTCCTCTAGTATCTTCATCTGATACCTTCGAATAATTTTCTTGTTCTAATGGTTGCACACTTAATGAAGCCATCAGTCCAAACAAATTGTTCTCATAAAATACATTTATTAACATCAAAATCACAAGAGGAAAACAAACTTGATTCCAACATACTCAACTTAAGAGGAAGATGATGCTAGGACTCTTGAGGAATCCAGAGTCCGTATTTCTTGTGGTTTGAAGAGGTTTTACAATACTCAATGTCATGAGATGCAAGGAAACAATTGTAACAACCAATCTATTATATATATTTAAAACATACTCCGCTGCCACCTCATAGAATTTTCTCCACGTATGCAAACATTTCCCACGTCAGCCAAAAAGCTGACGTATACGTCTTCATAGAGAGTTTCTCATCCACTATCTTATACTATATCTCTTATTTAAATATTATTTCATAACGTCTATTCAAAATTTTCTAAATTAATCCCACATTATTATTTCATAACGTTTGCCCAACATCTTTCACATTAATTCCACATTACTAATCAATACGTTTTTTTTTTGTCTGCATTAATCAACTTCACATTTTTGCCTCTACCACCCATCTACTATACGTATTTTTTGTCTGGATCAATCAACTTCTCATTTTCGCCTCTACCTACCATCTACTTATTTGCTAGCAATTGTATACATCTTTCCATAATATATAATATTGAACTTAATAAATAAGATGAGAAGTTTCTTCAACTTCTTCTCAATTGAGAATACATATGTCTCTCTTGTTTACCTCTACAATATATTTCGACTATCTATATCTGCCTTTTATTGTTGAGTACTTCTCTTCTATAAATTAAATTGATAAAATTGAATATATATATATATATATATATATATATATATATATATATATATATATATATTATTGATATAACTACTATATCAATAATCATTTAACAATTGGAACATAAAACTTCATATTGATTGTTTTAAAAATCCACTTAAATTAAATAAATTAAAATATACCCGCACTTTATTGTTGAGTACTTCTCTTCTATAAATTACATTGATAAAAATAAATATATATATTATTGATATAACTATTATATCAATAATCATTTGACAATTGGAACATAAAATTTCATATTAATTTTTTTTAAATCCACTTAAATTAAATAAATTAAAATATACCAGCGCAACGCGCGGGTTAACATCTAGTTTGGTTTAAATACAAACTCCTTCTATTAATGTTTTAATGATAACAAAGCAAAAGAATAATTGTCTATTAACTAATTATTTTAAGCGTGCACAATAAAAGGTTAAGTCAAAACCTATGTTATGTTATGTTATGTGAATCTATTATTTAAAAAGAGAAACAGATAGTTCACTAGTATGTGTATCTTGCATATCTCCTAAGTGTGTGTTATTGTTAGGTTCCAAAAATTAGAACATATTAAACAATACTATTTACGATTTTCAATATTTTTTTAACAATAAATGAATATTTTCCCCCTAAATTTCAAATATAACATAGTTAGGAAATGACGACTTCAAATAAGATACATACACATGTGACCCGTGCGAATGCGTATATATTTTGCTAGTTGTTATTATTTAAAATAGATATAAATTACACAACAATAGCCATAACATGTATCTAGAAGTCTCTAATACCAATTGAAAGACATTTAAACATAATAACCATAGTATATACAAATTGTAGCATACATATCTACATAGTAAGTGAAAGTCAAGAAATTATGTACCTTAGATATGATTCACAAAAGAATAGTATAAGAGCGTACTACCCTCATTGCCATTTAATGTTTTCATCATAGGTTAATCATTTGATAGGATAAAAATTAAATAGTTAAATTGATGATGGTATGGATTTTTCATTGGACAAAATAGATAGATCTGATCCACCAAGATCCATTCAAAACCAAAATTCAACACGTATTCATAAATTAATTAGTAATTAACAATTATTCATCATAACTTATTTTAATAATAACTAGATCTTAACCCGCGCGTTGCACAATAGAATTTAATATATTAGTGAGTATAAAATAACAATAATATGTAATTTAAAAGTAATATTATTTTTGTTTTAGAGTAGAATATACTTAATCGTTTATGTTCCTAAAGGTAAATATATTTTTTAATAATTATTATAAGCAATATAAAATTTATGGACTTTTTGACATTTTCAATTTTATATGTGCATCGCCATTCTGTCAATCTCACTGTCAATTTAAGGATGCACTAAATGATATTGTTTGCCTTATGATTTATTACAACATTCATTTGTGAGTGGAAGTTTGTTACAAAACAATGAAACAATTATTCACGTATGCAAATATAGATGGTATATATGGAAATTTATTAAGCTTCAAAAACCATAAATAATAACAATGTTTTTTACATATTAAAAGTGTTAATTACACAAAATTGTCAAGCCAAATAAAAATTCAATATAGATAATAACCAAATTCTATAGTTATTGTAATTTGGATGGATAACATATTTCAATTACTTTAACTATTGTTTCGTCTAAACAATTAAAATGTTAAATGAAATTTTCAAATAATTATTTGACACGGTCAAGAAACTTCAACAGTGGGTTGCAAAAAATTACAGGCAAGAAATGTTTGTGGATGTTTAAGACAAAGAAAGTTTCAAGTGAATAGTGAAATAGTTATAAGTTATTAATTTCCAAATATTTAATATTATTCATTTTGTTGTTGTTTCGATTATGATATATGTTTTTTAATTATAAAAAAATGCTATGAGATATGTATTCAGCATCGTCGAGAAAAACTTCACCTCTTATGCAATAATAGTTATATATGATCTTGAACAATAATTGACAACAGAGAAACAATATTATTGAAGTAACTGTGAACTGAGAATGTGTGACAGAAATAGGTGTAGTTTGATTGCATTTCATAATGTCGTTATCATTCTTGAACTGAAACTTAGAATGTTTAAGAGAGTGGTTGAACAAACATAATATATATCTTTAAAATGTGTGTATATAGTCAAACTTGCATTGTGATGCTTTGAAGATATTCGATGATTTGTTCTTTTTTTTTTTGTATGAATTATTGAAATAAAAGTTTTGATGAGTAATTAAAGTCTTTAAGTTTATTGATGAGTTAGTGATAAATTAAAGCTCAAATTGCATAACGTATGAAATAACCGTAATTGGATGAACAAGAAATAAAATAGAATGGAAGTAGAAAAAGTGTGCTTTGGAAGGTGCCAAATCAGATTTTTTTTTTGAGTTGATAAATATTAGAGGATGTCGCATAAATAAAAATGAGTTTTGGCAAATAGAATTTGGGGTTTTAATATAATATTATAATAGAACTAGATTTTAATTTTTTTTTTGAATAAACCACAGTATAAAAAAAAATCATGTCTATCGAATTGGAATCGGAATATGCATTCGTGACAATAATGATAATTTTATCCTAGTTAAAACTCAATGGTTTTCCCCTATGTGTTTAGTTATGGTAGGTGAAACTTATGGATTTCTTGTGCTTTTCAATAAGTTCAAGAGCTTCTAATAATATCATTTGACTTCGAGTTGGACTTCGAATGTGTAGTTGATAAGTTCCATTAAGTTCAAGTGGATGTTCCGAAGTATTGTGCTATCATATCTTATCGTCGTTTTATTTTCTATTTTGTCTTTAAAAACTCAAGTGTAGAGTTTATTCAAAGGCAACTCAATGAGATAGCCCGGGTTCAAAGAAGAGTAGCCACCTAAACATCCAAGTGGATCTTAGTCTCATAGTTATAGTTACTTGAAAGAATAACAGTTTGAGGTAATACAACAGAAAGACACTAAGGTGCAAAATGTCTTGAGTGCGAAGGTTTCTAAAAAGATTACAACAAAAATTTCAAATGAAACGGTATCAAAAATTAAATTATGAATGTGGATTACAAACTAAAAACTAAGCATACCTAAACGATACAAAGTAAGATGTTTTTATATATATATAATAGTCAATTTTGAATTTTTTTTACAAAAGGTTGCTTATAGTATATAATTTATAATAATTAGATGTTGAGTTGCACTTTGTGCCGGTGAGTTCTGAAGTAGAGAAATCGATTTACAAGGAAGAGGGGTTTGAATTGTAAATCTCCTTATTTAAAAATTGCCTGAAAATACTTAAAAATTCAACTCAAGAAGGATCTTGGTTAAGAAAATAGAAAACGGAGAATGTTCTTGGTTTTTACAAGAAAAAGAATACCACACACGGATGTATCCTGGTTCACCCAACTCCGGCTATGTCCAGTCCTTACAACTGTAAGATTTCCACTAAGTGTTCAAAACAAACAACCTTCTTGGTTTTACAGCACCTAGCTTAGATCAACCTTGATCTGTTAGAAACATCAAACCTTTCCACCCAGAAAAAGATTAGTCAGGTCACTTATCAACCTTGATAGGATTTCTTATAATCTACCCAAACTATACTAAACTTCTTATAGTTCAAGATTTACAATAATGATTAGATTTTTTTGTTAGAATCTTAGATATCTCAACTCTTTTTTGAGATTTGATTCTTTACAAATAATTCAATACAAAAATAATAGAGTAATGAAACGTGATCAGACTGATTCTTCTTTGAGTAATAAGAGAGTTTCAAGTATGTAAATGTGAATGATTTTATGAGACTTGTTAGCACTTGAACTTCTGCATTTTCCCTGAGCATTGGCCTTCCTTTTATAGGCGTTTTAGAGCATTTAATAATGGTCAAAAGAGCTGTTGGTAGTGCTCTGTCAGTTTTGACCAAAGACCAATTTATATGAATAAAAATATTCCAACCTTTGAACACTTTTGAATTTTGTTGATTAGGCTGAGTTCTTCGATTTTCGATCAGATTTCCTTTGAGATTAATTGTCCTTTGTACTTTAGATATGTTTGTTAATATCTTTGATTTGATCTGGAGTTTTGATTTTGGCAAAACAGCTTGGAGAATGATGATGAACTTCTGCAGAATGTTAATGAAAATTTTGGAGATTGATAATCAATCTGGAGTCCTAGTCTTTGAACTTTTTGGAGATTGATAATCAATATGGAGTTTCTGTCTTGATCATTCTAGATGTCTTGCTGATTAATTTGGATGTCTTGTACATTTCAAGATCGTTTATCTTTCTTTGACAATTTAAGCTAGAGAAGGTTCAGATTTGTTTGGTCTTGCTAATTCGTGATCTTCTCTCTTTGTGATTCGAGTAGTTTCTTTGAATCTGATCATCTCAATTTGTTCCTTGCCAAGAGCTAATGATATAGATGTAAAATCCAGAGGCTAAAACTTCTTTTAACTAGTGGAGATTTATTAACTTGGGACTGTGATAATCAGTCTTGGTCCTGGAGAACATTCTCCGTTTTTACAGATTTTGTCCAGAATGTTCTCTTTTCTTATATGTTCAGTTTTTATCTTTTTTTGTTGATTTCTTTTAACAATCTCTCCCTTTTTGATGATGACAAACATGTAAATTTAGATTTTAATTCTAATTCTAATTTTAATTTTGAAGAGCTGAAAAGCTCCCCCTCAATTGATGCAGTAAGTGATTTTGACAGAAAATATAAGAATTCATTGATGCATGAGAGATGATTATACATAAGGTTCAAGAACAACAAAAAATACAAAATTTCAAACTACACAGAGACTACTGAATACATATAGAAACTTAAATAAAATCTAAAATAATTCTCCCCCTTTGTTATCAATCAAAAAGGTTGGGGAAAACAAAGGAAATGCAAAAGTAGGGAGCAATAACATGAGTATACTACACATAGAAATATGTGTTTGATCAATGCATTCATATATCAAAAGTTTTCAAGTTTGCATTTAACATCAAGAATCATACCATGTATGATGATCAATAATTATTTTAGTCAATATTGGAATCAAGATATGGATAATGATAACAAAAAGCAACATGACATAATTATATGCAAACATATGCAAGCATTTTAACACACTTGAAAAATAGTCAATGAATATATATGTTAACTTCAGTTTTAAGAAAATGAAGATTTTCTAAAAACACAAGATAAGATGAATGTGAACAAGATCTTGCTTACCAGTAAAAAATAGATCCATTTTTCATTTTTAAAACTAGAGAGAGTGAGCGCATATAGGGAAGCAAAATAAGATGAATGTAACAACATGTCAAATATAATTTTTCTCTTTACAAAACATTCTTATGCTAATAAAGTTTGTATTTTTCAAAAACTAATTTTTTGAAACGATCAAAGAGATTTGTTCACATAAAAAATGCTTTTAAGGATATAAAGAGGAGAATTTGTAGAAAATGATGTTAATTCATTTAACATGATAATTTGAAATTATGATTTGAGTTCCAAGAAAGAATTAAAAAATAATCATGATCAGGGTATACCTTTATAAGATCCAAAGAAGCACTTGAATTAGATAAGAGTACAATGTGAATATGTGCTTCTTCTAAAGGACCACCATTTATACTTTTTGCTATTCCTTTTATCTGATGGCCGACTTTTAGCAAGACTGCAAGAACTTGGTATAAGTATAGCAATGTTGAATGGATGGAGAAGGGAGAATGTTTTTTGGAGGTGAAGAACGTTCTTGAGGGGCAGCAGTGGTGGTTGTACAAGATGGAGAACGTTTTAGAGCAGGAGCAATGTTATTCTCAATAACTGAGGTTTCTTTTTCACCTCCAGCAACTTTGCTACCAGTATGTTATTCTCCAGATTTTATGAGGAGAATGAAACGGAGATTGTTTATTAATCTCGGTTTCTTGGGAAGCATTCTGTTGCTGCTGTCCAGAATGTTATTCTTCTTCATCATCCTTTGATTTCTTAATGTTTCCAAAGGTTATAGACCTTCCAAATATTTGTAATCAGAGGAGGCACCATACTTTTCCATTCATGTGTATTGAGTATGCCTTGTTCATGTATCAATGTTCTTTCTTGATTGTTGGATGGTGTTCCTGCATCACAAGTTAGTAATGATTTTGGTACCCATCTTTTGTTTGGGTCCTTGATGGTTAGTATATCTTCTTTTAGAAGAATTTTTAAATTTTGATTCCTTTTTAAAGTAGCAAGTTGATTCCAAGTGGCCAATCTTGGAACAATAGGAACAATATGTTGTTGGTCTTGGAGAAGGTTTGGAAATATGAGTTTTAAACATCTTTGAAAATGATATTGATGAACTTCCAAAACGTTCTCCTTTTTTCAATCTTTTTGGAGAAAATTTTGTTTTAGTTCCAAAACGTTCTCCCTTTTTAAAGGTTCCTGGAGAACGTTCTCCTTTTTTCAAGTTTCTTGGACAATGTTTTGTTTTTGTTCCGGAACATTCTTCTTTTCTAAAGATCCTTTTGTTCTTGATTTTTTCATCTCTTTTCTTAAAATAACATGCAATTTTCCGATGTCCAATTTTACCACAATATAAACATTTGGTTTTGCATTTGTCTTCTTTACTTTCAGGAACAAAGAAGTTTTCATACATTTTTGTTTTTTGAGTTTTATCAAAACCAAGACCAGCTTTATCAAAAATTCCTGCTTGAGATTCCATGATTTTTTGAAAGGTTTCAGTAGCTCTAATAAAGTTTGACAAGTCATTTTTAAGAAGTTCGACTTCTGTTTTAAGGAGACCGTTCTCTTTTTGAGTTGTATGACATTCTTGGTTTTCAGTTTCATTATTTTCCTTAAAATGAGATTCCTACATGTTCTGAATGATGTTTTTTAGTTCATCAATCATAACATGAGCTTTCTCTTTTTCTATTTTTTTCTTTTAAAACTTGATCCTTTAAAAGCTACATATTTGAACAAGCAGATTTGAATCATTAAGTAAGCTATCAAAATCTTTTTTCAATTTGTTCGCATAAAAGACATGGTTTAGAATTTATTACCTCCTTGTCTTCAGTATTTGCCATCAAGCATATGTTGGCTTCTTCATCAGATTCATCTGAGTTATCCCATGTAGCCATCATTCATTTCTTTTTGAAAGGAAATCTGTTTGGTGGTTTTTTACTTAGGGGACATTCGGATTTGTAATGTCCCAATTTATTACATCCAAAACATGTGATTTGGCTTTTGTCTACCTCTATTTTGAAGTTTTCCTTTTTATTTGAAAATCCATTTTTGGACTGATCCCTTCTTCTCCACATTCTTTGTATCTTACTTGTAAGACGAACTATTTATTCATCAACATCTACCTGTTCAATTTCTTCTGAATCTTCATCTGGTTGCAGTGGCACATTTTCTTGGGAGTCTTTTAAGGCTATTGTTTTGTCTTTCTTGGTTTGTTTGTCTTCTTGTTATAGCACTTCATGTGCTCGTAGACTTCCAATAAGCTCTTCCAGTCGTAGGCTTGGCTTATGGCTGTTACCATTGGTCTCCATATGATTGGAAGACATCTCATGATTTTTCTTACTCTGTCTTGTACTGAGTAAGCTTTGCCAAGAAAATGCATCTCATTTATTTTAGTTGTGAACTTTGAGTACATCTCATCAATAGTTTCTACTTCATGCATTTCGAAAAGCTCAAACTTTATTATGCCAATGTCTATTCTTGTTTCTTTGACATGGCTTGTTCCTTCATGATGAGTTTGCAATGTATCCCATACTTCTTTAGTAGTGTTGCATTCATCAACTATTTCGTTTTCGTCCCTACTTAAAGCACAAGATAAAAATAGTTGAGCTTTAGAATTTAAGAGTACCATGGTTTTATCTTCACCTGTCCAATTTGCTTCTCATTTTCTATCTGATGTTGGATCAGCTTGGTTTACTCTTGGAATGAAATCTCCTTCTATTATGATACGCCACATTCCTGTATCTTGAGATTTCACAAACAACTGCATCTTGTTCTTCCAGAAATAGTAATCTGTTCTATCAAAGTAAGGTGGTCTGTTTGAAGATCCTCCTTCAACAATGTATTTTTCATTTGACAATTTTTCTTCTAGATCTTTACTCTAGCACTTGTTAAAGTGTTTAATCTTTAGAGACCTAGCTCTGATGCTAAAGTGTTTAATCTTTAGAGACCTTGTTAAAGTGTTTAATCTTTAAATTGATCTGGAGTTTTGATTCTGTCAAAACAGCTTGGAGAATGATGATGAACTTCTACATAATGTTAATGAAAATTCTGGAGATTGATAATCAATCTAGAGTCCTAGTCTTTGAACTTTCTAGAGATTGATAATCAATATGGAGGTTTAGTCTTGATCATTCTGGATGTCTTGCTGATTAATCTGGATGTCTTGTACATTTCAAGATCGTTTATCTTTCTTTGACAATTTAAGTTGGAGAAGGTTCAGATCTATTTGGTTTTGCTAATTCGTGATCTTCTCTTTTTGTGATTCGAGTAGTTTCTTTGAATCTGATCATCTCAATTTGTTCCTTGCCAAGTGCTGATGATATACATGTGAAATCATGAGGCTAAAACTTCTTTTAACTAATGGAGATTGATTGTTCTTGGGGCTGTGATAATCAGTCTTGGTCCTGGAGAACATTCTCCATTTTTACTGATTTTGTCCAGAATGTTCTCTTTTCTTATCTGTTCAGTTTTTATCTTTTTTGGCTTATTTCTTTGCTTTGCTTGGCTCCTATCTTTGAATTAATACACTCAAAATCACAAGTTAAATTAACATAACATTTAGAATCATAATTAACATTCTTAATTAACTTTTTGTTTGTTTTCATCAAAACATTAAATTGAGATTTTGTCTCAACACTCACAAGCTCAAAATTTCAAATTCATCTTGGAGTTCAAACTTCAAAGAGAGAAACACTTGTTCAAATAAGAAATACTTTCTGAGTGTTCTTTTCTTAGAGTGTGAGAGTTATTAATATTATCAGCTTTCTTAGAAGCATCTACTCAAGTTCCAATCTTTTGTATCCAACCCGATAGTGGTTTAATTCCTTCTTCATGAATTAGCTAAAATATCACTAGAAGGAGGGGTTGAATAGAGATATTGTACCATTTTTAAATTTCTTTTTCTCTTAACTTTATACCCTCTGTGTAAGGATACTAGATGGGTAGAGGATAAACTGTATTTTAAAATGAAATGAAAGTTAGGCAAAAATAAAGTGATAAGAATTTAGATGACACACACAGATTTATACTGGTTCACCCAAAATGGGTTACGTGAAGTCCTCACTTACTAGTGAGTATTTTCACTAAGGGAAAAAAGGTTTGTCCTCCAAAGGGACTCTTTTCACTATGTATTTTCTTAGCCTCACCAGGCTTACAACAACAATTTCTCTTCTTAGTTTAGAGTACTTTGCACAACTATCAACAAGTTAATATCAACTTAAAGATATACAGAATTTTTTAGAGATTTGATAAGAGTGGATTTTTTCATCTTAGATATACTTTCTAGGATATTGATATGAAAGATATAATTATGATTAGTAGAAATTATGTTGAGGATAAGATTGATTATCTCAACTTTGATCTTTGGCTTTTGTATATTTTTTTGTTGTGTTTCATGAGTATGAGATCATCTCTATTTATAGAAGTAATGAAGCTTCAAATATGAAGAAAAGCACAAAGTGTCTGTTGGAGACTTTATTAATTGCCCATGGTCTATTTTTGGAATTGCAAGTATGCCCTTCAGCTGTCCTTGTTAAAAAAAAGGTTGCGAGGATGAGTGCTTTGGTCTATCCTTGGGTAGGAGGATGAAGCTTCCATTAATTATGATGTGACTTGTGCTTTTTGACTTTTTTTCTTTCCCAACACTGTAGTATCTTGCTTTATGAGTCAAGGACATTGCTTTTTGTACTTTTATATTTTTTTTCACGTGCAAGGATGAATAGTTTACGTGAATTCATACTCTTTTCTGCTTTGTTTATCCTTTGTCGTACGTTCATCCTTTTATTAGCATTGTTTGTCCTCTGATATACATTCGTCTTCTTGTCAGTTGTATCCTCTAACATATATTTATCTGGTCTTTGTTCATCCTCTTTCGTAGATAACATATTAATATGTGTTAAAACATTCCATTTGGTCAAGAAAGTGAGGAACCTATTTTCTAATTTTAATACACTCAAGAACACATGTTAGATAACACACAAAATTAGAATCTTTGAAACAATTTTGTTATCAGTAAAACATTCGAGAGAGATTTTGTCTCAACACTTCAATCTGAGATTGTCACGTTGTTAGGAGAAGAATTGGTTGTAGGGTCAAGGTGGTTAGTTCCTTCCTCAATCTGGGGTTGTCAGGTTGTTAGGAGAAGACTTGACTTGTTGAGTCAACGTGGTTAGTTCCTCAAAAGTCTGGGGTTGTCAGGCTGTTTGAGAAGATTGACTTGGAGGGTCAGGTGCTTTGTAATTCAAGGTAAAAGAAGGCAAGTTAGTGGTGAACCAAGATAAATCTATGTGTCAAATTATTTATGCTTTCATTGATTGCTACCTCTGAATCTGATTGATTCTTATCCAAGTAATTCATAAAAACCAACCAGCCTTCATCAAATTGACAAAAAGTTATAAACTTTGTCAAACACAATTCAAACCCCCTTCTCGTGTTTGCCCCTTTAATTTGTTCATGAATTCAAAACCGTATCACAAAAGAAGTTACATGATTTCACACTAAGGGACGTGACCAACATAAAACTGAAATAAATATTTAATTGGAGGGGAACAACACTAAGGGACGTGACCAACATAAAACTAAAATAAATATTTAATTGGAGGGGAACAATGAGCCGATGAGAAAATATGGAAGATAATTATATCATGGAAGAAGAAGTCAATGAATGCAATTATTGAAATGTTATGTTATGAAACTATATAGTCATATGATGATGAATGCAATACCAAAATATTAAATTGTAGAAAAGTGAAGAAAAGAGATAGTACATTGTGAAATTATGGAAGACAATTATGTTATGGAAGAAAAAGTCAGTGAATGCAATAATTGAAATGTGATGTTATGAAACTATATAGTCATATGATGATGAATGCAATACCAAAATATTAAATTGTAGAAAAGTGAAGAAAAGAGATAGTACATTGTGAAATTATGGAAGACAATTATGTTATGGAAGAAAAAGTCAATGAATGCAATAATTGAAATGTGATGTTATGAAACTATATGGTCATATGAAGAGAATGCAATACCAAAACATTAAGTTGTAGTAAAGTGAAGAAAACAAGTAGTACATGCTTAAAAAACAAAAGGTTGGTAGAAATGTAGATAAAAGAAGGCAAAGAGAAGATAGAATTTGGAGGTTGACATGTTGAAAATTTGGCTAATGTGGAACAAAGACAACTACATGACACATGCAATAATGACGAGTCAGCGCAAGAAAATTAGAAGCTGATTTAATATATTATAATAGATTCTCTATAATCAAATATTGTCGAACCATAAATGATTTATTGTTTAATAAATTTAACAACTATTACATTATTTACTTGTAATCGACTATTGAATCTGATTTCTTGTTTGAGATCAATGTTCTAGTTATTTTTATGGCTTAAATAACTTTTTAGTCCTTTAGATATTTTTATTTACTTTTATTCCTTATTTCGAAAAGTTTTTGAAAAATAATGACACTTTTAGTTCCAATAAAATCAAAATTAGGATTAAAAGTTAATAAATTTTTTAATAAATTAAATTTAAAAGGTCATAATTTTAAAAGAACTAAAAACATATTTAATCATATTTTTATGTACTGTTATCACATAGAAGTTAAAATTATTGGTAACTCCTTGTTTTTGGAGGATCAGCCAAACAATTAAAAATAAAAACTTAAGATTTTGTGAATTTTGGATTCAAATAAACGTGGAGTTCATATTGTTTTCCAAAATTTCTTTAAAACATTCTTCTAATTTTATACAATAAACTATACAATCTTTTAATAAATCATATTTTGTTTAACAAAAATTAACGAGTGGTTGGCATGATTCATTTACACTATTATTTCTACAAATCAAATTAAGCTAGAAAAGAACAAACGAGGAAAGATGAATGCTTGAAAACATTTCTCTAGCTTTATTTGAAATTCAAAATTAAATATCGATCGCAAGTTTAAAATTTAAAAGTATTTGAATCGCAAAATGAAGAAATACTAATTATTATATCATAAATTGTTATCAATTAATACATGAATCATGTTAATATTTTTAAATACTCACACGGATGAAGCCATACCATGATGTGTATTGATTAAATACATTTTAGTGTATATTTCTTTTCTTTTCTTTTGACAAAATCTATAGTTGTTTAATAAAAGACGAGAAATGTTGTAAGTCCAAGCTCGGGAGTTTGCAATTGTATAAGTTAATTATGATGGTATTTACTGTTTTTTTTAAAATAAAAAAGAAGCATTTAAAGCATAACACTCGTCAATATAATCTTTCATAATATTGAATAATTTAGCACGACCTTTTTTAAACAAGAAGATGAGATTCTTTTATATAAATTTAGTTGTTGGAATATTTCGTCGCACTTGCAACTAAGCTCTAGTGTGCTCTTTCAATCTCATTTTTGTTTCGTTGATTATAGTTCTAAGTTAAATTCATTTAGGGAGATCAAGAATTATGTCTAAAAAAAAAGGTTGACAATCACATACATGATGATCTTGTCCAGCGCGTTACGACAAAATTGTATATAAAATCTTTAAAACGGTTTGGAGTTGTTTGTAAATAATGGATTTTCTTATTTAAAAATCCACATTTCATGGACATCTATCACAACAAGTTTTTGTCCAATAATCATTTTAATTATGATTTTGTATCTCTTTGCTTTCAACTGAATATGGTGGGCAAGTTCTTTGCCGCTTTGTTTCTTGGAATAGACAAAGCTCAAACTTGTTTGATTTTAACAATTTTGTGATTCTCTTTCTCTTGGCTGTGTTTCCCTACCCTCTAAGATTATATGATAAAATTAACATCTTTTATTAGTAGATTATTACTCCCTCTACTCTTTTACAATTTGGTCTCTGGTCTCAACTTTTTGTATAATGTAATATCTCGATTTTTTACAGCAATAATATATTTTAAAAGAAAATTAACTTTAAAATTATACTCTTAAATTCTTAATCACAAAATAACTAGTGAATTATTTTATTTCTTAAATAGCTCTTTTCAGAACCAATAAAAAGCAACTTGTTTGGACGTAACAGAATCTTTCAAGAAAAACATCTTTACTCCAAAAGAAAATTTTCATCAATTAAATTACAACGGTAATGGTTTCAAAACTAACAGTTTGACTGCATCTAAGTTGATGATTACGACTCTTAAACGAAGGCTGTTAGGTACGAATGACCTATTAGCTACACAAGTTGTCTGCATTTAACTGGTGTCCAAGTCACGGATCTGCTACGTCTTCGTGCATTTAACTTGTTCCTTAAAGTCTAAGGCGTCAACTCGGTTTCACAATAATAGTAAAGGTCCCCATTCCAAAAATAACATATATACATATACAAAGCATATACCATATACAGAGTAAACAAATTGTACATGTATCAATTACGATGAATCATATACATGCATGCATTACCATATATTCACAACACATATTGTGACACCCTAACCCAAAATACTTTAACAGTAACATTTTAAAAATACTTTTAAATGCACATTCACATTGGAGAGAAAATCACTTAAATAAGAGGGTAAAACTTCTTTCGAATTTCATTATATAATTAAAAACAATGGTTTAAGGTGTCACATTCATACAAATACACATTACAACTCAAAATAATATTACATTTCCTTCTTATAATAATAAAATAGAATAAACTAAAATTTATTTTTTAAAATACATCGTTCACATCCTAGTCCAAAGACATAATTAAATACAAGATAATACTTGTTTATCAATAATTTTATAAAAATATATTTCAGTTTAAGACTCAGTAAAATATAAATGGAGACTCCCCACTGATATCACTTATCAAAGCATAGATCACCAATTGACAACCTGTAATATGTTTTGGCAAACACACACAAACAAACAACGAATGAGATGAATTTCGAAATCACGATGATAGTATAGTATAAGTAAGGAGAACACACAAGTAATCAACATAGAGCTATATCAAACACATCAGGGTATATCAAAATATTCAAGGAAATAATATCATATTATAACTTCAAAATCACTAAAGGAAAATCAATATTTTATTATAACATCGAATTACTTAAGAGAAATTGTTATCACATTAGATACTTTTTAAATACAACAATACAATCACAAGAAGATGCAATGTTATGCATGTTTTTATGAACAACTAAGGCAACTCCCACACATAAAATCACCAATACCAATAAGGAAAATAAAGTTGCCACAAAGACAATTTCACACAGAAAATCACCCATACCATAAGGATGTATTATCAAAATTAAATATTCTCACACAACCCACTAAGTCATGTCATATGCTTCAAAAGTCACTTATACAAAATCATCACCTCATTCAAAAATCACTAAGATCATACATCACATGTTCTTATCATGAAAATCGTATATTCATAAAAAATCATAATAAAAATCAAAACTTTCACCTTACATATCACGAAGATCATATATTCATAAACAACTATCACAAAGATCAAAGCTTTCACCATACATATCATGAAAATCAAACATTCATAAAAAGTATCACAAGAATCAAAACTTAAATCTCTTACTTCATAAAAATTTAAACTTTCATCACATACATATAAATTCAAACTTTCTCCACATATATCATAAAAATTAAAACAATCATCATATGCCACATAGAAATTCAAACTTTTTCACATATACCATAAAAATTAAGACTTTCAACATATAAAACATAAAAACTTAAACTTTCTCCACCTATAATGCACATTTGCAGAATTTAAATCACACAACATCTTATAAAAGTTTCTAATCCATATTTTAATCGTCCAAGTTCCAATATTTTATTTTAATTCAATTATTACTAAATTGAGCTACCATCGTGTGTAGCGAGCTCCAGATGAATTGTTTGGAAATACGACTCTTTTGTTTATCTCACATTATAGTATACTCTTGAATTCAAACACCCTCTCACCCTTTACTTTATTTTGACGCTTTCACATGCTAATCCAAGTAGACAAGAGAAAAGAATATGCTCATTTGACTCTTCGTCCTCCGATCGGTCAAACTTGATTATTTAATGTTAAAGGTCAAAATTAAAATATGAGAAGACACTCTAAAAAGGTCAATTTCGAAATTGGTTCAAAGAAACTTACCACATGTCAGAAAAATAAGAGCATAGCCTCATTGCCATTTAATGTTTTCATCATAGATTGATCTGAACCACCACGGTCCATTCAAAACCAAAGTGCAACACATATTAATCAATTAATTAGTGATTAACAATAATAGATCATAGCTTATTTTAATAATAATTTTCTGCAACCAAATATTGTCCATCCATAAATAATTTATTATTTAATATATTTAACAACTATTACATTCTTTACTTGTAATCAACTCTTGAATCTGATTTCATGTTTTAGGTCAATGTTTTAGTTATTTTTATGGTCAAATAAACGTGAGTTCATATTGTTTTCCAAAATATCTTAAAAAAATTCTTCTAATTTTATACAATAAACTATACAATCTTTTAATAAATCATATTTTTCTTAACAAATATTAACGAGTGGCTGACATGATTGATTTATACTATTATTTCTACAAATAAGATTAAGCTAAAAAAGAACAAACGAGGGAGGGAAGAAGAATGTTTCAAAAGATTTCTCTAGCTTTATTTGAAATTCAAAATTAAATATCGAAACAAGTTAAAAATTAAATAGTATCATGCTGATTTGAAATGACAAAATGAAGAAATACTAATTATTTTAACATAAATTGTTATCAATTAATACATGAAACATGCAAATATTTTTAAATGACAATATTTTGAAATACACCTTTAATTGTACATGGGTGAAGTCATGACGTGTATAGATTAAATACATGTTAATGTATATATTTTTTGACAAAATGTATAGTTATATAATAAAAGACCAGAAATAATTTTAAGTCTTAGCTCGGGAGCTCGCAGTTGTGTAAGTTAATTATACTAATATTTATTGTCTCTTCTAAGACAACAAAAAAGATGCATTTAAAGTATAGCACTCGTTCATGTAATCTTTTGTAATATTTAATAATTCAGCATGAACTTTTTTAAACAAGATGATGAGGTTTTTTTATATATAAATTCATTGGCTAGAATATTTTGTAACACTCGAAACTAAGCTCTATTGTGTTCTTTCAATCTCATTTTGATTTCCTTGATTATAGTTCTATGTCAAACTCATTTAGGGAGATGAAGAATTCTATGTCTACCAAAAACAAGAAGGTTAGTAATCACATACCTAATGATCTTGCCGAGTGCATTTTGACAAAATTGTCTATAAAATCTTTAAAACGATTTGGAGTTGTCTGCAAATCATGGATTTGGCTATGATTTCCTGAAACATAGTGAGACTGATCCAAAGAAATTCCATTTTCTAACCTAAAAATCTTGATTTTAAGGATTACATTCGTTTCTCCGAGGTCTTTCATATCAAAGTTATTACACAACAATGATTTCACAATATTTACAGCATGAATGTTTGAATCAAATATGAGTAAGTCGTCTTCATAAAGACATATGATAGTGCAAATGCAATTTTCAGATTTGTAATGAATACATTTGTCACTTTCATTCATTTTAAACTCATTTGATATAATCAAGTCATCAAATTTTTCATGTCATTGCTTAGGAGCTTGTTTAAGACCATACAGAGCCTTATCTAACTTATAGACCTTGTCTTCTTACCCATGAATTACAAAACCTTCAGGTTGTTCCATATAGATTTCTTATTCCAGGTCACCATTTAAAAAACTTGTTTTAACATCCATCTGGTGTATCACCAGGTTATGAATAGCTGCAAGTGATATGAGTACTCTAATGGATGTTATTCTAGTGACTGGTGAAAAAGTGTCGAATAAATCTATATTTTCTCTTTGTCTTAAACCTTTGGCTACAAGGCGTGCCTTATATTTATCAACAGTTCCATCGAGTTTTAGTTTCTTTTTCAATATTCATTAACAACCTGTTGATTTGCAACCATGAGACAAGTCTACAAAATGTCAGGTCATGTTAGACTCTAGAGAATCGATTTCATCATTTATTACTTCTTGCAATAAATATGCATTCAAAGATGACAAAGTTTCTTAAAGATTTGCAGGATTCTCTTCTAAGGTATAGGCCCTATAACGGGAACATGACTTGGTTCGCTGCCCCCACTATTTCTCAATTTGAAAGGGAATTTATTTTCATAGAAGTCAACATCATTTGACTCTAAGATCACTTTCGTATTTAGGTCATAAAACCTATACGCCTTGTTCTTTACTACATACCCAATGAATACACATTTATAGCCTCTAATGGCGAGTTTAATTCGCTTGGGATCAGGGATTCTAACATAAGCCAGACAGCCCCAAATTTGAAAATAAGACAAGTTCAATTGTCTTTTCTTCAATATCTCATAAGGAGATGTTTTGGTTTTAGATTTGGAAACTCTATTCAAAACATAGAAAATAAGCAATATATTTTTCACATACCAATGAGATGCAGCACTAGAGTTAAGCATACTAGCAACAACTAGTTCAATAAGAGTTTTATTCTTTTTTTTCACTTTACCATTCACTTCAAACAATTATGGTGCAACTATTCCATGTATAATTCCAGGCAATTTATAAAACTTATTAAACAAACTATAATCATATTTGGAACCACTTAATCTTTCTACTAAATTGATTTTCAATTTCAGTTACAAAAATCTTTAACATGTCAAGCGTTTCCCTTTTATTTTTCATTTCTTGCTAACGTCCCATCAAGTTCATATATATCAAAGTTTAATAAATCTAAAGACTCAGATTTTCTAACTGCGAATTTATGTGAACTCTTTGTTATTTTAGCTTGACTACAAAAATCACATTTTTCAAAATCATTTAAAAAATAACTTTGGAATTAAACCTAAGTTACTTAAGTTTGAAATCAGATGTGTTCACATCATATAGTCTAACATGTCAAAAATTAAAATCACACAACATGTAAGCAGGAGACATTTTATTGATTTCAACATTCAAACAGAAGGAGATATAATAAATTTCAACATTTAATTTAAATATGCCATGAACGAGGTACCTTAATAGATAATCTCATGAGTTATCTTCAGAATTTTACAAGAGTGAGCCTCCACGAATCTGTCATCGGTCATCTGATACTCTAATACTTGAGGTAGCAACTCACAGTATTACTGGAACTATAGTAGTTATACAGATCATCAACAACTCCATTAAGAATATAATTCTTATCATTATTCTCTCATGGGTTAATTCTCTAGCTTTCTTATCCTCCACTGAAACAATTTATTGAAATCAGAGGCAACCAAACCAAATCCAGTAATCTCTTTGGTTGACATGGTAGAAAGAAGCGTCTTAAAATTGTTGTTTATTGAGTTTCAGAAAACTGTTTAAAATCACAATTTATGCCACCAAAGATATTATTGGGTTGAGTCGCGGACTAGGTCGCTCTCTTTAAGACATTTCGCGGCACTGCCCAAATCGTGCAAGGCAGACTATCAACTACGAAGTCCCCAAGATAAAACAACCCATATTCACTATATCAGAGTTCCACTACACCATAGAAAACCGTTCTAGAATTACACCCTCAATATGGCGGTTAAAGCCACTCAATATGACCATTAAAGTTGTGACACTCTAAATTTTATAAATACTTTATTTAATTAATTTAATAGGATTTTAAAGGATTAATTTAGTATTAGTGGTGTTTTAAAATTTATGTTGATAAATAAATATGATTAATTTCCTTTAATTTTATATACATGCTATGACATAGTGATTTTTATACATATTTTTTTTAATTTAGTAATTAATATAAATTATTGACATCATACTTATTTATTTTATCGTTTTAACCATTCTCCAAAAATAGTAGTGTTAATGTGACTATTTTGGAAAATAGTATTTTAAAAAAATTATGGTGGTAATTATGAGAATGAGAGTTTTAACTACTAATATGTTTTTAAAATGTTAATTATTTTAGTTGGTAAAATATTAGCCTGAAAGTATAACTAATATTTTGTAGATAAAATTTTATTTTAAGAAATGTTGAGAAAGAGTTGTGGTTATTTAAAAGACTTTAAAGTAAAAAAAAAAATTATTTATTTGGTTTTATAGACTTCACTTGAGTTGTACCCCCGGTTCCTACAGCCACACATCCCGTGTTTTGCGATGCCTCTCACTTTTTTTATCGGTTTCTATTGGGCTATTCCTAGGGTTCACAAAAAGTTAAAATGTTTTCCATTTGTCGTAGAAACAGCGATCTATACCATCAAGTAGTCATCTCCCGATCTCTAATCCTCACAGAAATTGACTATTGATTTAGTTCTTGGTCTTCACTACAATCATGCATGAGAGATTAAGACAAAACATTATGAGCACCGTCTTCATTTTAATTGGGATTAAATCCAAGGAATCGCAATCATGGCCTGTATTACAAAACATCTTGGAAAAGCGAAGCCACAACTAATATATTAGTCCAGTTCCTGGCTTACTCCTACTATTTTAAGGAAGGATTTGGGATCCACTTCTTGGACTCATCTAATGGGGGTGATGATCACGTACATATTTCAAGTTTGATGAGTCCTTGTGCGTGCTTCCGTATTTGTTCCAAGGAATTGCTTTTACTTGGTCCATATACTTATCTCTTTTAAACATGCCTACAAACATCCTTTGATCATAGAATTAGCATTCAAAAGTATTATTGGCGCGGCTGTTTATTAGGAAAAACAACTTGCATAAATTTTGTTTCAAGAAACAAATATCATCCTTGGATTTCCATCGTCGAAACCTTCAAGAAGCACTACTCAATTGCATTTTTCGGTAAAGTCGATGTCCGACCCTTCCGGCGCTCCAATGAGTCGGTGAGACCTTTTTGCAGTTTTTTTTTTAACTTTGTCATTTTGACTCCTCAAATTATTATTAATTATTTAACATTGATTTTTATGCTCTGCATAATTTATCAGTCGTGTCTCGGCGGTTTTGTGAACTCACCGTCTATTCGGATTCGTTCGCTGTACGTTGTCCAGTTGCTGTTGAAAACTCCCATTGATTCCTGGGTTTGATAAAGCGTCAAAACAAGGTAAGGGGTGAGAGAGTGTTTGAATTCATGAGAGTAATATATTGTGAGATGAACGGGAAAACCGTATTTCCTAACGATTCATCCGGGGCTTGCTACGTACGACAGTAGCCCTTTGAGGGATAAATTAATTAATGTGCAAATATGGAAATTGTGAGATTAAAATATACAACAGAAATATTTGTAAGGTGTTGATTGATTTAATTTCTTTAAATATGTGGTATTTGATGTTATTGTGATATTGAGTGTCGAATTAATTTTATGTATATGTTTGATTCGATGAGTTTATGTGATATGATGATAAAAGATGGATGTGTTGTGATAATTTTATGTGACGATGACGATGTATGAATAATAATTGTGACTTCATAAATTTATGATAAGTTTATGTGATGAGTTACGATTGATGATAGTGATGTTCTAAATTTGTGATGCGTTATGTAATGATGATGATGTGTGATTTATAATAGTGATGTTATGAATTGGTGATGAAAAGATTGAAGTAACCTCTGATGAAATAATTGTGATTCCAATTTGTGTTTGAGATGACGGTCTTAATGGAGTATCATAGGCCAACGAGGGGAGAAAATAAATATTGAGAATTTGTGAAGTGGAGATTATTTTGTCATCATATAGGTAGGGCCTGACAAACCTAGCGATTCCGGGGAAGTACAACTGAATTGAGCCTGATCGTGGCGGTCTACTGTTGAGCCTTAAGGCAAGATTGTTAGACCTTGGAGGTATTCGGGTGGGGAATTCCTAGGTGACTTGGAGGTAGCACTCCAAATGTCGAGAGCTACCATGCAACACACGTTTACCTCGAGGGTTGAGTTGAGGGGATCTATGAGGACAGGGCCAATTTGAATTGTCCGTCCATCGGAATGGTGGCATGGTATCATGGCCTCCTAACCAAGTACTTCAGAGTTAGAATGGTACCACATTGTGAAGTAGAGTCTAAGCTCATGCATAGCATTGCATTTTCTTGTGATTGTTTTGTTGTGATTAACATGTGTCGTGTGCGATAATAATAATTTCTGTGATGATTTGATGTTATAGTGAAATGTATTGACTTTCCTTGAGTGGTTTTGACTATATAACGTGATGTTTTTCTTTGAAGAGTGTTTGTGTAATGATACGGTTTATTGATGATTAATTGCGTGTTCTTCTTACTTGTATTATACTATCAACATGATTTCAAAACACACCTCCTTCGTTGTTTGTGTTTGACTGGCTTGGCCCTGCGTTTGCGAAATCGCAGTTATTACAGGTTAATGAGTCTTGAAGTTCAAATTTGAGAGAAGCCCCGCTCTGATAGGTGACACCGGGAATGAGAGTCATAAGTTGTATTTTTATTTGTTTAATTAGAAACAACTTTTTGTATGAAACCTTATAATTAGTAAATTTTTGGAATTGAATTAAGAAATTCTAGTTAAATCAAATTTTATGGAGATTGCACTATTTTATAGGAGGAAAAAGTTTAAAGTGTTCATTTTGAATTTTGAAGAATGTGAATCTCAAATTAATTATAATTTTTTTTTATTCCCTTGAAAACATATTTGTTTTATCAGCTGCAAATTAAAGTTAAAAATTCTATTATAAATTATTATATATTATTTTGGGGTTTAGGGTGTCACAAAAGTCACTCGCAATTTGGTACTATGACTACAACACAAAAAACCAGTCATAAGTGTATTAGGAACACTAAAAATCGATGGAACTACGGCATAACAACCGCTTTAAAAACAAAGGGACTACGACATAAAAACTGCTCTAAAACCGAAGGGACTACGACATAACAACCGCTCTACAAACTAAGGGACTACGACATAAAAACCGCTCTAAAAACGAAGGAACTACGACATAACAACCGCTCTAAAAACGAAAGGACTAAAGCATTACAACCGCTATAAAAATGAAAGGACTACGTCATAACAACCGCTCTAAAATATCGAAGGGACACAAAGAAAGGGGAGAAGTGCCTTGAAAATTTGGCGAGCATAATAGAAAAGAGAAAAAAAAGAGAAAGTTGGAATATTCATCAAACTTTGGTGTATTTTTCACAATAGTTTGAAACTCATTATATAATGATGGAAGCAAACCCACATATGTTTTCTATCCAATGTGAGACTTTAGTATTTATAAAGTTGAAAACTACTCAAAATATGAGAGTTTTCCAATGTGGGACTTCAAAAAAATTTATTTCCAATGTGGGACTTGAATTTAAAATAAAAAATTTCTTTCCACTTGAATTTAAAAAAATGTTTCTTTTCAATGTGGGAGTTCAACAAATTTTTAAATTCACACAATAACATACTCTATGTTCCAACACAACGCAATCACAAGAAGATGCAATGCTATGCATGCTCTTAAAAACTATATGATCCAGATATTATACATGTCACTAAGGCAACTTCCACACATAAAATCACCAATACCAATAAGGAAAATAAACTTGCCACAAAGACAACTTTCCCAAAGAAAATCACCCATACCCTGAGGGTGTATTATCAAAATTAAATATTTTCACACAACCCACTAAGTCATTTCATATGCTTCAAAAGTCACTTATACAAAATCATCACCAATGGCGGAGCTTCTTTAGGGCATAGGGTGGCCACGGCCACCCCAAATTTTTCAGTATAATTTTAAAAAATACTATTACTTAATTTTTAAAAAAATACTACTTTTCTTACTTTATATATAAGAGACATTTGACTTGTAATTTTCTCAATAAAAATTGATGTATTTGATATATTTTATGGACCAAATCAAGGTCAGACTTTAATCATGTGCAAAACCAGGTGATCCAAAATTTTATATTTGTAAGTTTTGTACCCAAATTCTAAAATTACTCTTCTAATTCCATTAGATATTTCACTTTATCTTCTATGTATTTGTGGGGATTAGCATAGGATGGTGGTCTCCACGTCAAATGTAAAATTGTGATCTGACATATAATTTGGAGGAAACTTTTACATATGAACTTGATTAAATGTAAGTAGTTAAATTTTATAAAAACAAAAATATTTATGTTAAAAAAATTGAAAAATGAATAATTATTAATT
Source organism: Cicer yamashitae (assembly GCA_037974755.1). Classification (NCBI taxonomy): domain Eukaryota; kingdom Viridiplantae; phylum Streptophyta; class Magnoliopsida; order Fabales; family Fabaceae; genus Cicer; species Cicer yamashitae. The sequence continues at coordinate 21,085,733 of JBBPBQ010020324.1, forward strand.
GTGACAAAGTTGTTAAAATCAAATTATATAAGTCTATAAAATAATTGTGGTTTAATATATGCTAATTGATGATGAATTTCGACTAAACATGACATGACATATGTTAATAAATATGTTAATTAATATAGATATTGTAGTGTATGTTGTTGTAATTTTGGGATCAATAATTGGTGTATTTTATGAGTAGAATTTTTTATATGAGTTGAATTGTGGTTGTTGGGTTATCGTTGTCTAGATGTATATTTGAGTCTAATATGTGAAGGTGACATGCTATTTGTGCATCTTCTCTTGTTACACGAATTAACTTAATCAAATGGCATGCATCGTGTAGATTGTATCATATAGATAGGTATGTGTAGATCATCATTGCATAATGTAGATTGATGTGTATATGGACTAAAATTTATTTTACCAATTTTTTTCATTATTGAAATTCTATTTTTTTTATTAGGCTCAATTCTTAAGATTAGAATAGGATCTCCAAAATTTTTAAGAAGACCGTGGACCAAAAACATAAATTTTTGTAGACCAAATTATAATCCAGATGTCTATTATAAATGAACCGGAGGGAATAATTTATAAAAAAAATTATAAACTAAAATAAATTTTCCAACCTAAATTCCACTTCATTTTCAATTACTAAAAATGTAAACCAAAATTTGATCTACTACCTCTCTCCAATATATTTTTGTAAATTTACAACTTAAAATTCATATATGCAATACAATAATATACTTTTTATTTATCTATTAAAATTTTAAAATTTCAGTCACCCCAATGTTTCAATTCAAGATCCGCCACTGATCATCACCTCATTCAAAAATCACTAAGATCATACATCACATGTTCTTATTATGAAAATCGTATATTCATAAAAAATCATCATAGAAATCAAAACTTTCACCTCACATATCATGAAGATCATATATTCATAAACAACTATCACAAAGATCAAAGCTTTCACTATACATATCATGAAAATCAAACATTCATAAAAAGTATCACAAGAATCAAAACTTAAATCTCTTACTTCATAAAAATTTAAACTTTCATCACATACATATAAAATTCAAACTTTCTCCACATATATCATAAAAATTAAAACAATCATCATATGCCACATAGAAACTCAAACTTTTTCACATATGCCATAAAAATTAAGACTTTTAACATATAAAACATAAAAACTTAAACTTTCTCCACCTATAATACACATTTGCAGAATTTAAATCACACATCACCTGATAAAAGTTTCTAATCCATATATTAATCCTACAAGCTCCAATTTTTTATTTTAATTCAATTATTACTAAATAGGGCTACCATCGTGTGTAGCGAATCCCAGATGAATTATTTGGAAATACGACTCTTTTGTTTATCTCACATTATAGTATACTCATGAATTCAAATACCCTCTCACCCTTACTTTATTTGACACTTTCACACGCTAATCCAAGTACACAAGAGAAAAAAATATGCTTATTTGACTCTTCGTCCTCCGATCGGTCAAACTCGATTATTTATGGTTAAAGGTCAAAATTAAAATATGAGAAGACACTCTAAAAAGGTCAATTTCGAAATTGGTTCAAAGAAAGTTACCATATGTCATAAAAATAAAAGCATACTACCCTCGTTGCCATTTAATGTTTTCATCATAGATTGATCTGAACAACCACGGTCCATTCAAAACTAAAGTTCAACACATCATCAATTAATTAGTTATTAACAATAATTGATCATAGCTTATTTTAATAATAATTCCCTACAACCAAATATTGTCCAACCATAAATGATTTATTATTTAATAAATTTAACAACTATTACATTCTTTACATTTAATCAACTCTTGAATCTGATTTCATGTTTCATGTCAATGTTTTAGTTATTTTTCTGTTTAATAAATTTCTAGTCCCTTAAATTTTTTTATTTACTTTTATTTTCTATTTCGAAAAGTTCTGAATAATAATGATAATTTTAGTTTCAAAAAAATTAAAATAGGGACTAAAAATAAATAACTATTTTTTAGAGATTAAACTTAAAAAATCATAATTTTATAAGGACTAAAAATATATTTAATCATATTTGTGTCACATAAAAGTTAAAATTATTGGTGATTCGTTGTTTATGAGAATCAGCCACAACAATTAAATATAAAAGGTTTAAATATGTTTTTGGTCCTTGCAAATAATCTTTGCTTTGATTTTAGTCCCTGTAATTTTTTTTTTTTATTTATACCCTTGCAAATTCTAACGAGTTTTAAAAAAGTCCTTTATGAATCTTTTTTAGTAAAAAAATGGTGACATGGCTAATTTTGGATGAAGTAGCACATGGTGACCGTGTAATTGTTGTTGACTAGACAATATTTAATATTTAAAATTAAAATTCATTTTATTAACTTATTTAGTTATTTAATGAAAAACTTTAAACTAAATAATACTACCATTTTAATTATTACTTGCAACGATTCAGTACACTTGTTGAAAAACTATCACAAGTAAGTAATACTTATTTCATTGAGAATCAATAGTACTTTGAAGGTGCAAACACGAGAAGAGGGATTGAACTGTGTTTGTCTAAGTTGGATTCTTTCTTGGATTCTTTCTCCACCCTAAATGAATAATTTATATAAAGATTTGTCTCAAAGTGTCCTTCAAAGATTAAAATCATTTTGATCAGAAGGCAAACTTTACGCAAGCAAATAGACTGCAAAATTTTAATCTAAAAGGAGGCAAGACAAATTATGATCGATGATTATGCTGTTGTTGTGCACAAAGATTGTGAAAATGTCACTTATATATATTATTATAATATAATAATAAATTGGAAAAAGCTATGTAAAAGTTTGACACCGAACGGCTGAAACCTTAAAGCGAAATAATGCTTTCAAAGGTAAAATATTCAGTGGCGTCTGCCGAGCACACAAACAAACTAAGCACTTAAAATAAACTCTATTCATTTTTTTTTACATAAAAATAAACTCTATGCATATTAAAATAAAAATAATATAATCAGATCTAATAATTAAAAAAAAACAAAAAAGATACATTAAAAATACATATAAAAATTACAGAAATTAATGAAAAGTAAATAAATCAAAAAGTTAATCCTAACAATAAATTAATGTATGTTAATAGTTAATAATCAAGAATAACGTGAGATCCATGGTCTTTAATATCATCAATCTTCGAAAAAATAATATATTTTGGTGTTAATTCATATCGACTATAGCTGGTCTTTGACATAATCAATTTAACCACGTGTTGATAACTCATTTGAGTGTTGGATTTGGTGGTAACCTCCATAAGCCCCTTACTCAAAAAAATGCTATCGATTTAGAGAAAAAACATAAATTTCTTTGGACAAGGAATTTTTATGAGATAATGTAATTTTTATGATAATTCAAATTCTTCAATATACATTATTTTGCTTGGATAAAAAAATTGGAGAATTTTTAAATGAAATGGATTTTATGAGGTATTTTTTCAAAGCTATATTTAGAAAATTTCAAATACCACATAAAGATAAAGAATTTGAAATATCTTCTTTAACTTATAATATATGAATCACAAAATGGTTCATATAATTTTTTTACATTTACATCTTTGTCCCTATATATTTCAAAATTTACACATTAATTCTTATATTTTCTTCAAGTTTTAAAAAATTGGGCCCTAAAAATTTGCAAAATAAATCTCTCAACTTATCTAAAATTTCAGGTTTTTACCCAAATTTCTATTTTTGTTTTTTTCCTAGAAACTTTTGAAATTTACTAAAAATAGCTTGACTTTAAATATACAATTGTTCCTCAATCTAGTGGAGGGATCTTCTCTTGTCCAGCAAGATTGGAACTCTGAATTCGAACATGTTTGTGCACAATATCAATTGTGTATTCGGAAATGGTCAAAGTATTATGCTTTGGAAAGAAAAATGGTTGGGTATTTTAACTTTTAAGGATCTTTTTCCTACACTTTATGCTGCTACTATCAATTAATTTTGCAATTTAAGTGATATGGGTTCGTTCGGTGCTAATGGTTGATGGTTGGCGATGGTAATTTTTGCAATGTGGAAACTTTGGATCATTGTATGTTTGGCTGTCCAAAATCGACTATTATTTGAAAAGAGGTATGCACTTGATTAGGCATTGAATTAAGTGAGAATTTAACAGAGATTATGCACTTGAATTATTTGTACGCTGCTTGAAACAAAAACAGATTCATAAAACTTTTGTTTGGGTATGGCTTGCCACATGTTAGATCTTATGGAACATTAGAAATGCAATCATATTTAAAGGTGAAATGGTAAAATAGTATGGCCGGGAGTATAAAGATAGTGTCTTGGATATGGATGTTAGGCAAAAAAATGTAGGAAATTTAGCTATAATTTTTCGGATTGGTAGAATAATCATTTTATGTGTATGTAAAGTTTATAATGTATTTGCTTGAATTTTAATGTAATGGGTTGGAATACCCCTTGTACTTTCCGTTAATTAATTTTGTTTATAAAAAAAAATAAACAGTTGTTCAATATTCTAAACAACAAAATTTACAAATGAAGGAAGCACAATTAAAATATTTGAATTGTTTAGAACTTTAAATTTCCTAAAATTTTCAAGTACTTGATTCAAATACATTCTACATTCTTCCTTATTTTGGATTGTGAAATCATCTCTTCTCTTATAATTCTTTTATATAAAAAGAAAAACAAATTAAACACTTTTTAGAAAAATAAATAAAGTGAGTTTGAGTAAATAGTTTAATTAATGCTTGTAAAAAAAAACAGTTTAATTAAGAGCATGTTTTGATTTTGAGTTGGGCAATATTTTCTCGGGTCCCAAAGCTATATCAATGTAATATTTCATGCCTTTGTTTCACATTTTTTTATAAAAAAATCTATTTAAAATCATTTTTTATTATTTGAATGGTTTTTGTTTCAGATTTTTAACAAATTATTTTGTTAAAAAAATTATTGTTTAGCTAAATATGAAAAGCTAAAAATGATAGCTTTTCACAATCGCATCTGCGAGAGAAAGATGTCACACAATTTAAAAATACATAACTTAACTCACTCATGGCAGAAAATGATATAATTACGCTTACATTTTTTTTGAAAAATCCAAAATTACTCACCATCAATTTTTACTTGGTTTTCTCCTCTTTCCTACTTCCATGAGACTCTTATATAGATTTTCATCAAATAAGTTTTTTTTCTCTTTTTCGATTTCCCCACATAGTTTTGTTATTGTTTCTATTCCTTTTATTTGAATCATTTTATCTTTCTTTACTCATATGTTAATACGAATTTATTTTGCTTGTGTGAGTTTATTTTTTGCTTTTTGATGAGTACTTAAGGTTCATTAATTAATTTTAAAATGAGTCTAAGAAATAGATTAAAGTAATAAATTTTGAAGTGACCAATTTGAAATATTTCAATTGTTTCTGTTATAGTAAGTTACGCAACAAATGTTTTAGATATTGACGCCTAGATTCTACCAACTACTAATGACTATCTTAATGACTATGAATAATCAAATTATGACAACATGCTTATGGTAATTTTAGAAAAGAGAGAAATTAATGTATTTAGAAAAATCATGTCCTTAATGATAATTTTGTAGTTTAAAAATCACTTTATAAAATCGTATATAATCAGATTAAAAATCAATTTTTTTTAAAAAAATCATTTTAAAAAAAATCATTTTATTGAGAATAAACAAACAAAAATTAAAAAATTATTTTTAAATAAATATCTAAAAAATAATCTCTAAATTTTTTAAATTAAAAATTATTTTTATTTAAACTCAAACAAATGCACTCATTAAAAAAGCTAGGATTTCTAGATTCAAGTGAACATGAGTTTCCACCTTTGTTTTCCAAATTTCCAAACAATACTAAGGGTTTATTAAACAAACTCTTATGTATAAATTGTTTTATAATCTAAGATAAAATATTGTTAAATTATCTTCATATATAAATTGTAAAAAAATTTTTAATTTTTTACGTCGGTAAATTGTTTTAATAAATTATAGTAAAAGTTTATAAACATGAGTTATTTATATACTCTCTCAAACACGCATATGAGAACATACATCAATAGATTGGTCCAAATAAATTATGATATCAAAACACACATTATGGATAATTTACGTTAAAATCTAACTAAAAAATCTCGACAGAAAAAATTTAGTGAAAAAAAAAACTATAATATCATTTATCAAGAAACTCTCTTGTTAAAAAATCTTACCAAAATAATTCAGTGGTATAAAACTTTGGTGAAGAAAAAATAATGCATAATATTTATTTATTCTTTTTATATAGACAATCATTTTTGAGACAATAAATTTCAACAACAGCTACGTGAGAGAAATCTAAAGAATTCGTAAGGTCTAATTCAAACAAACAAATGCTGATATTGTTAAGTTGAATATCATATCTCAAGTTTGAATTCGGGATCTTATAATTGTATGCAAGTTTCTTTCAGGACCGTCCCAACACGTTACGAGGCCTAAAGCAAAATTATCAGATCTTTTCAAAGTTAATAAATAAATTATTCATATTTTATTTAAAATTTATCTTTTGCAGTTTTTTCGATGCAAAATCATTTATCAAATTATTGTAATCAATTTCGTTTAACAATTCTTTTTCAATCGATAATAAAAGCTCATTCATTTAATCTTTCTTGTGACATCGTTGATCTTATATAAGATTTAATTAATTTGAATTTCGAAAAACTTCTTTATGCTGAAGAGACAGTTACAAAAATTGTTAACATTATTCTAAAAGCAATATATGCATTTGAAAAAGAATCTAACTTTCTTATATAATTAAGTATGTCAGTTGGTGTATCATTTTCTACTTGTATTATCTCTCTTAGAATTTTAAGTTCTACAAATAAATCTAAATCAATGTCTGAGTTGTCCTTATGTTTTAAAGAACATTCAAGGTTAATGTAATTTTCTTGTAATTTTTCGTTATCAAATGATTTTGATTTCTCAATATTAAATAGAAAACCAAAAATATTTGCATATAATTTAAATTGTTCAAATCTACTTTGAAATGAAGTAATTGATCTATCAATTATGTACATGAAGTAATAAATTTTAAACGACTCTTCAGAAGATTGTACAATGTCATTATCAACACTTTCATCAAATTGTTTATTTCTACAAATAATACGTTTTTCTCGAAACTTAGGTTCTATGTCCATTTCGATAGAAATTTCTTTGACAGAATTCATAGCATTTTCAAATCCATTTTCTCTGTATTTTTCAATAAATTAAAAAAGATCTTTCAACTATTCTATAGCAACATCAATATGCATATCTTTTGATTGAAAATTTTTACTAACTGAGTTTACAGCAAATAAAATATCATACCAAATAGTCATGCTTAGCAAAAATTCAAAATTTTCAAGCTCATAAGTTGCTAAATAATCGACTTCGCTTTTTATTTTAAGATCATCATTAACTTCACCTAATTTTAATAAAGGATCTCTTATCTGAGGAGTTTGAAAACACAAAGCTTTAATACTTTCAATGCGACTTTCCCAACATGTTTGTGACAATGATTTTAGAGTTAAACTAGGGATATGATCTTGCAGAATTTTTCATTTTTTAGTTGAAGAAGAAAATAGTGTGTATATAAGTTGTACCACTCCAAAAAAAGATGTAGCTTAAGAACAACAATTAGCCATATCACAAAGTACCAAATTTAGACTATGGCAACCACAAGGAGTGTAAAATGATCTAGGATTAATATCTATAAACCTTTTTTGCACACCTTGACGTTTCCCTTTCATATTTGATCGATTATCATAACCTTGTCCTCTTAGATTACTAACATCAAGTCCAATATTATTTATTTCATTTGTTATTGTATCAAAGAGACCTTTTCCAGATGTATCATATACCGTTAAAAATTCTAAAAAATATTCAGAGATTTGTGTCGGAGTTGATGAAAGATCCACACATCGTAGCACAAAAGACATTTGCTCATGATGACTTAAATCTGGAGTACACTCAAGTATGATTGAAAAATATTTTGCATCAACAATTTCTTTTATAATTTTTGTTTTAATTTCATTTGCAAGAAAATTTATCAATTCGTTTTGTATTCTATGTCCAAGGTAGTGGTTATCAATTTCATTGTCTCTAACTCGACGAACATGTTCTTGCATTATAGGTTCAAATTTTGCAATCATTTCAATTAAACTTAAAAAATTTCCATTAACGGGAAGCTAAGTTGTTTCATTTGTTCCACGATAAGCTAAGTTGTTTCTTCCAAGAGTTTTAGCAATAGCAATAATTCTAAATAACACATTTTTCCAATGTTCTTTGTCTCTATTTATTTGTTTTTGAACATCTTTGTCAATTGTTTTTCCTTTTGACAATCTTAATTCTAAATTCATTCAAAGACTCATGTTAGCAATGTGTTCACTACTTGTCTCAGAATTTTTCAATTTATAACTAATATTTCTCTGATCCCTACTACCTTCATTAGCCAATTTACTTGTACTAGAAGAGTATTAAATAATTTGCAACAAAAACAAAATGTTTTATCCAAGTCTTAGAGAATAAACTAACCATCTTCTTTCGCGTGTTTCTCTATTGGGCAACTTTTGAATGTAAAGGAACGGAGAAAAGTGTCTTGAAGATTCATCCTTAAGAAAATCCATATCAATATTAGAACAACATAAATGGTTGATCATGCTACAATTGGAAAAAAAAGACTAATAATTTAGAATGTAAATATTTACTTATATTTCATATAAATTAGAAAAATATATTAACAGATGAAAAAGAGACGAATAAATTAAAAACACATACCTGAATATATTATGGCCACTGACAAGAACTAATCACACAATGAAAATTCAAAACGAAAAATAAAATTAAAGCAAGCATAAGGAATAAGCACGAAAAAAACAATTGTTTTGTCGTGTTGATAACAAAGTTTCAGACGAATGTTTTACTATGATATTTTAAAAGACTTTTTTAGTGAAAAACAATACCTTTAATATCATAAGATTTTTTTTCTAGTGAAAAGCAATATCTTTAATATCAACATATGCTTACAACGGTACACTATCCTCATTTGCTTCATTTTATGAATTTAATTGACCAGTAGTACGATTAACACAAATATCAATTAATTCAAATAATGATTATGCCAAAAATTGAAAATTAAAAAAAAAAATTGGAAGCCCTTTTTGCTTGTGTATAGTTGCTGGAGGTTTAAAAAGTTTTTATAATATACTAAAATAAAAAATTATTTTTTGGCGAAGTCCAAAGAGAAAGACATTACGTGTTTCCCTTGGACCTGGTTTCTTTATCATTTCATCTTGACTAAGAAAATAAAAATTTAATAAAAGATCATGACACAGATGTTTTTATATTTAATATACCCATTTGAGAAAAATAATAATAACTTAAAAACCTTAAAATACCGCGAGATAAATTTGTCTATAATGTTTGCTACCCCTTCTGAAATTGAGGGAGCATTGAGCGGTGACTGTTTTCAAACAACCGTTGGATGACAAGTATGATCACAATTCACAACTATAAATAAAAACAACAAGTGTAAGCAAAAAAGTAGTAGACACGTGATGGGGAAATTCACAAAGGTATTTGTCATTTGTTGAACAAAATAGGTAGCAAGAGTATATCCTATGGAAGATGCTAATTTAGGAACCTCTATTTCACTCTTTATCACTTTAACTTATGTACCCTTTAATCAAAAAGTCACTACTTAAGTCATCATTCCTTTCTATTGCTATTAAGACCACAAAGCATATGCTATAACACCCAAACAAACCTACCATTTCAAACCCTCTTTCAATTTGCATTCCATCACAAATATGTAACAAGTTTTTCTTTGCTACCCCTCTGCCCCATATGGAACCACTTCTTGAAAAAATTGGCAGTTGGGTAGTGGAGAATTAAGTGTATGGTGTGCAATGGTTAATTTCTATGGTCCTTTTCTTTCAAGCTTAAACAATATGTTATAAGATTGCTGGGAAATTAACTTTCTTTTGTAGATGGGAATTTCTCTTGGAAAGGGCAACTTCGATCCTTTGGCATTTTTCAATTCCTTCGTCTTTGTGTTTGGATTTTCTACAACTGTTGGTACATATACCAGCGATAGCTGATCTATGTCCTTTGTCTCAATTCACTTTTGTGATTTGGGTTCTTTGATGGAGAGCTTTCATAATGGCAACACCACTATTATGTAATAATATGTATTGTACTCTCTTCTTTTCTTATATTTTCCTTTTTTGTTGTTGTTGTGGTGTTATTTAATTTTAAGGTGCATGCTATGTTTGTATGAAATGCCTACTAATACTATAGTAGGTATCAAATAAATGTATGTTTCTATATGCTAATGGCCAACTAGTATTGTTGTTTTATGTAAACCTCTGACTCTTAATTATCATGTTATTTTGTTGGTGTTTATGCATCTCTCTTATCTACTCACTTATTCTATAGTATCAAAAAAAATTTCACCGGAGAAGCATGGTAGGGAAATAGGGTAGCCACGGTTACCAAACTCTTCAATAATTTTTTTAATAAAAATAATCTATAAAATAATTTAAAAAATACTAATTAAAAAATTATACTATATTTTTAAATTTCAATTGTATGTGTTTTAAATTTCGTCTAGAGATATAAAAATCAAATTAATGATATGATAAACTCAACAACTAACTAAAATCGAAATCAATTAAATTGATTTTTATTTTGTTCGAGTTCAATCTGAACATAATCAAATAAACTCAATCTTTATTGATTTAAATATGGTTTTACTTCATTTAAAATTGACCTCGATATATGAATAAAATCATTAGACAGTGTTATCTTAAATATTTAAATATATGTTGTATTTAAGGATTTTCTAATCATCTACATATTATTTTTCTCGTCGTATTATATATACTTTTGTCGTTAAAAAAAGTTTACGTAATTGTTTTAATAGTATAATTCCTCATGGAACTGAACTAAATCAACATGCTATTTATCAGTTTGGATTTAGTTTTGTTAAAAAAATTATAAAAACTCAATCAAATTAGTTATCATTTTAGTTTAGATTTGTTTCCTCTCAAAACATAAAAATCAAATCAATATGTTATACCCATAACTTCATCTCTCTTAAATTTATGCAACTTTTCAGTCCAATTTCTCTTTATTTTATAGTTGTGTTTGCAAAAAAAAAATTATATATTTATATCGCAAAATTATAACCTAAAATCTAATATACAATAAAATAATATAATTAATTTATCAATTAAGATTTTAAAAATTTAATACCCAAAATATTTATTAATGCTCCACCGCTGTGAGCATAAGTGCAAAACCTGCATTCTCGAGTCTCACATTTAATGGCTCTCCGATGAGTGAAATAGTGTGTAGCCGCTAGCATCTCATTCAATTAGAGCTTATAAATTAAAGGTGTCCACTATCTATTGTGGTAAACGTGTTGTGTAACCTCTTAGGAAACAGTTAGGATCTTCCTTTCATCCTCACTGATCTTTTAGTGCTTCATGTTTCTAACTTTCTCCTCTTCATGTTTCTAATTTCCTTTTTTTTATCTTTTATATATGTTAAAAAAATTCAACGATGAACTTAAATGATCAATAGATTTTAGTGAAAAATGAATTAATTGGAAAACTCGAGTTTAAAATTTAAAATGAAATAATTTTTTATCAGATTTTACTCATTTTTTTACTAAATTTTATACTGTCGAAATCAACGTTTAAAACAAAATAAAACAAAACAAAAAAATGTTTAAAAACTATTCTCAAGTGAGTTTAGTGTTTTCTAGTAGACGACATGTTGATAATCAATTCACATAAGTCAATTCAGGTGACAATTGCAAATTTCTGCAGTAGTTATTATTGGCTGATACTAAACATAAATTATATGTATTTCATTAATCATTTAGTTGATCATAAGGGAAAGTGGTCCCAAGTAGTTTCAGTGTCTTTTGCAGTTGCTTCCAAAATATGAATTAATTTCTAAACAAAAAACTCGAGATTAACATGTGGTTGTGAAGCAATTTTAAATGTCTAATACTTAGCGACTATGTTTTGAGATGCTTACAGCAAAAAATAAGTAGTTACACCCTTAAGTTTATTGTTTGTTTTATATATTAGTTAGGTTAGTATTTTTTTTTCCTTTTCAATAGTTTGAACATTGTTTCATTTATTTTTTTACTTTTGCACTTCAAATCAGTTAAAATATTTAACCCTTTAAAATTCATTGTTAATTTTGTTGCCGAATCTTATGTGGTATACGTTATTTTAGTGTCCAAAAAATAGATAGAAAATATTTTGCAAATTTTCAAATTTATATATTTTATCACTTTTTTAATCGGCATTGTAGATGTTGATGTTTTTGATTTAGTTTACCGTTTTTGTTCATGATAAAAAATTTGTTTTTGTTTTTATTCAAAAAAAAAAATTGTTTCTGTTGTAGAAACTCAAATGAATTATAGCTATAGTTCTAACATTTAATAACGATATGGGTGCATTTGTTTCAGATATTTTTATAGAAAAATCTATCTTTTTCAAATCAAAAATCATCTTTTATTGTTTGAATAATGTTTGTTTTAAATTTTTGAAAAATTATTTTGTTAAAAATCTTTTTTTGACTAAAAAATAAAAATCTAAAAATAGTAGTTTCTTACAATTCCTTTGCTATAAATGAGAAAAAGGATGTTATACAATTTAAAAACACCTGACTTAATTTACTAATAAGAGAAAATAGTATAATTACTCTTATTCTTTTTGAAAAATTCGAAATTGTCCTCCATCAATTTTTATTAGATTTTCTCTTCCTTCCTCTTTCCATGCGACTATTATCTAAGTTTTAATCAAGTAAATTTTTTTCTCCTTTTCGATTTCTTCACGTCGTTTTTTGGTACGACTGTCTTAATGACTATGAATAATCAATGACAGCATACTTATGGTAATTTTAGAAAATAAAGGAATTAATGTATTTAAAAAAGTCATGTCCTTAATGATAATTTTGTAGTTTAAAAAATCACTTTTATAAAATTGTATGCAAACACATTAAAAATCATTTTTATGATAATAAACAAACGGAAATAAAAAAAAAACCATTTTTAAATAAATCTCTAAAAAATAATTTCTAAATTTTCTAAACTAAAAATTATTTTTATTTAAGTTCAAACAAATGTATATAATACCTTTATTTTTCAGTTTTTATTTTGATTTTTTATTTAAGTTTTAAATCATTATTAATGTTACATATATTAATGTTAGTTTATGAAAATGAAGAATAAACAAGAAGGACGATTGCTTTTTTGAATCACCCATGTCTCCTTTATTTTATTTTAATTAGCTTAGTATCAAAAACCGATTAATTTTGAAATTTTTTATTGAGTTTAAAGGTTATTTTATAAAAAGGTAAATTATTGGATATCTTTGAGTTTTGTTGTGTATTGAAATAGAAAGGCAAAATCAACTCAAAATTTAAATTTAATTTAAAATAATTAAAATTAAAAAACGACATGATATTAATTTTTTTTATAAATAACAAAATTATATTAAAAAAGAATATAAGAGATATTTTAATTCATTTCATAAAAAAAATTCAAGATTGAATAGGTTTCCACTGCAAGAAATTTGTTTACCCACTACAGATATAATGTGGTGGTTGGATGGAACGGCATCCAATTGGTTTTGTTTGCGGCGGATGCTTCGGCGGTTATTTTAATTATTAATAATTTATGTCGGTTCCAATTATTTACCACGATTGATTATAGCAAAAATCATCACTTTTTCTTTTTAATTTACGCGAGCTCAATTTAGCACGTTTTCATCCTCACAATAACCATTTTATTTATTTATTTATTTATTTATTTATTTATTTATTTATTTATTTATTATTATTATTATTATTATTATTTATAAATAGAAACAAAACAAACGAAAAAATTTGTAGGTAAAAAATAAGACAAACTTAATTTTCTTTTTCTATTGTCTCTCTCTTCTTCGTCTTTTTTTTTT
>JBBPBQ010020324.1:21099931-21137824 GCA_037974755.1 Cicer yamashitae
TTTTTTTTTTTTTTTTTTTTTTTTTTTTTTTTTTTTTTTTTTTTTTTTTCTTTCTCCAATCTCTAACTATGTTTGTTTTCTTGTCTCCGTTGCTGTTCTTTTCACCATTTCTCGCAACTACCTTTAACTTCTCTAAGAGCATCTCCAACGGAAGTAAAATAAGTTCGTCCGCCAGCGTAGAGTTACGTAAAAGTGAGTTTTTTGGGAGTTTTTGGAGTTGTGTCAAACTGTCATCACTATTCTATCTTTTTTATTAATTTATAAACGTTACTTTTTTTTTATTAATTTATTAATAATAATAAATTTATAACTGTTACCTTTTTTTTATTAATTAGTGACGTTAACTTCTTTTTAATTTATGTCATGTATTTAACATTTAATTTTTATTATTGTTATAAAAATTTAAGTTCAATTTTATTTTAAATTTAAATTAAAATAATGTAAAATAACATTAATTGAAATATTTAAATTAATATTTTAAGTTGTAATAAAATTAAATAAAATTAAAATATTAATGTATAAATTAAAGTTGTGGAACTAGTTTTGTTAAACAATACAAAATAAATGAATTGCTTCAAAATTGTGGTCCCTATTTAATGAACTCACGTTGAGTTCACCATTTAAGTAAAAAATGAATGAGTAGATGTTTTAAGATAACATATTCGTCCGTCGTCGTCCTTGCGATAAAAGTGTAATATAAAGAGTTATGATATTCACATGGACTTGAGTAATCCTAAGTTTAAAGGTTTGAGAGTAAATTAGTTTTGATTGCAACAAATTGAAATAACGATAAAAGTGATTTAGAATAATTGAGAGATTAAAATATTGGGATCAGATTTCATTAACCACATTTCTCAAATATTTTAATGATTAAGCATATATATATATATATATATATATATATATATATATATATATTTATGTTACACATCAATAACATCATTATTATTAATCAAACAAGATTAATTCTTTAATACATAGAGTTCAAGCCTCTTTCTTAAACATTGATTCCTAAAATGTTTAACAACGACGGTAGCATTAATTAGATGAAAGTTCAACCCTCTTTCTTAAACAATGATTCTTTAAATGTTTAACAACGACAGTAACATTAACTATCGATGATTTTTTATAATTGAACTTAATTTTATTCTTAAAATCCATATTCAAATAGATGATTTATTCTAAATCAAGATTCAAATAACATTTTCCAATAAAACTTGAAATCAAAGATCAAGTTATAACAAACATGAAAAACAAAGATAAATCATTGAGATTGATGAGTAACTAGAATAAATATATAGAAATCAAAAGAGATACATGAAAGTATGATTAATTATATCTAATTTCAACAAAGAGAGAGTTTAGCTACTCATGAAAGCCATGAAAATGTGATCAAAGTGATAAAAAAAAGTCTTCAATGATACCTTAAGTTGAGTTTGTCCCTCAAAAACACTTCATTGGTTTGTGTCTTGCTGCTGAAAAATGAAAGATCCCCTTTTGCTTCTCCAATTTTCCTATTATATCACAAGCAAAGAGGTGAATAAGTGACAAACTCGCTAAGCCACTTATGAATGGCTTAGATTTTATTTTTTGGATATTAAAAAATAATACACTACTCTACCCAAACTCAACCCAAATATGAGTTTTATCAAACCTATAAAATCAGAACACTTAATTACAGTTTTTGTCCATCTATTTTTACCAATTAACGAAATTGACCCATTTATTTTAAAAGTCGACAATTTTGATCCATCTTTCCGAATTTTAAACTAAAAAATGATGATTCAACGTAATTTAAATACCGTGAGATACAATTCCATGATATATAATCATTTAGATGCATTAATTATTCATATGACACTAATTAAATTACAAATATGAAAAACATTTGAAGTTAAAAGTTAAATTTTTATAGTATTTTATTCCGATTTTATGGACGTTGATCATTCTATATCATCGTATCATATGACATGTTATTTGAAACACATCACGTCACTATTTTTTAGTTAAAAAATCAGATGAAGAAATCAAAATTATCGACTTTTAAAATAGGAAAACCAATTTCGTAAATCAGTAAAAATAGAAAGACTAAAATTACAATTAAGGCAAATCATAAATTAGTCCATACCTTAAAAAGAGCACACCCGTAAAACCTCCAAGGACTTGTTCGTTTGTTCATGCACAGTGTCATCAATGGCAACTTGATTGTACACCAACAATGACACATCCAGTGGCAGATCTTGGGAAGGGGTCACGACATCCCTATATATACATACATACATATATATATATATATATATATATATATATATATATATATATTATAAATAATAATGATAGATTATTAAAATAATAGTGATAAGTTACTAAAATATTTCCAAACTTTTAGAGTTTTGAGAAACTAACATCGCAGTTATCTGCTCAGATTGCTCTCCTTCTCTTCTCTTAGATTCTACTTCTCAGTCACAGCGGTTAGTCGCTAGCGTCACTTCTTGGTCTTGAACCTCAGACTATCTCAATCTGCTTCTTATATTTTTCAGGTTCTTACTATTTTTCTCTTCTACTTAAATAATTTTTCTCTAATAACAGAGAAAAAAATAAATGTCAATGGTTCTTGTCAGCAATGATCCTTCTTTTTACCTTTAACACAATGTAAAGGAGATTATTCAATGATTATTAAGTCACAACGTCGCTATGTCATATTATAAATTACGCGATTAAAGAGATAAACGATAAATGAGGTAGACATTTATTATAATTTATATTGATAAAATATAATAAAATTAATACAATGAACTCTATATACAAATAAACTACCTAATATCGAATGATAAATTAACTAATATCAAAATAACAAATTTATAACACTCTAATTAGCAACTCATTTACTACTTATTAACAAACTATAACAAATTATTACATGTTAACAGTTGATATATGATATGGTGTGATACTATTTGTTAATTGAGAATTGTGAATTGTTTTAATTAATTTGTGAATTATTTTAATTAATTTGTGTATTTTTGTAGGAGTGACACGGTGTTTAAAGATAACAAAATTAATGCATATTTTAAGGGAAAAATTTTCGACAAAAATAAAAATTACAAAGGTTCAATTATAATATTTTACTTAATATTTATTATTGATCTTAATATTATGTGCAAGATCCACTGTATGACCCGTCAGTCTTCATCTCAAGTTTAAGGAATTAGCATTGGAGGAATAATGTGATTTACTAATATGGCACGACAACACACTGGCCTTATTCATCTATGTGTCTTTCTTCTTAGTTGCCTCCTTCTTATGCGCAATAATTATTTGTTTATGGTTTTCTTCGATGTTTCTTCTGTTTTTTTTTTTTAATTTTATTTTTTTTACGGAAAAAAACAATATGCATTTATTTAAATTGGAAGAATACATCGATACAATACAAATTCAAATTTCCAAAAATAAAAAAGGACGAATATGTGAACAAACTCACATCATTTAGATTAATAGCACAAAACGATAACATGCATATAAATATGGCAGAGTTCAAGTGTTCGGGATATTTATGTTTCCGAATACGTTCATGATGTCAAAATCATTGATTGTAATTTGTAATTGATTAAAACTACCATATCAGTATGAACCAAATAAACACTGCAAAAAGATGAAAAAACAAAAAAAAAAAACTACGCACCAAGACGACGAACAAAATACATTACACTCAGACGAAGAAATTGCATAAAAATACAAAAGAAAAAGTAACTTTGTGTAGAAACCACTTATTTAGATAAATTGCACAAAGAAAAACGACTTGAAGAAGTGACTCTGGACTAAAAAATAATCATAAATCACCCATCTACAGTGAAAGAAGAAAAAGACCTAACTTATTTTCCACTCAGTGGCCGCTACTTTCAATAGTTTAATAAATTATTAATTTTAAGAAATATGATAAGGCCACAATAAATAAATTAAAAACTAACAAAATAAAATTGTTTCCGCATATACTTATAGCTATGTCCACCTCATTGTCATTGCTACATCATCAAAATTTAAGAGTCAAATTAAGATAGGACAAACTTTTCTGACATTTTAAAAATTAGAGGACAAAAAATATGAAAAAATTATGAGGACTTGGGAATTCTAAGTGTAAGTGATTAGAAATAGAGGAAATGGTATAATATAAAATATTTGGTCTATATATCGAATGTCTATAAAAGAGGCGCTTCATATACATAAATTTTGGGTGGATATTAATGTCAAAATCTCTTGATATTCAAAGTCTATAACAATGACTTTATAAATTATAAATCTCCTTGTTCTAAGGTGAAAGAAGAGGTTCTTTAAAAAAAAAAGTGAGAGAAGAGGTGCTTGGAATCGGTAACATGATTCTCACCCAAAAACTAAAATCGATTGAATTCTTAGAATTGTCAATTTAAGAGACAATGCAACTTCGTGTGTAAAATACTAGATGTTCTGCTGCCTGACACATGAAAATTAATCCATTAGTATGATCGATCGACTTAGACTTGTGGGGATACTATGAGACGCATACAGAAAAATCTAAGACCCATATTGCAGTAGCCAGTAGGTAAAAAAGGTTAGGGAAAAGGTATCTTTTATAATGGTTTAAATTCATTTTTAGTCTCTTTATTTTGTTAAAATAAATTTTTAATTTTTAAAACCAGTTTTTTAGTCTCTTGTTAATAAATTATTGAGAGTTTTTGGTCTCTATTATTTTTATCATGTTACGCTCTTATTTATAACATGACACTTAAGTGGTATTTGTGATTTGGATAAAATAAATAAATAAAATAAATTTATTTATTTTAATAAATAAATAAAAAATAAAAAAATATAAATTTAATATATTTAAATATAAAAAATAATATTAAAATAAAATTAATAAAATTTTAATATTTTATATAAATATTTTAAAATTTTATAATATTAAATAAATTAAATTAAATAAATAAATTTTAATATTTTTATTTAATTTTATTTTAATAAAATAAAATAAATTGATTTTTAATATTTTAATATGTAAGTAAAATTAGTAACAACAATAATGACAATGAAAATTATTTTATCGAACTCACAAATATCATTTAAGTGTCACACCATTAATTAGAATATCACATCATCAAAAATAGTGAAATCAAAAAATCAAAGAATTAGTTAATTGAAGGACCAAAAAACTAGTTTTAGAAATGAAGAGATTAAAAATTTATTTTAAATAAAATAGAGAGACCAAAAGTGTATTTAAGCATAAATAATAAAGTATAATACTAAAAGAATTGATTAAAAGTAACAATTGTAGTAAAATACATACACCTGATCTTAGGATATAGAGTTTATGATTTAGGGTATAGAGATTCAAATTAAATGATATTTTTATTGTTATTGTAATGTTCTCTATGAAAGACTTATTAGAATTTTGATAGATGTCAAAAATAGATTTATTTAATTAGATATTGTGTATGCTTTTGTTGATTTTTTTTAATCATTTACAAATGCATTTGAATGAGAAAAAAACTTGAATATAGTATTTTATCATACATAACTTTAGTTGCATAATAGAAAAATGTTGACACACTTTGAAATGCATTAAAAACAATTCCTAAATGATTTTTAACTTGTTAAATCAATTCACAAGTTTGTAAATTGATTTATAGAGGTCATGAACTTGTTCTATATTAAACACATTCTTTGATTCAAGTATTTTTTTATGAGTGAATCTTTGAGTGAGAAAAATCAAGAGAAGGGATATCTCTTGTTGTGATGATTATTCCAAACGTGAGCAATTGATGGGATATCGATTAGTGTCACATGGAAGGATTAAATAGGAATTTTCTTCAAGGTCTATAATAAGATTTACTCTAGGTGCTATCTTGTAAGAATTGAAGGTAATCTTTTTCTTGAAAATAAGTATTCAGATTGTATCTTGGAGGGTGCTTCAAGAAATCTGTGTTGGAGCATTTAGAAAATAAGATATTGGGGTTAAAGTCTTGTAACAATTGTTGATGGATCTTGTAAACATTTTTAACTGATAATTATAGAGAAAGAAATACTCATTCTTTGAATATAGGTTGGATGTATTCTACATGTGATGACGAAATAGATGAACCAATATAAATCGATATGTGTTTTTCTCTTTCCCTTAACTCATTTAATTTTTTCATTTACATTCATTATTGATTTCGTATTTTGGTGATCAATGGGGCACAATTCTATTTTTTGGTTTTCGAATGATAGAAAGATTACTAACATTGAAAATTTTGTTTTGAGTCAAATTCATGTTTTGAATTGTTGAGTTAGAAAATATGCTTTGTACTTATCTCAACCATTATGGATTGTATTTGTAGTGCCCTAATTTTGTCCAACGTTTTTAAAATAAATCAAAAAAGGAAAATATATATAAAAAGGGAAATAGAATAATTATAATGATATCTCATCAATTTACATAACCAAATTAAATTACATTAAAATGAAACCAAATCAATTACATTAAAATTAAAACCAAATCAATTTACAATCAAATTACAGGCTTATGTTGCCTTGTCCTGTTCACTGCTGCCTTGCTCATTGTTGCCTGGCTCATTGCTGCTGCTCACTCTTGCTGATGCACTAGATTGCTGCTGCTCACTCCTGCTGATGCATTGCCTTGCTGATGCACTAGATTGCTGCTGCTCACTCCTGCTGATGCATTGCCTTGCTGATGCACTAGGCTTACATCAAGGTTTTTGTCCTGGACACAAAACAAGCCCAAAAAATGATATGTTTTGAAATACCTAATAAAAAGTCAAATCCTCTTTGCCTCAGCCTTTGTACACATGATATAGAACAAAAAGACAAACTGCTGAGTTTGAAGCAGAAACAAAGCTAAGACCCAAAGCTGCAAATATAAAAAAAGTTTTTTAGCCCAGCAAACCAGCTTTGTTTCCTTTACACACAAATAGAAGTCCAGCAAATAAGCATCAACAGATAAAAACAAACATAAGCTAAAATCGTGAATAGATCAGAGATGTAGAAAAAATTCAGATAATGAGCAAAACAGATTAAACATCAAATAGGAAATCATTGGAGAAGGACAAAAGCAAAGCAAGAAAGCAACTAAACAGATAAAAAAAAACTCTATAAATACATGTTCGTTTATATTTTAAAGGGATCTAAGATTAACAATACTAAAAAAAACACATACAAAGAAGGAGAAGAGGAAGAAATCAGAGGGAGTATCAGTAACAAAAACAACAGAAAACGCGAAGGTATTATTTTTCTATATAATGAATCGGTTTTGTTCTTTATCTTCACCATGTGATTATTTTTTTTGTTATAAAAATAAAATTTTAACTTGTAAAAATAAGTTAACATAATGAACGAAAATAAAAAAAATGGATAAAAACTCAAACTTCCGATGACGCCGTCGTCGAAAAACCGACTACCATTACCACCGACACCAAACATATATCTATACAGAGAAAGGCACCCACACCTTTAACAATAGCTCTTCCTTTGCTGAAACAAAAAACACCTTTTGAGTAGGTGAATAAATTATCAATGGTTGGAAAAGATGATTAGTTTTTTTTTCTTTTCAAAATCTTTGAAATGAATAAGAGCAGAAGTAGGAAGGAAATAGAAAAGTAAGACTCAATATTTTTTTTTCATAATTATAACATGTACCGTGCAAGGAAGCTTTAAAAGCCTATCTTTTTTATAGCATGCTCTAGTCTTTCTTTTACGGCCTGTGCATACCACTTCAACATTAACCATCCAGCTGTAAGTTTTCATTTTTTTCAAAGTCTTTATGAATGACTTTCTTTTGATACTATATAATATCTATCTACAATATTGGTTGTTGATTCAAAATCTGCAAACTTTAATTAGGTCCCTCAACTAACATAAACTATAGTATTAAATCATAAATAGAGGTAATTTCGTGGCTTCTTAGTATGGTCACATTATTCAGCTTTAATATGCAATGTTGGGTTTGTTTTGACCAATCTAACCATTTTGTTTTTAATTTTTAGTTTGTTTCGTAGGATTGTCTAAAAAATGTTTAATAATCAGCATCAAATTTTAATTCTTAAAAAGAAAACTAAATAAAAAATATAATCAGATATTAAAAAAATGTGACTTTCTTTTAATTTTTTTTTGAGTTGTTAAGACATAAATTGTGACAGCTTGTAGTCCTAAAACTCATTTTGGTAAACAAATTAATCAATAAAGTATTTTTCAAGAGGATTAATTAGATGAGACATCTTTTTAATCTTTGAGTTGTTAAAACACAAGTGGTACAACTTGATAGTTCTAAAACTCTCTTTATTTATTTATTTATTTTTTAATAATTCAATCCAAAATCGACTTATAAATTTATGCAATTAGATGTGGTATTATTTTTTATCTTTGAGTTGTTAAGACACGTATTGTACAATTTGGTATTTTTTTAAATTCATATCTAAACCGAAAATAATACAAAATATTTTTAAGAGGATTAAATCAGATGTGACGCCTTTTTTACTCCTTGAGTTTTTGGAACACGAGTTGTACAACTTGATCGTCCAAAAACTCGCATTTTTTAAATAATTTTTCAAATCAAACAAACTCTTTTTTGGTCAATTTTTTTATATATATAACAAAACAAATTTTCTTTAAAAGCAATCAATACACCCGCATTAACCAAGAACTACGTAGTTTTGATTTCTCCATCGCATCGGGAGATACGTAGGAGTAAGATCACATTCTTGTCAAGCACATTAATAAATTTTTTTTTTTTTTTTGTCCTTTATTTCTTAAGCACATATTTATTCCAAAACTATATTAAAAAATAATAATAATTGTTATTCATATTTAATAATAAAAAGAAATAAATATATTTAAGTTAATATTAATTTTGCACAATTAATTATAGGTAACCGTTTTTTAATGGATGTCGTGCTAATACCTTCCCTACGCATAATCCGCTGCGACTCCATTGATTAATTCATATTAATTTTTTTTGTTTGCTTTGGTTTCATATCATTGATGCACCATTTTGCTCATATAAAATGGTCTTATTGAATTTTCATTAAATATGTAAACTATATTGTATTGTGTTTAAATAATTTTCACTGCATGATATTTTCTCCAAAAAAAATTAATACTCTGTGCAATCATTACAATTGTTCACTTTCGTCTATCCGTTTTACAATTTTACTATTTTTGTGCTTGATATTTTTCCCTCTTACGGCTCTCTTTAATATTAAAAATAAATAATAAACGATGATTAATTCATATTAAAATAAATAATAACCAAAAACACTCAATATTGAATATTTAAAGTTCACATCACACCATAAATTTGTGTGTATGTAAATTTGTGTGTATGTATTTGTATATATGCATTTATTTTATTTTAGAGAAAGACATTTTTTATGAAAATGACATATTTGTGTGATGCTATTATGTGTTGTAACATGTTGTATAATTGAGATGAATTGAAATCGAGAAGGAGAAATATGTGTTGTAACATGTTGTATAATTGAGATGAATTGAAATCGAGAAGGAGAAAAAGGAAATATAATTTTTAGAAAATGGAGAATGATTAATGGCTAATCAGTTTAATTAACTGATTTGTAACCACCTAACTGAACTTAACTGATTTCTTCTAACCATATTCTAACTTCTGATTACAAATATGTAGGAACATCCCAAAATTTGGTTAAATTTTCACTAAGTTTACTGGTACGAACATCTAAAAACAGGGTTAACACGAACACCCAACATTTTCACTAATTTTTTTAAAATACTTCTTCTGTTTTATTTATAATGTTATAATTTGTTAAATAAAAATTAATATAGGTTTATCCCATTTGATAGGGAGACATAAATTTACATATAATCCTAAGCAAACAAATGGTTTTTTACATAAGAATTTAATTGAATATATAAAAGTAGTTAAAATTTATAAGAAAATAACATCTAAAAAATTAAAAAAGGAATAACTATATGACAAAATAAATTATATAAGCATATACGATAATTGCGGCTTACGTGTTTGATATATCATAATCGGTGATGAATTTCTATTAGATGTGATATGACATATGTTAATAGATATATTCATTAATATAATATTTACGTATTGTGGTGTATGTTGTTTTAATTTTGGGTTCTATAGATATGACCTATGTTAATAGATATATTCATTAATATAGATATTTACGTATTGTGGTATATGTTGTTTTAATTTTGGGGTCTATAATCAGTGTATTTTATGAGTTGAATTGCAGTTGTTGAGTTATGTTGTCGAAATGTATGTTTCAGTCTAATATGTAAAGATAACATACTATATGTGCATTTTTTCTTGTTAATGAATTAACATAACCAAATGACATGAAGATTGGTATGTGTAGATCCTCATTGAATTCACATGTGTATATGGACTAAAATTTATTTTATCAATTTTTTTAATTATTAAAATTGCACTTTTTTTATTAGGCCCAATTTTTAAGATTAGAATAAGGCCCAATTTTTTTTAGACTAAATTATAATTTAAATGTGTATTATAAAAAAATCGGATGGAATAATTTATAAAAAAATTACAAAAATAACTACTATAATTATAAAATAAAATACATTTTCCAAACTAAATTCCAATTAATTTTTAATTATTAAAAGTATTAACTAAAATTTGATTTACTATCTCTCTCTCCAATATATTTTTGTAAATTTACAATTTAAAATTCTTATATACAATACAATATTATACTTTTTATTTATCAATTCAAATTTTCAATATTTGGTCACGCCAATATTATAGTTCAAGATCCGCCACTTTTCTTTGGTATTGAAATCTTCTCAACAATAATATTGATCTTGATTTAAAGCCATAGAGCATATTCACACCTAATCGTGAATGTTACCTTAGCTCCTCCAACCACCGCATACAAAACCAAAATCACACATATTAGGCACCTATATGAAAGCAAATTAAATTATTTATATAAAAGTATATTTCCCCATAAAAATAAATATATAAATATAATATTTGTTGGTAAAAAATGACATAAAGACAATTAGAAAAGAAGGAAATATATATATATATATACTATAAAATTTGACATAAAATATGACACAAATACAATATCGTATAAAATATAAAAAATTACGTGTTGTATTTATATTTCATTTTGTGTTCAGTTTGTATTCCAATAATATTACTAAATACATAGTCATTGTTGTGATAAAAAAGTATATATATACAATGTAGTATTTTCTGAGTAAAATAAATTTAATAGCAACATGAAGAGGAGTTAACTAAGCTAAATGAATTTGTTATTTTATATGTATATATACCATAAAAGAGGAATGCAAAGCTAAGGCAGAGAGCATTGTCATTTTGGATATATGGCTTAATTCTTGTTAGGCTTGTGATTGCTCAAACTTATCAATTTTTGTTATCGATTGTAGTTTGCAGATTGCAATGAGGGAGAATAGGTAGTCCAAGTGGCAACAATGGAAGGATACCTCGAAGAATACTCAACAATTGAAGGTTAAGATGCCTCTCAACAAAGGAAAGCAATCCCAAAGCTGGTATGCACTTCGGCGAATAGATGTAAGGGATTGTCTTAGGTATGGAAGGATCCATCAAGGAGAATACATGTATGGGAAGAATACATATTATTGGCACAAACAGATAGGGAATTTTACTCATGATTGTCCACCCAAAAAATTGAAGGGGCTATCCGACTCAAATACTCTCCTATTGGAAAAGTCTACACTCTTGATGCTAAGAAGGTTAAGGGAAACAATGATTTGATTGCGGATAAGTGTTTTCAAAACAATGAACCATTTCTCATTTTGTTTTATTGGAGTGTTTCCCACTCTTTTATTTCTATTGAGTGTCTTAAATTAACCGAACTAATTCCTCCTATGGTCGTTTCCACAACAACTAAGAGTCGTGTAGAAACCTTTTTTGTATGTGATGGTTGTCGTATTTATGTATTTGATAGAGTCTATCCAACTGATATGTTTTATCTTCCTTTGAAAGAAATGGATGTCATCCTAGAGATGAATTGACTTTCAAACAATCACGTACTTCTAGATTGTGAAGAAAAGATTTTGTATTTTCGTCATATCAAATTAATATGTTTTATCTTCCTCTGAAAGGAATGGATGTCATCCTAGGGAAGAATTGGCTTTCAACCAATCATGTACTTCTATATTGTGAAGAAAAGATTTTGCATTTTCGTCATGCAATTCCAAGCAGTAATGAGACCAATTCCATTCTTTTTCCTAGTGTTTCTCACCTTTTACAATGCCTTAGTAGGGGGGGGGGTACTAATGTCATCTTAAGTTAGTGGATATTTTTCCTAAGAATGTAACGTCCTTACATTTAGAGAAAGATAAATTTTTCCATAGACTTGATTTTCAACGCTAAACCAATATCTATTGCTCCTTATAGGGTGTCACCTCTAGAGCTAAACGAACTTAAGGCCAAATAATAGGACCTCATAACATAGGGACTTGTTGGTCTAATTTTGTTAGTCAAGAAGAAAGATAGGGGAATGAGACTTTGCATATATTATAGGAAACTCAACAAGGTAATTGTTAAGAACAAATACCCTCTTCCTATGATAGATGACTTATTAGATCAACTTGGAGGAGCCACAATCTTTTTAAAGATTGATCTTGGATCCAAATATCATAAAATTTGAATAAAGTCTAAAGATATATAAAAATAAAAACAACTTTTAGAACACGATATGGACACTATAAGTTTTTAGTAATGCCTTTTGGCACAACGAAACACTATCCATGTTTTTAGATTATATGAATTGTATCTTCAGAACTTAATTGGATAAATTTGTAGTGATCTTTATTGATGATATCCTCATCTATTCCTGGAACCCTGAAGAACTTGAGGTGTTGGAACCAAGTTGGTTTTACATTTAGAGTTTTGATGTTAACAAAAGTATTTTATGAGAATAATATATTTGACTTCAAAGAGTATGAAATAAGATTCATGTTTTTGAAGAAAATCTAAAATAAGATTTGATTCCAAATTATAATTGAAGAAAATCTAAAATAAGATTTGATTCAAATTTATAATGGATGAAAAATCTAAAATAAGATTTGATTCAAATTTATAATTGGAGAAAATCTTTGACCAAGTTGAAAAGAAAATATGGTCAATATTTGAAGAAGATTTGAAAAATATTTGAAGAAGATTTGATTAAGATTTGAAGAAGATTTAGTGAAGATTTGAAGAATATTTGATCAACATTTAATGAAGATTTGAAGAATATTTGATCTACATTTAATGAAGATTTGAAGAAGATTTGAAGAATATTTGATCAACATTTTAATGAAGATTTGAAGAATATTTGATCAACATTTAATGAAGATTTGAAGAATATTTGATATGAAGAATTTACAAAGTCAATCTACACAAAATTGGAACAGAATCATTCTGAAGAATTTACAAAGTCAATCTACACAAAATAGGAACATAATCAATTTGAAGAATTTACAAACTCAATCTAAACAAGATACAATTCAGAATTAAATAAGGACTAAATTGAAGCCCAAATTTTCACTATAAATAGACACTCAAGGCTGAAGGAGAAAAGCATCGAAAAGCATAAAAGAGTAACTCTAGCTCAAAGTTCTCAATTCATCTTAGAGTTCAAAGAGAGAAACACTTGTTCAAATTAGAAATATCTTTTGAGTGTTCTTTTCTTAAAGTGTGAGAGTTATTGTTATTATCAGCTTTGTTAGAAGCAACTACTCAAGTTTCAATCTCTTGTATCCAACCCGATAGTGGTTTAGTTCCTTCTTCAATCTGGGGTCGTCAGGTTGTTAGGAGAAGACTTGGCTTGTAGGGTCAAGGTGGTTAGTTCCTCAAAAGTCTGGGGTGTCAGGCTG
This sequence comes from Cicer yamashitae, assembly GCA_037974755.1. NCBI lineage: Eukaryota > Viridiplantae > Streptophyta > Magnoliopsida > Fabales > Fabaceae > Cicer > Cicer yamashitae. Next base: position 21,113,822 of record JBBPBQ010020324.1, read on the forward strand.
TTTGGGAAGACTGGCTTGGAGGGTCAGGTGCTTTGTAATTCAAGGTTTTTGAATTAGTGGATTAAAGCCTTCTGAATGAGGGGACTGGATGTAGCCAAGTTAGTGGTGAACCAGGATAATTCTACGCGTCAAATTATTTATGCTTTCATTGATTGTTGCTTCTAAATTCGATTGCTTCTACTCCAAGTAAGTCACCAAAACCAAACTAATTTTTAATTATTTATAAATTATCATAAAGGTATCAACTTTGTGCAAACACAATTCAACCCCCCCTTCTCGTGTTCGCACATTCAATTGGCATCAGAGCTCGATCTCAAGGCTGAGCACTTTACAGTGTTTGAGAAAAGATCCAAGGGTTCAATATGTCTGGATCCAGTGAAGAAGCTGCTGGAGGAAATATCAACAGACCACCTCTGTTTGATGGAGAACGTTTTGAGTATTGGAAAGACAGGCTGAGAAGTTTCTATATTTCACAAGATCCTGAACTTTGGGACTTGGTGGAAGATGGTTATATTGCTCCGAAGAATACTGATGGTATTGAAATTCCAAGAAAGGAGATGAAAGCTGATCAAAAGAAGATGTACAAGATGCATCATAAGTCCAGAACATTCATGATAAATGCAATCACCTTCAAGGAGTTTGACAAGTGCACCAACAAAGAGACAGCCAAAAGTATTTATGATAGTCTGATTCTAACCTATGAAGGAAGCAAGCAAGTTCAAGAAGCAAAGGCCAACCTCCTAGTCAAAAAGTATGAGTTGTTCAAGATGGAAGAAGATGAAGATATTGAAACAATGTTTTCCAGATTCCAGACCCTGGTCTCAGGATTAAAGGTACTTAAGAAGAGTTATACTACGGCTGATCATGTGAAGAAAATTCTTAGGAGTCTGACAAGCAAGTGGAGACCTAAGATCACTGCCATTCAAGAAGCAAAGGATCTGAATACTCTTAAGCTGGAAGAATTAATCAGCTCTCTCAGATCACATGAAATTGAGCTTGCAGAGGATGAGCCCAAGAAGAAGCAACAAACTGTGGCCTTGAAATCTAAGCAGAAGAAGGTTCTAAACGCAACATCAGAATCAGAGGATAGTGATTCAGATAATCAGGATCTGAACTCAAAGGAAGAGGAGATTGCTTTCATAATCAGAAAAGTTCGAAAGATGTGGCACAACAGAAAGAAGAAATTTCCCCAAAGATATTCCAAGCAATCTAATAGAGGAAATAATGATAAATATGACAAGAAAAGCATCATCTGCTATGGGTGCAATGAACCTGGACATATCAAGTCAGAATGTCCAAATATGGAGAAAGAGAAACACCAAAGGAAAGATTCCAGACCCAAGAAGAAAAGTATGATGGCTACATGGGATAATTCTGAGGAATCCTCTAACGATGAACAAGAAGATTTGGGTATGATGGCTCATACCAACTCTACCTCTGGATCCAACACAGATTCTGACTCTGGAAATGAATCAATAGATGAAGAAACTAAGGTATTTTCTGAATTTACTCGATCTGATTTAATTACTGCTATAAATGATTTTTTAAATATTAATCACAAATTGTCTTTAAAACTGAAAACACTTAGGAAAGAAAATACAAATCTAATTGAAAATGTTAATGTTTTAAAGAATGAAAGTACTGAATTTAAAACAGAAAATACAAATCTGAAAAATGATATTACTGAACTTAAAATAGAGAATGCAAATCTGAAAACTGATATTACTAAACTTAAGACAGATAATGCAACTCTGAAAACTGATATTATAGAACTTAAAACAGAAAATGCAAATCTGAAAACTGATATTGCTGAACATAAGGCTGAAAATCTAACTCTGAAAAGTAATTATAGTTCAACATCAATTGAAAATATCACATGTAATTCTGATAAGCATGAAGAAGTATTTCAAGATTTTATTGATAATGGTATGGAAAGAAGCAAGTATGCATCTATGATTTATGGGGTTAGTAGGAATGGTAAAAGAGGAATAGGATTTCAAGAAAAAGTAATTGAATCTAAGTTTATTCCCTCTGATGATTTATGTATTATTTGTTATAAGAAAGGTCACAATAAAATATCTTGTCCTATGCTAACCACATGGAAAGACAAAAAATCTTTAAGATCTAACAAACCAGGACCCAACCAAATTTGGGTACCAAAAGATAAAGTTGTTTATGTTGCAGATGTTCTAAGCAATCAAATTGAAACACCAGTCATGGTGCCTGGTCAATGGATGCTTGCAATATATGAAGGCAAAAAGGTCTATGTTCCAAGACTTAACAAACATAAGCCAACTGACTCTGGTGGAAGAAGGATTGGTCAACACAATACATATCAAAACCAGAACCAAATGATGAACCAGAAATATCAGAGAAATCACACATATCAACAAAATCAAAACTGACAGATAAATCACACATATCAACAGAAGAATCAGAATTACCATCAGAGAAACCTGATACATCAGCAGAAACAGAAGTGGCAGATTAAAAGTCAGAATCAGGAGACTTCTTTGAACACTCCAATTAAATTCATGAAGACTACAAACCTGGATGGGAATTCAAATCCCTTTATCCAGACTCTCTAATCAGAGAATATGCAAACTCAGAATCTGAAAACCGGAAAAGAAGAACTAAGAGGGTTTTCATAGTAAAACTGAAATTGTTAACATATAGGTGATATCTTTTTTTTTTAATTTAATTATTGTCTGATATTATGTTTATTGTGATAACAAGAAGCTTGATTGTAAAAATCAAAGCTAGGTAAGTATTTTGCAGGTTCTCAAGAATTTAAGAGGAATGATGTTTGGGATCTAGTACCTAGACCAAAGAAGAACATTATTGGAACCAAGTGGGTTTCAGAAACCAGTGAAGTGGTCAGAAACAAGGCAAGACTTGTCACACAAGGCTACAGTCAGCAAGAGGGCATTGATTACACTGAGACATTTGCTCCAGTGGCCAGGTTAGAAGCTATTTGTATCCTACTTTCTTTTGCTGCAAATAATAACATTACATTATTTCAAATGGATGTTAAAAGTGCTTTTCTAAATGGTTATATAGGTGATTAAGTCTATGTTAAACAACCCCCAGGTTTTGAAAGTTCTGAATTTCCAAATCATGTTTTTAAACTTAGGAAATCCTTGTATGGTGTAAAACAAGCACCTAGTGCATGGTATGATAGACTTAGTAACTTCTTGTTTAAAAATAACTTTGAAAAAGGACAAGTATACAATACATTTTTTAGAAAATCAATAGGATATAACATTCTTATTATTCAAATTTATGTTGATGACATTATTTTTGGATCTACTAATGGCACTCTTTGTCAAGAATTTTCTAAATTTATGCAGCTTGAATTTCAAATGAGTATGATGGAAGAACTTAAGTTCTTCTTAGGGATACAAATTCAGCAAAGTCAAAAAGGTATATACATTCATCAAACAAAATATACCAAAGAGCTTCTTAGGAAGTTTAAGATGAGTGATTGCAAACCTATGGCTTCACCAATGCACCCTACTTGTTCACTTGAAAAAGATGATTCAGGCAAAAAAAAAAAAAAAATCTATAGAGGAATGATAGGATCCCTACTTTACCTTATCGCTTCCAGACCTGACATCATGTTTAGTGTATATGTATGTGCAAGATTTCAAGCTGGCCCTAGGGAATCACATTTTAATTGTTGTTAAGAGAATTCTTAGATACCAAAACGGCACTACCAACCTTACCTTGTTCTCCAAGAAATCTCCTAAGTACAAACTTAGTGGATACTGTGATTCTGATTATGCTGAAGATAAACTTGAAAGAAAGAGCACCAATGGCAACTGCACATTTTTAGGTGACAACTTAATATCTTGGTCAAGTAAGAGGCAAAACACCATTGCAATGTCAACAGCAGAGGCTGAGTACATTTCAGCAGCTGGCTGCAGTTCTCAATTACTTTGGATGAAACATCAACTGGAAGACTACAACATTCTAGAATCCAACATTCCCATCTCTTGCCATAACACTTCTGTCATTTGTCTAGCCAAAAACCCTATCTTACACATAGAGATCAAACACCACTTCATTAGGGACTTTGTTCAAAAAGGGGTACTAAACATTCAATTTGTAGACACTAAACACCAATGGGCTGACATATTCACCAAACCACTACTTGAAGATAGGTTTGACTTCATCAAGAAAAACCTAAACCTTACATTCATACCTGACTCATGTTGTGATCACTTCAAAGTAGTTTAGTTTTACAATAGTTATTATATTTTCTTATATTATGTTATATTTATTTTATTCAAAAAAAAAAGAGAAAAAAAAAGAGAAAAACGAAAAAAAAAAATGAAAAAAAAAAAACAGAGTTTCACATTCAAGTCTTTTTATCTGATGACAAAAGGGGGAGAAAGATATTTGATAAAGTGGAGATAAAATGATACTAAGACTTAGGGGGAGCCCTAAGTTAGGGGGAGTCAAAGAAATATAAAGAAAAGTTGTTATCAAAAATACAAGTTTTGTCATCATCAAAAAGGGGGAGATTGTTGGAACCAAGTTGGTTTTACATTTAGAGTTTTGATGTTAACAAAAGTATTTTATGAGAATAATATATTTGACTTCAAAGAGTATGAAATAAGATTCATGTTTTTGAAGAAAATCTAAAATAAGATTTGATTCCAAATTATAATTGAAGAAAATCTAAAATAAGATTTGATTCAAATTTATAATGGATGAAAAATCTAAAATAAGATTTGATTCAAATTTATAATTGGAGAAAATCTTTGACCAAGTTGAAAAGAAAATATGGTCAATATTTGAAGAAGATTTGAAAAATATTTGAAGAAGATTTGATTAAGATTTGAAGAAGATTTAGTGAAGATTTGAAGAATATTTGATCAACATTTAATGAAGATTTGAAGAATATTTGATCTACATTTAATGAAGATTTGAAGAAGATTTGAAGAATATTTGATCAACATTTTAATGAAGATTTGAAGAATATTTGATCAACATTTAATGAAGATTTGAAGAATATTTGATATGAAGAATTTACAAAGTCAATCTACACAAAATTGGAACAGAATCATTCTGAAGAATTTACAAAGTCAATCTACACAAAATAGGAACATAATCAATTTGAAGAATTTACAAACTCAATCTAAACAAGATACAATTCAGAATTAAATAAGGACTAAATTGAAGCCCAAATTTTCACTATAAATAGACACTCAAGGCTGAAGGAGAAAAGCATCGAAAAGCATAAAAGAGTAACTCTAGCTCAAAGTTTTCAATTCATCTTAGAGTTCAAAGAGAGAAACACTTGTTCAAATTAGAAATATCTTTTGAGTGTTCTTTTCTTAAAGTGTGAGAGTTATTGTTATTATCAGCTTTGTTAGAAGCAATTACTCAAGTTTCAATCTCTTGTATCCAACCCGATAGTGGTTTAGTTCCTTCTTCAATCTGGGGTCGTCAAGTTGTTAGGAGAAGACTTGGCTTGTAGGGTCAAGGTGGTTAGTTCCTCAAAAGTCTGGGGTGTCAGGCTATTTGGGAAGACTGGCTTGGAGGGTCAGGTGCTTTGTAATTCAAGGTTTTTGAATTAGTGGATTAAAGCCTTCTGAATGAGGGGACTGGATGTAGCCAAGTTAGTGGTGAACCAGGATAATTCTACGCGTCAAATCATTTATGCTTTCATTGATTGCTGCTTCTAAATTCGATTGCTTCTACTCCAAGTAAGTCACCAAAACCAAACTAATTTTTAATTATTTATAAATTATCATAAAGGTATCAACTTTGTGCAAACACAATTCAACCCCCCCTTCTCGTGTTCGCACATTCATGAGGTACCCCTCTAAAGTGGAATGAATAGTCACAGGAAATGGGGTTTTAATTGTGACCCTTTTAAAATTTAATTCCTGCACTTTAATTGATGTTTTACTCAAGATTAAACTTGGTAATCAAAATTTGATTAGTAATCTCTTAACTGACTAGAACGTTCTCGACAATTTATATGAAGTTAAGAAGTTGTAAATAAAAATAATAATAGTTCTCGACAATTTATGTGATTTGTGCGTCCAAATAATTAAAGATAAGAGATAGAATGATCACACACGAAAAATATACTGATTCACCCAACTCGGGCCAGTTCATTCCTCACAACCGTGAGATTTTCACTATGTGCTTCGGAACCAGTAAGTTCTCCCCATACCTTTTTCTCTTGATCACACCTTGATCAATTACAATCTTCACCTTTTAACCTAAAAAGGATTTTTACAATAACCTTTCAATCTAGAAAGGATTTTTACAAACACACTCAATCTAACATAAAAGATATACTTGAGTTAATTTCAATGTGTATAATAAAAAAATGTTTGGGATCTAATGATTCTAAACTCTTTGTTTGAGATAAATAAAAACAAACTCAGTAAATGATGATCCACATATATAGTGAAAAGAGTTAGAGTTTGCTTGAAGAGTTTTTTAACTTGTGATTACTTGAACAAGTGTTGGTAGATTGCCAATTGAACTCTTGCCTTCATCTTCCAATTGATCTTAAATTTATAGATGATGAAAGGTTTTGAATATTCATTTTAAACTGAATATAGTCGTTGGACACACTCCCTAAGGTGCAAAAACTCTTATGAATCAATCTCTTTAAGTGTAGTGTAATTATGTCTAGAACATTCTTGATCTTGCCTTGTTGAAGAGTGGAGAAATACTAGAATATTGGGTGGTCTACCATATGACCGTTGGAATAGTTCCCTGAACTGAGATATGTGCAGCGAGTCATGTCAAACAGTATTTTGTAGTGTACTTTTGTGCTTTGTACTTGCTTCCAACTAATCAATTTGGAGATCAAAACTGCAGATCAATCTGCATCTGTTTTTTTTGCAAGTGGACATTCACTATTTGGCTTCTTGAGTCTTGATTACTTTTGGGTGGCCTATGTGAGAATTATATCAATCTAGAACATGTTTTTAATAATCCCAAAATTGATTCATTTGTCTCTTGTCTTTTATTTAAGACAACCAAAATGAACCAAAATGTTCTGCATGTTTGTTTTTGCAAGTATGCCTTCAAATATTGACTTTTAATTTCTCATTAAATGTTGGAAAACTCATGTGTGAAATGCCAACTAATTTACTGCATGTTGCTCTTCCAACCAGAACATTCTGGTGAATGTTCTTCCATTGTTCTTTAAACAAATGAATTAATAAATGACTCAATCTTGAAATGATTTCTTCTTCAAAATTGATTTTTGTCATTTTGCTGAACTGATATAAATATTTATGAGTGCAATGAACTTGTTCATCATGAGAACATTATTTTGATAAAAATTGATAATGTTGTCTTTTATATGAGAGGATAGATCTTTTGTTGAAGCAATACTTCCTACAATTTCTCTTGGTATTACACATGTTGTGTCGTGTCCATCAAGTATCCCTGAGATACTTCTGTATATGTATGAATGTATTAGACACTTCCTTCATGGAGATGCTATCTTGAAGAGTTGAAAACTTGTTTGACCAAGACACATATTCTAGTGATCCCTAACTCATCCTTAAGTTTTAAAGTTTATTATGATACATCCTTGAAGGGTTTAGGATGTGTATTGATGAAAGACCACAAAGTTGTATCCCATGCCTCTAAACAATAGACATCACATGAGGAAAACTATCCTACCCATTACCTTGAGTTAATAACCATAATGTTTACCTTTTTTTTACCAAAGATGATTGAACATGAGGTAGAGATTGTTGGATGAAGTTTTTTTAAAGATTATGATTTTGAATTGAAATACCAACTAGGCAAAGCGAATGTAGTATCTAATGCCCTAAGTTAGAAATCCCTCCACATAACACACATGATGGTTTGTGTGATGAGCTTATTAAAGGAATTTAGGAATCTCTACATGAGCATGATTCCACTAGATGCTAAAGTGCTTCTTTTTCCTTTTAGAGATTACATGTGACCTTCGTGATAGAATTAGGCAAGCACATGAGTATGATGAAGAACTACCACCCAATAAAATCCAACCTAATTTCTTAATTGCTTTAGAAGGACTCATTCGTTATAAAGGAAGAATTTATGTACTTAGTGGTGAGAATTTAAGGAGAGCGATTTTAGATGAATCTTTTAAGAGAGAGTTGTTAATACACTCTGACGCCACAATAATGTATTAAGATCTTTAAAAGAATTATTGGTGGCTTGAAATGGAAAATGATACAACAATTTGTTGTCAAATGCTTAGTATGCCAAAAAGTGAAGATTGAACATCAATGACCCGCAAGTATGCTGCAACCCTTAGAAATTATGGAGTGGAAATGAGATAAAATACCTATAGACTTTGTAGTGGATTTTTCTCTACCCAATCAAGGCATGCTTTTATATGGGTAATAGTAGATAGGTAAGCCAAGTCAGTCCACTTTCTCCAAGTGAAAACTATTTTCAACACACTCAGGTTGGTTAGGATTTTCATGCCAACTAGTATTGTGTCAGATAGAGATCCCAAATTTACTTCCCAATTTTGGAAAGCATTTAATAAGGCATTTGGAACCCAATTGAGTCTTAGTAAAGCTTACCACTCTCAAATAGATGGTCAAACTAATAGAATTATTCAAACTTTAGAAGACATGCTTATAACTTGTGTTTCAAAGGATATATGTTGTTGGGATGCATAATTTCCATTCATGGAATTTGCATACAATAATAGTTACCATTCTATTATAAGTATGATGCCTTATGAAGTCTTGTATGGTCGTAAGTGTATGACACCTTTGTGTTGGTCGTAGGTTGGAGATAATAACCTTATGACCGTATATTCTTAGATAAACCACATGGAAGATTAGGATGATAAACTATAAGATGTTAGTAGCCCAAAGTCGACAAAAGAGTTATGCTGATAATAAGAAGAAAAAAACCTTAGAATTTGAAGAAGGTGGTCATGTTTTTCTTATAGTCACTCTCACTGTAGTATTGGAAAGACTATAAAAGTAAATAAGTTGAATCTCCGTTTAAAGTTTATTTTTCAACAAACTCGACGCGTAGGCCTAATGACCTATCAATTGGATTTATCCTATTCATTGTTGTTTTATATGATGTTTTTATGTGTCTCAACTCAAAATTATGGATGACAACAAAATCCCCACCCGCGGGTATCCACTCAAACCCGTCCCGATTTGGATGGAGAAAACCCGCTTTAGTTGGGTGCAGGTTTTCTCTGAAATTAAAACTTGGGGAGGGGACGAGTTTGAGGATGTTGACCCCGCACCTGTCGCACTAGTAATATTATTGTCATTTTTTAATCTTATACACATATACATATTTAATATTTTTTAAATATTAAAACTTATAATCTTCTCTATAGAAAATATAATTTTAATACTTTTTAATTTTATTATTGTATAATAATAATTATTTTATTATATTAATTATAATTAATATCACTTTTAAATTTATTATTTTATATATATGAATGAGTGTGGGTGCAGACGAAAAAACTCGAAGCCTATCGCAGACGGGATATAAGAACCTAAATTTCACACCCGATAAAAAATTAAAACAGATACGTTTTCCCCGATTAATCGAGTGGAGAGGTGGAGGAGACAAAACCCACCCGTCCCGTTGTCATACCTACTCAAAATGTATATTTATGACTCATCTCAAACTTTGAAACACGACTCAATTCAATTAAAACCAAACTTTACTTTTAAATTAGTATCAAGTCATGTAGATGGAAACTTGAAAATATTAAGAGATAAAAGTCATTTAAATTAGTATAAGTCATATAGACGGAAACTTGAAAAGATTAAGAGATAAAACTCATTTTTTAGTGAAGGTTATTTTTCAAACATATCACTAAATTTGAGTATGAAGTTTTAGAAAAAGAGAATGATGAATGTCACAAAATTTGTATCACAAGCGCATCACGAATCGTTTTGATTGACTATTTAATACCATTACCCATGTATTTTGGGTTAAACAAGAAAATTAACCGATTTACCATATCTTTTTAACCCACCGTGACGTTCGTGATCTTGCACGAACATATAGTTCGCAACATATACTGATTGGATAATTATTCTCAATTTTCCACTAGGTAAGTTTCCGTCATTTTTTAGGATAAAATAATCTAAGGGGAAGAACGTAACACCCTTTCTTTTCTCCCTTACACAGTTTTCTCGACGTCATGACCCACACCCAATCAATCGCGCCTCGTCACATTTTCTGAGCTAGTCAGTTACGAGTGACTCAGTGAGTCAAACTCGTGGACCCCTCGTCTTCCACCTCCTCCCCCAATCCCATCCTCAATCCAAATCTCTGAAACTCTCTCTCTCTCTCTCCTCCAAAACCCTACTCTCTCTCCCCTCTCCATTTCCAATTTCCTCTTCCTCAATTCACCTCCCAATCACTCCCTCCGCGTAATTGCTCACTCACTTTCACTCTATCTCCTTCAAATTCACCGTCCGATACGTGACACCTGTCCATGGACGACGCTACCAACCAAAAACTCGAAACGGAAACCGCGTTTCATAATTCCGAAAACGACAGTTGCAAGATGCAGCAGCAGCAGCAACGGCGAGGTGAGTTAGTAGTGAACGGTTACTTCGTTTACAGACGACGAAAGAGGATCAATCATCATTCCGAGAACGAGGAATCCAAGAGACTCAAAACCGAAGAAAATGTGCAAGTTAAAGTGGAAACTGTTTCTGCTGAGGCGGTGCGTAACGATGTCGTTTTGTGGACGTCTAAACGGCAACGGAAACCGTCGTATAAGATGAAAGTTGAATCAGAAGAAGATGCTTCTGCTGTTAACGTCGCCGTTCGCGTTGCGAAGGAGAATACGAATACGAAGAGCATTGTGGTGAACAAAAAGCCTATGACTGTGAAGGAGCTATTCGATACTGGTTTGCTCGATGGTGTTCCAGTTGTTTACGTCGGTTGCAAGAAGGAGGTTATTTTCTTCTTCCTTCACTCCTTTCATTTACATTTTAGTTTCTTTCATTTTTGTCATGAATGAATCAATTGTGCTACGAAGCGTGCTTACATTGTTTCATTTTCTCAAATCATTAACATCTCTATGAATTGGTGTCGATATCTATGCTTAATTAGATAACAACCATATGTTACGTTAATTTTGAATTCTTTTTATTTTTGACTGAAATGGTAATTTGTACTTATTATTGACTGAGAAATTGAGTTACTCATTTGGAATTTGTATACAATATGCTTTGATTAACGTGAATATTGTAGATACGATTTAATTAATTTGTATCCATTGCTAATAGTTGTTTATTTTATTATTATGTAATCTAATGGTTTGATTGCAATTTTGGTCTCTCTATTATTACCAATTAACGGAATTGGTTCATCTTTTTTAAAAGTCTGACATTTTAGTCCCTCCCTCATATTTTAAACTAAAAAATGACAATTTGACATATTTCTAATAACGTGACATACAATTTTATGATATAGAATCATATAAATGTAGTAATTATTCATATTTCATTAATTAAATTAAAAATATGAAAATTTTATGTAGTTGAAATCTAAATTTTTACGGCGGTTTATTTCAATTTCACGAGTGTTAATCATTATACATCATTGTATCATATGTCACATTATTTAAAGCATCTCACGTTATCATTTTTTAGTGAAAAAATCAGAGGGATGAACCAAATATGTCGATTATTAAAATAGGGGGACCAATTTCGTGAATTAGTAAAAGTAGGGGGACTAAAACTGCAATTAAGCCTAATCTAATTGGAATATTAATTTATTATACTCTTGTAAGATTATTATATTAGAATTAGATTAGATTACTAGGGAAATTCTAGGGTGAGGTGGTCCGCAGTTGACCAATACGTAAAAGTTATCTAAACTCTTACAACCATCGACAAAACTCTTTGGAAGTTTTCCTTTGTCTTTACAGCTGAGATAGTGACTTGATTGAAGCTGATTCGAGATGAGTTGAGTTTCAAAGGACATTTGTTTTTCCTTGTTTTATCAAACTGACATTAGTCAGGTCATTTTCTCAGCCATAAAAATTAAGAAGACCATTAACTTATACTTCCGATGAGTGTAGTCGACCATCGTTAGTGTTTTGAGAAACTTTTAATCAATGGCCTACGGTGAACCACGAGTTTGGATCCTTTCTATTTCTCTTTAATTTACATTTTTTTTCAAATTTTTTTCGTTGGATTAAAAATTTGTATCATTTAGATCATGCATGTAAAGTTTTACATAAATCTAAAATCATTTGATATGTTATTGAGATTTATGAAAATTAAGGTGTTCAATAAAAGTGCATAAGACGCTAATTTTGATGCATCACAATAATATATCAAATGATTTTAGAGAATTGAGAGAGATTGAGGGAGGTTTTGATTGAGAATTTTCAGATTTGTGAACCACCTATACCGTAGCATCTGCCTAGATAATTTTACTCTGCCTACTGAGTTTATTATTGATGTGGTATGATTGTAGGCTTCAGATTCGGGATTGCAGGGTGTAATTGCAGGTGGAGGGATATTGTGCTCGTGCTGTCTGTGCAATGGACGCAGAGTGAGTTGTCATTGTCATTTTTCCTCTTTGGGTCACGGTTAGGTTACCCAGTAGTACCCGTTACCTAACCTAGTTGTTTCTTATTTTTATGTTTGAGAATGTTCTTTCATTTGTTCTTCCTTGTTCCTTCTGTTCATGTAGATTATTCCCCCCTCCCAATTTGAGATTCATGCCTGCAAAATATATAAGAGGGCAACCCAATATATCTGCTTTGAAAATGGGAAGAGTTTGCTTGAACTATTGGGAGTATGCAGGGCAGCTCCCTTACATAGTTTAGAAGCTACCATTCAAAATTTTATTTGTTTGCCGCCTGAAGAAAAGTATTTTACTTGCAGGAGCTGCAGAGGTAAGCGCTTTGCTTTTGTTATTTGGAGTCATTGTGTTTTTTGCTGTCACAATGATCATCGTTTTTTTTTCGGTTGGGAAAACTAAGAATCAAATTAAAGATTTCATAATGTTCATTTTGTTTATTCTTTGTTGATTGCTTTGGACGCTTATTATTATTGTTGTTGTTATCATTATTGTTCCAATAGGGTGTTTCCCTACTTCAACTGTGGACAGAGTGGGACTTACATGCCATTCTTGCATGGAAGCAAGGAAGTCTGAAGATAATTCTATTCGTGCAGTTGGCAAAAGAGTCAGGTATTTATTTATTCTGCCTTTGGGTTTAATAGCTAACTGTTGAGAATTCAAGTGTGAGTTTGGAGTCCTTAAGAAGAATGAGTGTACTAAAGATAGCAGTACAAAAGAACAAAGCTAGGTACTCAATGTTTTTAGGTTTTGTGATGTTATATTCACTGTGGTCAGTTGTCTTGGCCCATTGTCGTGGATAGCCAAGTATTTGGCAACGGGGGTTGGTATGGGTTGGCTCTTTATTGAGAACTCCTTTGACCTGATTGTACATAAAGAGGCTTCCCCTTGGGGGGGTACTAATGTGTTGAGATTTTGAAAAGCCATGCTTCGTGATTATTGATTTACTTATGAAATAGAGTTTTGAGTTTTGGTAATAATCTCTGAATTGTTGTAACAAATGGCTTGTGAAGGATAGAAGCTAGTGATTTATCCAACTTAGTATACAGCTGTTTATCTTATATTTTCTTACAGATACTGCTTATATCTGACATAATCATTATAGGCATTATTATAAAAGAAACTGCAAAAAGTAACTATTAGAGGGTGATAATGATAATAGATTAAAATGAATTCCCATCCTAATTGTAATATGTTAAATCAATTAAAAGAAGACACATATGCTTTCTTGCTTTCGTTGTTGCTTTTCATCGTAACATTTAGCATTTTCCTTTATATATATATATAAAAAAAAAAAAACAAAAACTTACTGTAATAGATAAATGGAATTATAACAATTTAAATTTAAATAAAATGAAACAAATAAAGAAATAGAAGAATTTTAAAACCAATAGATGAGAAAAGGAATACTTAGATTATTAAGATAAGATGAATAGGTTCTTTGTATTTGAAAAAAAGATGGTATAGAAAATGGATAAAAAAAAGTATTACAAAGTTTTTAAAGAAACAGGAGAAAAAATGAGTGGCTTACAGGATGGTGTGGTTGCCGTATACAAAAAAAGTATTACAAATTTTTTAAAGAAACAGGAGAAAAAATGAGTGGCTCACAGGATGGTGTGGTTGCCGGAGCTGAAGTTCTTTAGAGGAAATGAAGATTACATAGACGAGAAGAGAATAAAGTTGTGAAACGAAAACAGTGGTAACTGAAGAGTCTAGTTTTCATTTTTAGAGTTTTTAACTCATTTGGGTGTGATTCAGGTCGGGTTGCACGACCCAACACATGTTTTCTTTATTTTTTAGGGTTTTTTCTACGTTTTCCGCCATTGCCCCTTTGTGAAAACCGTCATGCAACCATCATTGTATGGCATCCTGTAAATTTCCACCAATGCTATGGCCGATTTTCGACAACATCGTTTGGTGGTAAGAGTTTGACCTTGTAATCTTAAGGGACAGTGTTCTAATTCCTCCGGTTGTAAAATGACCATTAGTGTCACTTTAATTAATTAAAATTTCCCCCTTCTCAATTTTTGGAAAATAAAGATATGGTTTTACAAACTGCCGGCTTACTATTTTACCAGTTACTAATGTATTGAATTGCATTGTTTTACTATAAAGGTTTTTGTAAAATAACTTTTTTCCTATCATTGAAAAAATCATTCATTTTCTTCAAACCATGCCTAAGTTTCAATAAAAAGTGTTTAAGCCCTTTCCCTCCTTCTGACTATCTTTCATGTCATCACTGTATTACAATATTTCAGGACTCCTCGACCATTACTGTTCTCTAGTCCATCTAGTACATCGAAAATGTGTATCTCCTCACAAACTAAGAGTAAGAGACAAAAGAAGAAGAGAACAAAGTGGGTATTAGTATCTATTCTGCTTATCCTGTATATTATTTGAATATGTTAAGTTTTTGCACAACAAATTTGCACAGACCAATAATCTGTAGTTACATGGTCTCAAACTTGATGCATTTTCTTAAAAATAGTATTTTATTTGGTTATCTGTATTTTTCTTCCTGTTAAAATATATATATATGGAGTTAAAGAGTATTCACTGTTAGTGTAAAACAGTTTTACACCGACATCCAATGAGAATTCACTATTTTGCCACGTCACTCCACTTTTGTATGGTTATTTTGAAATTGATAGTGTGACATGGTAACATGGTGGTCTTTCATTGGATGTCAGTGTAAAATTGTTTTACACTGACAGTGTGGCCGTTAAACTATATATATATATATATATTGGGGTTTATCTAGTGAGAAATGGATGTTTTACGTGAGAGTGAAATGAGTCATTCACATCCATTAGATCAAAACCAATTGTTGAGGCTAAAATTCTCTTTCTCTCTAGATAATCCCCTGTGCCTCTATATATACACATTTTAACTTATATGTCTTTAACTATGTTATTAAAGTCATCAAAACGGGTTAGCATGTCAAAATCTTCCAAGAAGAGTGCTTCTGTGCCTAATCTTATCCAGAAGAAAAATTTGTGCAGCATGGGAAAGAAGTTTGTGCCTTGCTTTATTTTTTAGCACCCCTTTTTAGTTAGGATAATGTACTTGTTAGTTAAATTGTATACAGCCATGTCTCTTTTCCCCTCTTTATTGTAATCAATTACTATCACTAGGTCATCAAAACTGTCAGTAAAACTGAAGACTGCTCCAATTACTTCAATTTCGACGAGCTCATCTCCACAAAATAAGTGTCACTGGAGGATCAATAACAAGTTAGTCCCCTTTCTGCCAATTCATTTGTGTGTATGCATATCTGTCTCCATTTTCTTTTTCACTTTTCTTTAGCAATGCTAATTATTTGTTCACCCAATGTGTTCTTAAGGCATCAGCGATTGCACAAATTAATTTTTGAAGAAGATGGATTGCCTGATGGAGCTGAAGTAGCTTATTATGCACGTGGACAGGTTGTTTGTGTGTAGTTCATGTAAAAATTATTGTATGTGTATTACTCTGTTAACTGTTATGTTCTAATTGACAGAAATTGCTTGAAGGTATTAAAAAGCGATCCGGAATTATTTGTCGATGCTGCAACACTGAGGTATTTATACTTATTTCTCTTGTATGTGTGTGGATACACTTCAGGAACTTTTAAGCAGTACAGATAATGCTTTAAACTTTTAAATTGTGCAGATCAGCCCCTTACAATTTGAGATTCATGCAGGGTGGGCTTCTCGCAGGAAGCCGTGAGTTTTCTACTTGTTCCCTATGCCTTGGGGTCTTGAGGGAAGGGGAGGGGGCATGGCTGTGTGGGGAGGAATTGAGAAACTTTTTGATTGTTTATGGCTTGTATCTATGAATTTTCATGACATGAAATGATTTTGAGCAGTTATGCATACATCTACACGTCGAATGGGGTGTCTCTCCATGAGTTGGCATTATTCCTCTCAAAAGATCACAAACGTACTGCAAAATATAATGATGATGCATGCATTGTTTGTTGGGATGGTGGAAATCTGTTGCTCTGTGATGGATGCCCAAGGGCATTTCATAAAGGTCAGGTTTAATTGATAAAGGATTTGGTGGACATCGTTTTTATTGTGTGTAGAATTATCCTTTTACCTAATTATTTTATCTTCGGTAATTGGTAAGAAATCATGTCACCTGTATTGAAGTCAAAGATATATGAGATGCAACTGTTTCTCGTGACTGTATCTCCTGGGACGCTAATATAGGAAAAAGCACTTTTGTGATTGTACTTCAAATTAACGAAACTGAAGAAGGAACGAGACAAAAATGCCTGTTTATCTATTCCTTGCCTTCTTCATTATCTTTTTAGTTTCTTTGCTGATTTCCTTATTAATAGTTATGTGGTCTAGTAGGTTTGTTATCTAAATGCTTAAGTTAGCATAATCTCATTTGTCTAATATAATTGATGATTAATTGGACTATTTATCAAGTGGAATTTGTAATCTGGCCATGCTTTCTGGAAGTTTGAATATGAACTCCTATAATAGTGTTAGTAAACCTTTGCTGTCTATAGTTATTAAGCTACAATTTCATATGGAAATAATGAAGTTTTTAAGTCTTCGATGCCTAAAATTTATTTCAAGATTTACTCAATTGGAAGCAGCAGTTAAGAATAATATTTGCTTTATATGATAAATTACAACTTGTCATCTTCTAAGTGAGATTAAATGTCTTATGTTTGGAAATGTACAGAATGTGCATCTGTATCAAGTACTCCACTAGGTGGATGGTACTGTCCAATTTGTCAACACATGTTCCTTGGAGAAGGATCTGTGGCACTCAATCCTGATGCTGTGGCAGCTGGAAGGGTTGAAGGAGTTGATCCTATTGAACAGATTGCCAAGAGGTGCATACGCATTGTGAAAGACATTGAAGTTGAGATAGGTGGATGTGCTTTGTGCAGGTAATAATTACATTGTATAGATTAGAACTTAGAAGCCAATGCATAGACTTGGCTTTCCCCTAACATGTGTTTCTTGAAATCATAAAATGTTACCGCACTCTTACTTCAGTATTCAAGATTTTTCACCTTTATATAATATAAGCAGAAAATTTTGTTCGTGTAGGGGTTCTGATTTCAGCAGATCAGGATTTGGTCCACGCACAATAATAATATGTGATCAGGTAATCATTCTGGTCCAGGTATTATTTCGACAATGCATAGAAGGCCCCAATACCATTTAGAATTTAGATTCCTTATTTGAAGAACGGTATGATCAGATTGACAATGATTTATGCTTTCCTTTATTCATGCAAGTAATTTTCTCTAGGGATTGACTCAGTTATGCTGAATAAGCTTCACACTGTTTCCTTAACCCTCTTTCCCTCCTTATATGTTGCAGTGTGAAAAGGAATATCATGTGGGCTGTTTGAGGGATCATAAAATGGCATATTTGAAGGTATCACTGTGTTTCTGTCTTCATATGTTGATGCATAAGTTTGGCCACTTACCTCGCATTTGTCCGTTGGACGTAATTGTATAACAGGAGTTGCCCGAAGGGGACTGGCTTTGTTGCAATGATTGCACAAGAATACATTCTATTTTGGAGAACCTCCTAGTTAGGGTGGCAGAGAGACTCCCTGAATCTCTTTTGGATGTTATAAAGAAAAAGCAAGAGGAAAGATGTTTGGAACCCCTTAATGAGATTGATATAAGATGGAGACTTGTTAATGGCAAAGTTGCTTCTCCTGAAACCAGGCCATTGCTTTTGGAGGCCGTGACAATATTTAATGTAGGTTCTGCCTGTCCTTATATTGCTTCACCATTTTCATGATCATAACTTTTTTCTGTGGGGTGGTTGAAAGTGATAATCCTTGTTTGTCTGCTGACAAATCGTAGAGATGCTTTGTATTTTTGTTACTAATGGTAATCTTTTTCTGAATTGATTCTTATTCATCGTATGCCTTTGTATGATTGTATCTTTTGATTTTATAGTCACTAAAAAAGGTAAATAAATTCAATTTTAGGAGAATGTTGAAAAGCTTTGCTCAACATAAATGTATATTCACACAGTTTTAAATTTATGATTAATTTGTTCCTGCCAAAGTTTCTGATATCCCAGATAAACTTTCGGTTGTAATGGTTTTTTCACTTGTTGCGCTATCTATCTTTCTATATATCCGTGTGCACACCCAGACCCTTCATTTATGGACACAGCATTTACAATTTTACATGAAGTGTCTGTCTATACTTGTGTACATTTTATAGTATCACATGGCATTTCTTGTTTAATAATGCGTTACAAACATACAATGTATATCTGTGCCATATGGCATTTGTATTTTTCTTTGGGAGAGACCCTTTTCAAGTTTTCCATAAGGCCACTTTAATACAATTGTTGGACTTTGGTATGTGTTTCAGGAATGCTTTGATCCTATAGTTGATGCAGCTACTGGACGTGACCTTATTCCTGCCATGGTTTATGGGTAAGAAATTCCTAATAGAACATTTGTATGTTTTTCATATTTCTCTTCAATTTCATTTTACCTTGTCTCAAATCTCAATTAACTTATCCTACAAATACAGAAGGAATTTGCAGACTCAGGATTTTGGAGGAATGTATTGTGCATTATTAATGGTCAAGTAAGAAGTGATTTCTCTATTTAACTTTTACTAGTCATATTTCTCTTATGGAATTGTTCACATTTTGTTTTTTTCCTGACATTGAAGTTCATCTGTGGTATCTGCGGGCATGCTTCGGATTTTTGGGAGAGATATTGCAGAGCTCCCTTTAATTGCTACAAAACTCAAGAACCGTGGAAAGGTGAGGGACTTCACTACTAACTTTATGACCTCTCTGTGGGTACTGTTATGTCTCCCCTTCTCCCAAGTCCTAACCACTTTCCCTTAAAATTTTGTTTTGCTTTTCTATGCAATATAAAGTGGTCATGGTATTGGTAAGGCTGGGGAGAGTGTAAGTGATCTTACAATATCTGACATGCTTAATTAGCTAGATCGGCATTTAATATTGGGGAGAGTGGGTTGTTCTGATGAGTTCCCCTAGGATATGTTTAGTAATGATAGTTTTTGTTCTATGATCCCTACCATTTTCTTTTTTGTAACTTAATTTCTGGGTTTCAAATTTTGATACATTGCTGCTCTGTTATGATGATTTGAATATTGGGATAAACTTGGTTGTTGTTAGTTTTTTTATCACGTATGCCTATGTCTGGGTAGTGAACTATTTATCCTTGTAATGATTTATGCGAATAGGGCTACTTCCAAACACTGTTCTCGTGCATAGAGAGGCTGCTAGCCTTCTTGAATGTGAAGTACCTTGTGCTACCAGCTGCTGAAGAAGCAGAATCCATATGGACACACAAATTTGGGTTTAGCAGGATGAAACCTGAGCAGGTATTTAGTTTTTTGACTACTTATAGTTTAGGAGCAGGGTTACATTTCTTGTCACTTTATTCTAGCATTTAGTTTTATGTTTTTGTGGCTTGAAATTTAGCAAGCTGCATTAACCCATGCATCCCTGGAATAGATCGTCTGCATTTTTCATTCTCTTTATTTTCTTCATTACTATAGTTTCGAGAAACACTTGATAGTGTGATATTAACTCTAAATCACTTCAAAACGATAGTAATGGAGAATAGAAATGAAGAAGATCAATTTCCATGCATCCCAACTCTGAAAGTGACCAAGTTTATTGTTGTGCTGCAGCTCGCCAACTATAGAAATAATTGCCAACAGATGATGGCATTCAAAGGGACAGTTATGCTTCATAAAACGGTGCCTCGATGTCGGGTCATAAGTACTCAATCATGAGTAACGAGAAATCTATATAAAAAGGAGGTCAATCATAAAAGGGGAAAACCCCAAGCTCTGGTAAATTTTTTATTTGAAGCCATTCGTGAAACTGACATGACATTTATGATGTCAATTTCCTAATTTTTGTTTTCATTACCCTGGCAAGCATATTCGAGTATTGATCTTGGACCTATGCTTTGCAGTCTAATACAATGCTATTTTATTTTATATATAAATGGCATGAGATGTTGGAAGAGCTTACTTTAGTCTACACTGTGACAACATTAACACTTGCTTAGGTGTTTGAAAGAGCCCCTTTCGATATCTTATAGAAATAATTTTTACTCCCTTCTTCTCACAATGTGATTTTGAATTATTTCACACATAAATACTAAATAATGACTAACTAAAAGACAGTCAAATTGTCCTTATTATTAGTGTGTTTTTCACATCATAAATACAAAGTAAAATATAATGCCTTCAAAGTAATTTGGTATTAATTGAAAGATATATATGAAAAAATCATTAATATTACATTGAAAACTAAAGATGACATTTAATTTGAGACAATTTTTTTCTATTGACAAGTCGACACCGGTAATAATTTATGAAAATGAATTAATAATAAAGGTGTCAATGTCGGATACCATGACACGCCTTTGTCGGTGCTATATAGTTTTTTTCTCTCAATAGATAACACAATTTATGTGAAATTTACTTATGATACGCATTTATTGAATAATTTATTAAAGAAGCTATTTACCAAATGCTTAGTTGGAGACCTCAGAGATGGTGGTTATAGATGGAGTCAATCTTCGAACCATGAGCAGTTGAGTTAGGCATGTTCAAATTTTAAACGCATTAATAATAGCTTGTGAGTATTTGGACAGCGATCATAGTTTGCTGGACTAACATGCCTTGAGAGGAAAAACTAACTACCTTGTACAAATGAAATTTTCCTGACCAGTTCACCATGATTCGCTTAAACTTTTACTGGTATGGTTTAACCTATCATTTCATCAATATATAGCTTCAAATACTTCTTTCCAACTGAGATATTTTCGAGCAGGGACATGTTTTCATCTGCATTCTACAGTTTCTATGAAAAATATTATTGTAATTCTAAAATACGAATCCCAACCATTTTTATTGGGGTTAAGAGTAAATTTGCACGAAAAATAATTGATTGGTAAGAGGCAAAAATAAATGTACTAGTTGGCATAACATATGCTGCGAACTTGCGATTTATAGCCATCATCATTCATCACTAAACAGAATGAACAATCACAATCACAAAAACGTAAAACGTTTGTAAGACTACTTTTTAGGTTTTATGTGCCTGATTTGAATAAATTTCCAAGATTCATGTTGTTCCTAGTAGCGATTCAAGATAATAGAAATGATAAAGAAAATAAATTAGTGATGCACAACCTGTTATTTATTTCCAAGAAATATTTCAATTAAAAAACAATAAATAAATTTCTTCATGAGATTAAGAGATCTTGAAAAAATGAGATTAAGAGATCTTGAAAAAACTGAGTTTAGTTGATATGTACTGTCATTGAAAAATTAAAATTCAATGAAAAATTTATGTTTTTCACGTTATACCATTAAATTGGGGTGAAAATATGTAATTTTGCGAAATACATTATTATTAGTAGATGTCAATGTAAAATTGTTTTACATGAAACATATACTCTTTTCTCAAAATAATTAATAATTGAATTATGAAGTTTTCATGGTGGTTGGTGATGTTCGGTAAGGATGGCAAATTTTTTTCGTATCTGTGCAGATATTTGTGGATAAAATTTGCGATAAGTATGAGGCAGGTAGCTTGACGGATATTCATGGATAAAATAAACAGATATTTTGACTACCTCTTAGTTAATGAATACAAATGTGGATGTAATAGTATTCACATCCGATAATAAATTAGTAAAATTGATATGTTATAATGTTTTTTCCTTATGTATTAATGTATTAACAAATTTTATTATATAATTTTGTTATATATTTTATTTATGTATTAATGTTTCTATGTGTTATTACTTTTTTGTAATGACAAAAAAGGAGAAAAAAATTCTATATAATGCACAAATATATATTTTTGTACATAAATCATTTTTTATTTATTTAAAAGATGATATTCATGGATATCAGCTAATATTTGCATATACTTAAAAATTCGTCAAATGTTCATGAAGTGGATACTCGTAACGGATATCATGTTTATCCAACGGATAGGCTAGCAGAAAAGTATTACCCGTAGCCGTGGATATCCATTATCATCCAGTTAATCTCCAATGTAATGTAGCAATTTCCTCTCTTCCTATGCTACTTTCTTCCTTCTTCTTCATCCAATGAAGATGACTAATTTGGAGCCATTTTTTAGTTAAAAATTACTCACCGCATCGATTTTCTCTTATTTTATCTAAATAAATGGCTTTTAAATAGATTTAGCTTTTCTTTGGTGTTTTTTGTGATTTCATACTTTAAGTGCAACATTATTTTGTTCGTCATATTGGTTGAATGTTGTTTGATTTTTTATTTGTTGCAATGTTCGTTTGATTTGATATATTGACATATCAATATCAACTTTGATTCACTACATATTCAGTCAATTACTTGATCGTCAATGTTACATATTATGAGACATAAGTATTTCAATCACTTTGATTTTATCATATTTATAGGTATTTTTTTGTTTCATGTTATTTAACTTGGATGTTGTGAGTTTGATTGTAGTTTTATCATTTTCTGTTTTTGCGAGGTTGGATTTTTCTTATTTTAGATGCAACCAATCAATTTGAGCAAATGAATATATTTTTTTAGTGAAAAAATGAATTATGAAAAATTTAAACATTTTTATTTTAAAAGATTCTACATATAATACGTGCAAATATATATTAGACAATAACTACAAAAAAAAAAAATATATTAAACAACTGCTCTCTACTACATAATAAATGTTATAATGACCATTTTATACAAATTAAATAAAGTGTAGAAATCAAATAGAAAGAATATTAGTTTTACTAAACTATCCTTACAAATATTGATGTATTTAATATTAACATTAATGCAAAATAGAAGATGGTGAACTGAGAGTAATTAAAGTATATAATTAAAAAATTAATTAGTATTACATTAAAAATTACAATAGTTATTCATTTTGAATTTTCTTTTTAAATGAGTTAGTCATCGTGGGACATAGAATATATGTATTTTTTTTTACAGCGGAACATGTAATTTATTCCCTGAGTTTATTTATAAGCAAAATCCATCATAATAATCTGGCCTCAAATAAATAAAACTTACTAAGTTCAACTCGACAAATTCAACTCTATTTAATACCTATATATAAAAATATCTCCTATTAATTTTTTAATTTTCTAAGATAAGTGCATGATTCTATTTAAAAAATTTAAACGCATTTTTCTTCACCTTATTTTGTCTAAAATCAAATTTTAATTTCCTAATTTTTAAAATCGACTTTTTTGTCTACTTATTAACTAATTTTTAATTCTCATCCTTTTTTACAACGTGGTTTTCTCATTAATGACATGACACTTAAATGAAATTTGTTACTTAAATAAAATATTTTTCGTATAGTATTATTGTAATTAATTTTATTTAAATATAAAATTTTAAAAATAAGTTTATTTTATATATATATATATATATAT
>JBBPBQ010020324.1:21148280-21161940 GCA_037974755.1 Cicer yamashitae
CTTATTCTTATTATTATTATTATTATATTTGTTTATCACATTTTTGTTATTTTCTTTGCTTAATATCATCTCTCTACGTGAACATTGTTTTAATATTAGTTTAATATTAAAAAGGAAAAACTTTCTTTTATTATTTTGTTTCTCTTAAAAATTTCATTTCCTTTCTCACACTTGTTTCTCATAACATAAAACATTTTTCTGTGTTATATTCATTGTTTGATATGTGTAATCTTTTTATCTTTTAATAAATTTTTTTAGCTTACTTTTTTTTTCATGCTCATAAGGCTATGCTTTGAAAGGCTTGAGTCTGGCCTACAATTAAATAGTACATTTTATATATTTTTTTAAATAGGCTAAATTAAGATTTTATATATAAGGAAAGCTAATAAAATAATAAAAATAAGAAAAATTAATAAAATTATAATCAAATCTAATACAATTATAAATTGTGTTTTTATGAACATAATTTTTAAAATAAAAGTTGGCTAAAAATAAAGAAAGAGAAAAAACAGATTTTTTTATTATTGTACTTGATAAGAGTGTGATTTTACTCATATGTATCTTTCGGTGCGATAGATAAATAAAAGTTATATAACTTTTATGAATGTATTTGGTTGTTTGTTTGAATTTAATTCATAAAGTTTAAGATCGCAAAACCGTCACAACTCAAACATCTTAAACTAAGACTAACAAAATGTCACATCTTAGTTAATCCATTTTTATTGTAAAAATATTTTAGCGTGAGACATCAAACTAACACAACTCATATATCGTAAATATCTAAAATTAATAAGTCTCACCTCAATATTTCTTGTTAATATTTTGTTTTTTTTAAAGGCAATAAGCAATTAGTTTTTTTTATATAAAAAAAAATCTAAAACCCCAATCTTAAGTAAAAATAAAATGGTATTGGACCCATAAATAATTAAAAAAGGCTTTTTTTTTTGGAAAGAATAAGAATATTTAAAAATGGAATGAGTAGGCCTGGAATGAACACCAACTCAAAATGCATTAATTAATTAATTAATTAATAATAATAATAATAATAATAATAAAAAAAAAAACAAATAATAAAACATAACAAACTAAAATGGAAAAAGAAAAATCCTAAGAATACATCGTTATGAATTACCGAGGGAGTAGTGCGGTTGTGTGCTACAAAGAGAGAGATGGTTTTCAAAGAAAGAAAAAGAAAGCGAAGCAAAGGAAGAGAAAATGAGAAAAGAAACCAGTGAGGTGTAGCCATGGAGGCCGTGCGATGGCCTGCTGGAGTCGCACAAGGGGCGGTGGCTTGGTGGAGGCAGTGAAAGTTGCGCAACGACATGGGCGAAGCTCGATGTGGTCGGTGATGGCTGGGTTTGACAGAGATGTACACGGTTGGTTGGAGATGGTGGTGGCTCCCCCTTTTATTTGATTTTAGGTTCTCAATTTATAGAATACAAGGATGAATATGTGTCTATGACATAAATATTAGTTATTCGACACTCATTGTTCTTCCATCATTATTGGTAACGGTTCTTCCTATGGTTTAACTTTCAATTAATATATTGAATAGGTTTCTCAAGAAATACATGACTACAATCAGTGGAAATTATTTTATATCGTATATTGTTTATGTTTATCTGAAAATAGCAAGACAATTTCATATATGATTAGCTCCCTATACAACTCTTTGTATGCTCATTTACATGCTTTCAAACTTTTTTCCTTTTAGATAAGCAAAAAGTGTAAGAATTTTTACATTCTTTTAGTTTACATCTTTGAGTTTTAATTCCATTTATATGCTTTGATATATTTGTGATTAATTTATTGTTGTTGACATTTTTTGTCCAAATACATCACTTTTTTTGTCCAAATTATGCTTATATTTTATTACATAATATATTATGTGTCATCCAATGTATTTGTCGAATATATGTTTGAAACTTGAAACAGGTTTCTAACACCAATACACACTTCTTAAATTTCAGTGATAAATTGAATAAATTATACAATATTACATGATGAAAACTACATTGTCTTTCTCACCTCATCTTTAGATATATCGAGTCAAAGAGTCTAACACATAACTCCTTAAGATTTCTTCAGATGAAGAATAATAAATATTTCATGTCTATGAGATAGACATATCCCAAATTTATAGTTTCTAAAATTATTTAATTTCTTCAAATTGAATATAAAATGGCATCATTATGGAAAAAAAAAACAGCTTTTAATGAAAAAATAGCTATTTTTAGTGAGATATATAAAATATACAGATCTATCACGTTACTTATTAGATAACTAAAATTAATATTTAAACCAGATAGAGAAATATAATTTAGAATTAGGTCAACATTTTGTTATTGAAGTATAAAGTTCTTTAAATTCAATTTATATTATTTTAACATGCCTTTTTCTATTTCTTCTTATTATACAATTGTTGATATGGACTTAGAGGAAAATTTGTATGTTATCTGAAATATTGAATTTGTTTGTATGGTTATATATATAATATATTTTTAACTTTTTTAAAATAGTAAATTGATTTTGTTGGGTACAAAATAGTAAATTATTTAAGTACTAGAAAAACAAAAATTATCTCAAACACATTTTTTAAGCATTATTTGCATATGCACGCTTCAACCCAGCGATACATATTTTCTAAGGAAAAAATTGCGAGATCTTACCTAAATTATTGTCAAATTGTATGCATAATATTGTAGAATATTTAAAAAAAGTATATGTTTATTCGCGCAACGCGTGGATTTCAATCTAATTATTATATATTTTTGCATAAAATGAGCATGGTAATGTCCTAAAACAAAATGTGGTCTCTAATTAAAAGAGGACAAAAGGAAAAGAGGTAACATTCTCTAAAATCAAGAATTTCAAAATATTAGAGGTTATCCATCTCATAAAACTTAGGGAGAGTTTCATATATTTAAAAATATTATTTTTCTTAAAATATGCATTGAATTTGAGGTCAAATCACTTTTTCTAAAATTTTGAATAGCATAGAGTCAATTACTAAAACTTTAGATGTGATTAAATGGGTGCATAATTTTTTTTAATATGATTTGAGTATATTGTTTTAGTTATCATTGTCTATGTGTTGATTGCAATATTGACTAAAATAATTAATGGCCTCATCAACCCATATAGAGTGTTTGAATTGAAGTGTTTTGTGTTCTTTCATATTGTTAATATGTATTGTGTTATTTCAAGTAACTTTAAGAGTTGTAAAATTTTAATGGACATTCAAGATTGTAAAGTTACAACTATAATTATAATGGACACTCAAAAATAACAATTACTGTCATTATAATCCATGAAAGTGATAACTTATAGTCAGAGTAGTCTATGTGTGTAATAACTTATTGGGTTCGATGAAGGGATAAGAAATAAAAGGAAATGTAACTCAAGAGAGAAGAAAGGAGAAAAGGTAAATGAAGGAGGAAAAACACATTTTTTTATTTAAAACTTCATTTTTAATTTTTTTTTTAATCCTAATGTCAATTTGGTCTTTGTCTATTCATTAGACCACATAAGAGAGAGATTGACATATCAGTATCATGTACACATACATATCACCCACTTAACATGACTAACAAAAAAGTTAATATCAAGGACTAAAATGACAGATGTTTGGCTGAGTTAGGGATCAATGTGAGTTTTTGTTGAGTCAAGGACTAGAATGACATCACTCTGTTGAGTTAGGGACCAAAATAGTAGTTTACTCAATTCTTTTCCTTCCATCCTTTAAGCTTTTTTCATATCCTATCACACACAAAGTCAAACACCACCCTTTTAGATCTACCAATGTTAGTGGAGATCCCCAAGTATTTAGAGAACATGTTCACAATTTTCATAGAGAGCCACTTATAGCAATCTAGTTTAATCTCCATGGGGACTCGTTTAGTGAAGAAGATCTCATATTTCTCCATGTTAACCAATTGACCCGAGGTCTTTTGATGCTTCTCTAGAATAATATTTAATTCCTTTACTTTTGCCTCTGAGACTCTGTAGAACATAAGACTATCATCAATAAAGAATAGATGAGTTATTTCATAGGCACTGTGGACAACTTTTATACCATGAATACAATTTTCAATATGGGTCTTTTTAATAAAATCAAACAAGATTTCAACACAAATGGTAATAAGGTAGAGAGAAATAGAATCTTCCTATTTAAAATCTCTTTAAAGATTAAAACTGCGATAGTTTTTCATTAATGAAAATGGAGAAGGACGTGGTAGACACACACTTTATGATAGTGTTAGTCTACCACAGACAAGAAATTTCTTTGTATTGAAGAGGGTGCATAAGTGGAAGAGTAATTTCTTTAAGAAAGGGTGTGAAAAATAAAAATGAATAAGTACAAAGTAAAAATACCCATAAATTTTTTGTCCAAACTAATTTAATTTGGACCAATCCAAAAATATCTTGATTGCTAGTCCAAATTGAGAGCTCTAAAATTGACAAGTGAACATAAACAAGACGTGTCTACCCCATCTGTCCCTTTTCAACTTGTAGTTGGGCTGTCGTTAGTAGCTGCTTTTGAGAAGGAATTATGTTGCTATGGAAATTTCCTTTCAACTTCTCACAAACGTCAAGCCAAAACCCCACAATATGTTTTCATACTCAAAGATATGGAAATTCCAGCACGCAGTAGTGTTTAAAAGTAACTCAAAATTTTAAGGATAATCGATAATCTTTTTCAAAATACAATTTAACGGTTTTTCTAGTCTGTATGATTGAAATAAGAATCTAATTAGTTGTCGGTTCGAAACAAGTTGAATTTTGAGAAACACATTCGTTTTTCTTTATTTTCTTTGAATTAATATCGATCAAATCATTGTTTTAACCATAAAAATAAAATCGTAAAATTATACTTTAACAAAATATGTCAATTGTTGCTAAGTGATTTTTAAGCACCGATTCACGCGTATATCATTCACCCTCAAGGTAATGTTACTACAAAAATTATGTCTTTAGAATTTGATCAATGAAAATGATACTGTACTGCGTCTTAATGAATTTGGGGAAATACTGTAGTTATTATTATCAAGTCTTCTAGAAAAAGTGAGCCTTACAATATTACACATACTATACTACAAATTATCATTGTGATTTATACTCCTTTTTAAAGAGGTGTAAAGAACAAGTTAACGTGTGAAACTTCTTATACTTGCAAACGCATGGTCCCTCACTCTACTTTGCCACTAAACTAATGTGATTTATTTAAAGAATATACTTTTAAACTAATAAGTATTTATGTAAAAAAACAAAAAACAACTAAGTAGTCACAACGATATGTAAATGTGCATCTATTTAATCCCTAAAGTATATGCAAATTTATCTCTTGATTTTGGTAGTAAGAACCAACAAGACAAATTTTATATATTTCAAAGATTATTTTTTTATATATATTTTAGAATAAGTAAGAACAAGTTATACTAAATTTTTGCTACTCCTTGATTTTGTACTATATCTTGATCGTTGTGGCATCATATTGCAGCTATAGAAGATCCAATTTTGTTTTTGCCAAGTGAAAAAATCACTTAGATTTTTTGGATTGTTGCAAGATATCTTGAATAAGGAGATTAACATTAAAATAAGAAGATCCACCTTCTTCTATAGCAATCTTAGCCATCACACCAAGCTCTTCAACTCTTCTTCTCATTTCATCACTTTCACTACTCTCATTCATCAATTCTTCAATTCCTCTCACAATATCATCTTTCTTAACCATTAACCCTAATTCCTCTTCTTCACCCCATTTCATAGGACCCTCCACACCAACACTAACTCCAATTTTCAATATTTTCACAATAAGCCTCTCATTAAAAAATTGGTCCCCAAATAATGGCCAAGTAATCATAGGCACACCATCACATATTGCTTCTAAAGTTGAGTTCCATCCACAATGAGTCAAAAAAGCACCAATTGAAGGGTGTGATAATATCAACACTTGTGGGGCCCACCCTCTAATAACAATACCTCTACTTTTAACCCTTTCCTCAAACCCCTTAATCCAATTTTCCAATTCTTCTAATAAATTTCCTTCCCTAATAACCCAAATAAAAGGTCTATTACAAGCTTCTAAACCCAAACCAAGTTCTATTAATTGAAGTGTTGTTAAATTACATATACTTCCAAGACATACATAAATAACACTCTTTGGTTTATTTAAATCAAGCCATTTCATGCAAAAATGTTCATCAATTGAAGACTTTTTCCCTCTATCACCTTTATCTAAATCATCTTTGTTACTAAGTGAAACAGGACCAATACACCAAACTTTACCATTTTTCACCCTTTTATACCCTTTTGCATATTCAGTCTCCAATTCTTCGAAAGAATTCATAACAACACCATATGAAACAGATTCAGCAGCAGCTGTTTTTGCATAAAAATCTTTCCAGTTTTCATCCTTCTCATTACTTTTTCTTGGTATCATAGCTTTTGTCATCTCAATCTTATCAACAATACCAGGCAAAAAAAATTTCTCATTTTCCTTTGTAATGTTTTTCAAAACATTGTGGTGGATTCCCAAATTGTAAAGACAAAAGAGAGTAAAACAACTTTGTCCTAAGAAAGAAATTCTTGGAACATTAAATTTTGTTGCAATGTTTGATGTGTAATGCAAACACATGTCAGAAATTATGCAACTTGGTAAAGGTGTTAACTTTTCAAATATTTTTTCAACTGGGTCTTGTAAAAAAGTACTATTTGCTGCATTGAAGAAGCTTAAAGAAGATGAAAGTGAAGGTAGCATATCAAGATTCTCACACCCTTTTGGTAAATTAAGTTCTTTTGATGGGAATTGGAGTTCAACTAACCTGATTTTGGATCTTGAGAATGTTTGTGTGAAACGTGATGCGTTTTGGGGTGTGGTGATTATTGTGACTGTAATGTTTTGTTTTGATAAGATTTTTGCTATGTCCATCATTGGGATCATGTGTCCTTGAGACATCAAAGGAAACAATACAAAGTGGAGATTTTTGTGTGTTTGGGAATCCATTTTTCTTTTGTGTGTGTTGAGTTTTGGAGGTGGTTGGTTTGGTTGGGTGTGTTGCAATGAATTTGATTCCACTTGGTGACATTATATAAGAGCACTTTGTTGCTTTTTTGTATGAAAGGTGAATTAGAGTTTGTAAAAAAATATTGATGTTCAATCTTAATCGGATAATCTCTATATATTTGACTGTACTCTTGTAGTGAATCTCAATAAAAGTGTTACATTTGTCGATAAAAATAAAATTTAATTAGTTGATATTTTTGATATTATTAAATTAAACATTTTTTTAATAATTTTGTAATGATTCCTAATCAAGGATTTCCATTTTGTATAGTGTTACCAATTCCTCTAAAAACTCATGAAAAATAGTGGCTGTACAAAAAAATATATTATACCAAAGAGCACCGAAAGTATTATACTCCACAAAAAGCTGTTTGAAAAACGTTTTATTATTTTCTTTTTACAAGAAAATAATTTAATTAAGCGGTTAAGTTAGCTGCAATAGAAGAATTAATACAAAGAAAAAATTTCAATTCAAGTAGTATTAGCTGAGGATAATATAAATTTTACTTAAAAATGTGCAAAAATATTTATATTTTTTTTCTTCTGAATATTTAGATTTTTTTACATATACAACAAAACAATTAAAAAATGAGTGCTAAACAATCGGAGGAATGAGTGCTAAAATAATGTGAAATGATTTTAAATGTTTTAGCAAAAGATTTTTCCGCAATAGTTTGCAAAAGTTATATTAAATATTTCCAGGCCAAAAATATGTTTACATTAAAAAGATGCATGATTGATTTAAAGACAAATAACAAAAACATATCGAAAAAGTAAGACGATGCCGGAAAGCAAACTTAAGTAGAAGCGTAAAAGGGAAGAAACGAATAAATAATTGATGCCAAATTTGTGTGTAAAGAATAGGAAAAATGAATATTAAAAATACAATTAATACACAGTAATATTAAAAAAATTATGAAAACATGAAAAGTAAACTTATATAATGCGTATTCTTGTGTAAATAAATTTATAAGTAAAAGGTATGGTTGGTTGTGGGAATAAAAAAGACAAAAAAAGGTAATAATATAAAGCGAGAAATAGATATGAAATAAATTTAATTTATAGTTTGGTATAAAAGAATTATGAGAGAAATAAAAGAGATAGAATAACTTCTTCATTTTTTTCTTATTTTTGTTGGTTAAATTGCACTTTCAATCTTCTAAATTTAGTTTCAGTTTTTGTTTAGATTCTTTAAGATTTTTTTTATTTTTAATTTGGTCCTTTAAATAACTTTATGTTTGCAACATTTACTTTTATGTTCTAGTTCGTTTGTACATTGCAAAAGAGTCATATTGGTTGATGATAGTAACATTTTAATTGTAGATTCAAGTTTGAATGAATTGAAAAATAAAAAATTGTAAAAAAAATAGAAAAAGAAAAGGAAGGAATAAGCTTGAAATTAATTGGCATAAAACAAGAAATAAAAACATTAAACATCATTGGCAACCATTCTTGCTTTTTTTTAGTAATTAAAATAGTTGGTTCAAATTTAACGGTAGCCTCTAATTTTTTTTCCTTCTTTAAACTTCAATTTCAATTTCAAATTCATATCTATCTTTTATTTTTCACTCGTACCATAGATCCATCTTCTTTTTCCACAAATCCTTATTCACCAAAAATCCTCCCTTTTCTTTTTTCTCTCCCAAATTCATCTAAAAAACCGACGTGTATGAAGGAGGAATACAATTCGTCGGAGCAATTCATTTTGATAGTCTCATATCATTGATTTTTTCTATGGTTTGTGTTATCATTATTATGAAATTTGAAGAAAAAATGGTGAATAAGAGAATGGAGAAGAAGGTGAACTCTAACAATTTAATTTGATATTTTTATTTTTAATAAAAATCAATTATTAAAAATATAAATTGATTATTTGTATTTTTCAATTATAAGAGATGTACTTTCCGTTAGAGCCTTAAACACTAAATGGATATATGACATTTTTTTAACAAAAATATTAAAAAAGGGTATTTGTGCAAACGGACTAGAATATAAAAAATAACTTTACAAATATAATGTAACTTAAAGAACCAAATTTAATGTGTACCAGTTAAGGCTAGATCTCAATGGTTGTATCTCCTTAATTGATTGAATAGAAAAGTGAAAGAAAAAAAAAATTGCCGAGAACTTTGTTAAATATAAAAGAAGGGAGTAATGTTAGTGCATCATCAATATAAACAGTTTTATATTGACAGAGAAAATAAATCATTAATTTTATAATTTTTAATAAATGAAAATTATAATTATGAGATAAAATAATAAGATCAATAATAATTATTTATTGTCAATATAAAATTGATTTACACCGACAATGTTCTACTATTTTTCTCTAGTGGCTACCCAACACCGCCACCTCTTTGGCGAATATATGTTCTCCAATGACCACCATTCTCTTATATTCATTCTCCTCAATTGCTTCAACATGCACTATATGACAATTTTATGTATTTGTGACTTTACAAAATCATAGTTTATGAATGTTGAGATATATAAAATCTAAACATAAAATTCAAAAACTTAAGTTTTTGCATGTAGTATTTTTCGTACAAAGATATTTTTCATAAAATTGCAAGTGTGTGGTGGTAATGTGAAAAGTGTATGATATACATGGTTTTTCTAAAAGACTAAACAAGTTATATTAATAAAGATATTCTCAAACATATGGTGTGTCAAGAATATTAAATGCACAAAATTACAAACACAACATCTTCATTTTTAAGGGAAATCTCAAAATAAGTGAAACGACTTCTAAAAGGTCAAAGATAAAATAGAATGTGAATACTATTTGACGAAATCATAGAGAACTCTTTACCTCTAAATTTGAACAACACCACGAAGTAAATTTAATATTATATAAAACTTAATCAATATTTAAAATTTATTGTCGAAAAAATAATTTGATTTCTTATTTTTCATACGAATCAAATAGTTGTTAACCAAATAAAATTTAAGATTTGTTGGTCATTCCTTCCTCGACTTCCTAAACCCTAAATCTTTTCTTTAGTAGTGTGGTAATGCGAAAAGTGTATGATATAAGGGTAATATCAAATTATCAATGGTGTTATAACCCCTTCTTTTTAGATTGATCGTCATGGTTTCTTGTAGGCGGCTCTAGGTTGAAGTTATGGTCTTTATAATCATGTAATCTCTATTTTTTTTTCTCCTTATTTTTGTTACATCTTGTACTTAAAGTAGTCCATTAATAAATTCTTTTTGCCTTATTAAAAACACACTGCTCTAAATCCAGCTATCTAAGTTTCATCATCATCACATTTCATTGAGAAAAAAAAAATTGCATATCTATAACTGCAATTAAACTTTGAATTTAAGGTATAGCAATGGCAGATCCATAGAATATATTTAAAATATAAATAAGTTAAGATGCAGTCCCAATAGCAGGACAAAATGTTACATCATAACTATCAGCCCCTTTACATTGATACATAGGAGGCGTATTGTCACCAGGATAAATGTGAGCACTAGGACATTGTTCTTTGAACTTTTGTGTGTACTCATCAGGTTGACAACCATTCGTAATACAACAATGTTCTCCATCATTAAAAACATCACAAGCACTTTTACAACCCACATAAGCCCCATTTGAATTATAAGATATTAAAGATGGTGGACACACATTTGCAAATTCCATATTACAAGTCACCAAAGGACAAGGGCCTGACCCATCCAACAATGTTCCACCAACGGGCTTGATATTAACTTTAATGTTTTGTCCATGAATTAGGCTTATTTGATATGAAACTATTGATTGGCTAACATTGAAATTGAGGAGTGTTACTGGGAAATTGGGTGTTGTATCTGCACACTCTGGAGTACCTAACCGGCAATCACCGGTTTCACATGAAAAGTAATCGGATGCATTTGTTGTGCATTTTGTTCGGGCCCAAATGGACCCACTCCAAGTATCATCCATGTTGTATATTTCGAATACGTTTGGGCCTAACTCTGGGTCTAAATCCCCCATGCTTGGGTTTGATGCACGCCATATTGAGTCGGAGCATAAGTTTTCAAAATGAAAAGTCACATCGGAAAATACACCTGCATATATCACAAATTCTACATTATTATATAAAAAAAATGTGCATAAGTATTCTTAGAAATTACATTTACTTCTCTTGATGCCACCTTAAATAACACTAATACTTCATCTAGTTTTGAAAAAACCTCATCTTTCTTATAAACACTAAAAAAACTGAAATGTATTTGCAATTTGTAAAGGTACAAATTATATTTATTTTTAAAATTTTAATTAATTTTTATATTTGTCAAAATCACAGTGAATTATTGTGATTTTGACAATCTCATCGTTAATTTAAACATTCACTTTTTTTTGTCAATATTGTATTTCCTTCACAATGAGTGTTACTTTAGCAACAAAAAATAAATTGTTTCAGAATGAATGTTACTCCCAATTTTCATTGCAACTTTAATTTTTTTCCTATACTACCCTTCAATGGTTACTATATACACAATTTCCAAAATACTATTATATTTTACATTGATAATAGTGAAAAATTGACTAATAGTTAAAATGAATAGTTTGGTAAAATTATTTTTCTCTTTCTTTTAATTATTGCATTTTTTTAATATATGTATAAAAATGTTAAACAAAATTCATTATGAGACGGATAAAGTAATTAGAATACTCAATTTAATGCAATATCTCATTGGGACTTTTATGATACATTTGAAAATTAACATGGTATTATCAAATTAAACCACCAATAGTTGAATAACATGTCATATATGAATGAGTTTGATCATATTTTATATTTACTAAATTTTTAATTTTGAATCTATTTCAAAATGACGTTTTTTATTATGATTTTAATTAAATTTAATTTTTTTTTAATTTCAATTATAGAAACAATTTATTTAATTACTAGTGTCAAAATTAAATAAATATATTAAAACTCTTAAGTTAGTCAACTTTAATAGATACTATAATAATGCCCACGTGAACAAAATTAAAAAAAATTAATATTAACAAAATATTCATAATACTTAGGAGAAATTGCATTTACCTCCTTTGAGGTTATCTTAAATGACACTAACACTCCCTTTAGTTTTGAAAAAACACTCACCTCCCGGATACTCACTAACAAAAACCGAAGTGTATTTGCAATTTATAAATGTGCAACTATACATCTAGTATTTGAAATTTTAAAAGGTATTTTTTCCATTTGCATATAATATATATTATATCTTTATTTACATTCTAACAAATAAAATATAATTATTTTGTTACTTATGATTTTAAAAAATAAATTTAAATGGTTTATTTTGTAGTGTCAATGGATAGTTTTAAATATAAAATTATTTCATTACTTATTCCATTTTTTAGTATTTTTATTAATTTATAATATTAAAATATAATAAATTAATTTCAAAATAAACTAATAATGATAATTTTGTTATTTAAATATAATATATATTATACTATATCATGATAATATTTTTTTGGAACTAAATATCATATTATCTCTATTATATCATGGGAATCAAACGAAATTTTATAATATTATCCATAACATAATTAAATTTTGAAAAGAAATTGTGGGTTTAAATTTTAGAGGTATGAAATGAAAATAAATTACCGCGACTCTCAATTTTGCAAGAGCAAAAGTATTAATTTTAAGTTTTAGAGATAGATGCAAATTAAATAAAATATTAATAAAAACAAAAATTCACGTATTTCAAAAAGGGGAAAACATATTTAACCCTAATATAAATAATTGAATTGTGGATTCATTTCCTTAACATGTCCTTTAATTTTAAAATACAATTTTGTGAAAGCTTGCATTAATGCTTTCTTGCTTCATAGTTTGTACTGTAGAGTTGGATGAAAAACCAAAGGAGAACGCACTAGATTAGTAGTGTAATTTGAGAAGATTATATTGACTTAAAAGAAAATGAAAAAAAATTAAATAAACCTTCTAAATTCATATTTAAAGGCAAAAAAAAAACTTTGATGTAAAACCAAAGGTGAAACGCAAGATATATGCAATCAACTTCATGTTTCCATTCCTCCAAAAAGAAGAAGAAAAAAAAACACTTT
The DNA here is from genome assembly GCA_037974755.1 of Cicer yamashitae. Classification (NCBI taxonomy): domain Eukaryota; kingdom Viridiplantae; phylum Streptophyta; class Magnoliopsida; order Fabales; family Fabaceae; genus Cicer; species Cicer yamashitae. Next base: position 21,161,423 of record JBBPBQ010020324.1, read on the forward strand.
AATGATGAAACAAAAATAAGAAGAGAGTCCCTAACCTGTACATAACAGCAGCAATGGAACAAAAAGCTGGAGAAGGGCGATATTGGCCATGAAAAACTCTCTTCAATTTTGACTTTTTATTTGGCTAAAAAAACTGAGAACTTTTTTATGGTACACAGACTCTAGGGTTGACAAAGATTTATAAAGAACTTCTGTATTTTGTTATGGAATTTTATATAATGAAAAAAAAAAAAAAATTGAGATTTTAACGTTTTTCCAAATCCCGCATTGAATATATTGAAAAAAATTAACTAATATTTATGAAATGAAATAGATTTGGTTTGCCACAAAAAAAATTTAAAAACTTAATTGATAAAAAATATTGAAAAAATTAATAAATGATTTAGATAAACTTTTTTAATATAGTTGTATTTTGGTATAAGTTAATTTATATTTTTTTATTCAATAGTTTATATGTTTTTTTTATTTAAAACATATGATACGATTAAATGGTATATCAGATCTGCTATATCACATTA
>JBBPBQ010020324.1:21173221-21206630 GCA_037974755.1 Cicer yamashitae
ATAAAAAAACAGAAGCATATATTAAACTAGAAAAAAAAAATTACATTTAGAAGCATGCATTAAGATAAAAACATAAGCATATATTAAACTAGAAAACAATTATCATACTAGAAAACACATATCATACATCACAAAAAAACATACATTTAGTAATTACCATACATTTAAAAAAAACAATAGTTATGTTCTAGAATCATAAATTACGTTCAAATAAGAAAGTAGCATAGGATGCATTTAAATAAAACAAAAGCATGCATTAAGAAAAAAACATAAGCATATATTACATTAATAAAAAAAGAAATAGAAGCATGCATTTAGGAAAAAAAATTAAGCATACATCATAAAAACAAATAAACAAACAAAAATTGAAGAAAAAAACGTAAGCATACACTTACAGTTCTCTTGCTCGATACCTCTTTGTCCGCTAATGGGGGTATGACTTCTTGATTCATCTTTTCATGCCACAATATCAAAAAGAAAAGTTAGAAATCAATCATAACATTTTTAATAGATAGAACACATAAACTTAGTCTAACAAATGTGACAAAAAAATTAGGTAAGAAAAATATTTCCAAATAATGAATATAAATGATAACCTTCAAGATAAAAAAAAAAAAAGAAAACTAACAAATCTCATTAAATAAATCAAAACAACCCTAAGTTAAACACATTGAATCCTTCTTAACAAAAAAAAAAAAAACAGAAACCATAAAAAACCCAAAAGAGAAACCCTAAAAAATACAAAATAGATTAAAAAACAAAATTCAACAAATTTAAAATGTCAGAAAAATCATAAAACCCAAAACAAAATGAGAAAACCTAAAAGACCCATTATACAATAAATATTAACCATAAAAAAATGAAATCATAAAAGACCCAAAAGAAAAACTCTACGAGACCGAAAACAAATTTGAAAATCAAATCAAGAACAAAAACAAACTTCAACAAAAATTAAAATGTCACAAAAATCATAAAACCCAAAACAAAATCAAAAACCCTAAAAGACCTATTATACAATAAATACTAACCATAAAATAAGAAATCATAAAAATCCAAAAAAAGAAACCCTAAAAGACCCAAAATAAATTCGAAAACAAAACTTCAACAAAAGTTAAAATTTCAGAAAAATCATAAAACCCAAAACAAAATTAGAAACCCTAAAAGACTCTTTAAACAATACATACTAACCATAAATAAGGAAACCATAAAAGACCAAAAATAGAAACCCTAAAAGAACAAAAACAGATTCAAAAATAACATCAGAACAAAAAAATGTTCAACAAATTTAAAATGTCACAAAAATCATAAAATCAAAAACAAAATCAGAAACGACCAATTATACAATGAATACTAACCATAAGAAAAGAAACCACCCAAAACAAAAACTCTAAAAGAACAAAAACAGATTAAAAAATAACATCATAACAAAAATACCTAAATAAACAATTTTTTTTTAAATTATGAGTAATTAAATAATTTTATTTTATTTATTAAAATATAAATAAAGATATTATATGTAAATGACAAAAATACCTTTGTAAATAAAATTATATTTATTTCAAAATTTCAATTAAATAGACCCAATACTCGGTGAATGAAAAAAACATAACAAAATGATATGAACTTACCTTTGTAAAAACAAAAAACACTTAGTGAGTCCCATACACAAAAACTGTTTTAAATTTTTTATAAAATCTACTTGGATAGTTGTAAAATTAGTCAACCACTGTGATTAATAAAAATTACCTCCCTCCACAATTTAAAGAAAATTTACTACTACTTCCGCAAGAGGAAAATAAAGCTGAGGATGAAAATATATAAAACCAATAGGCCCATGAGATAACTATCCTTGATCCTTAATTTATTTGAATTTAATTTATACGCACTAATTACAATCGTTGAAAAATAATAAATTATATCATAATTAACTATAATTATTGAGTTAAGGCTTACATACTGATTGTCATTGATTGTGATGAACACTTTTTATTGCATAGAAATTAAACTATTTATTTTACCAAACAAAAAATCGATCCGTTATTTAACTAGAACCACAAACTCCACCTTAAGTGTAAATGCCGCTATTACAATGGCTAATGTAAAAAATTATCCAGAATCTAAATCATACTCTGATAAACCAATCTTGCACAGGAGAAAAAAACAACTAGCTCAATAACGGTGTATGAGTTGCTTGTATGCATCCTTGTTCTCCGAGTAATGCTTAATTTCAGCCTAGCATCATAATATGTCACATTAAGCATTAAAATTAATCAAGGGATCTTAATTGTTGGATTCATATCAGATGACTCGTATTTTGACTTCATTAAATTGGCTTAAAATACAACTTAATTAAAATACGAATCATCTGGTCTTCATCCAATGGTCCAGATTTGCGAGCATCTATAGGCAATCCAATTTCCTTGAGAGTGCCCAAAATGCTATTCAAGTGTTGAAAATCTTTTCATATTTTAAGGAACTATAAATTAAAAAGCATGCAAGTCAAATACATACCTTTCGCATCGCTTTTATGGAAGTCAACAATTTTTCACCAATAAATTCGTCGAGGAAGTCGGCCTTGTCGAGAGCTTCCAAAGATTCCGAAAGTGATGCTGGCAATCTCTCAAGGTTTTCTGGATTTGGATCTGTATCTGTTTTCATACATGATATAAGATGTTCATTATTCAATTATTTTTTTTTTAAAAGTGCAGAAAATTATAAGAACAAATAAAATACTTGAAGGACTAGAGTGACAATAAGACATGCATTCAAATATATGAAATGGTTTATCATTGGAAAATCATATAAGATATTTGTTGATAAAAACAAGCACTATATATTCATGATGCATAGTTTATATGATCTTACCAACAGGTTCAGGAAGAGAAAGATGCCTACGAAGACCATCAATGCCGGCAGCAATTATAGCAGCTAATCCTAAGTATGGGTTTGCAGAACCATCAAATGATTTAAGCTCAAAATTGCTTGCTAGGCCACCGGGGGTTCCTGGTGGCGATGTAGCACGCAACGGAGCTTCTTTATTTTCATTTCCCCAGAATTGATATGCACCACTCCATGTGTGAGGTTGTAACCGATCATAACTGCAATTAAATTCAGTAGTCATGTAAGAAAACATAGCATAATTAATCGCTTATAGCATAAGCCTTTTTTTTTAAACAACTTATAGCATAAGCCTTTTTTAAACAACTTATAGCACAAGCACTAAGCATATAAGTATTTACATATAAGCTATTTCTATAATACAAGAAAAAATAAATTTATTCTACATTTTTTTTGGAATAAGTCAAACTATTTTCATAAACTAAACATTGTTTTCATAATTTATGGATATATCATAAATTGTTTCCATATACGCTCCCAAATAGTTTTACAAATACTTATGTCAGTAAAATGGTCACAAACTAATACTTTACTCCAATTTAACTCTAAAGTAAAATATACATAAACATTACATACTCTCTCTGGTCTTAAAAGTAAGCAAAAAGTCAATTTTTTCTTATATTTAAGATCGGAGATATTATATGTTTTACTATAATGCTATTTAGAGATAGAAAATTTAACAAAAAGTCTTAGGCCTCCAACTAACAGCTTAATCTTTTAGAAGAATGAGCCCTTATAGATAATTAACAGGAACCTGATAGGAAGTGGTGCTAAAAATGGCAAAATTGAAGGAAGATGATAAAGAACTCCAGCCATAAATTCTTTTCCCAAAGTTGATATTCCATACTTTGATGATCCATCAGATGCCATAAATACATTTTGGCCATTCTGCCACAAGCTTAGATGCACATGACATCCTGAACCCAAATCATCTAATGCGTACCTTCAATATTATGACAACAAAACATTGTTATACACTTCATACTTCAAAATGTTTACTTTTGTGCTATAAGGAAAAACAGAAGTTCATCAATTCTAATCAAAGTTTTATAAGCTAGCTCCATTGGGACTTACTTTGGAATAAAAGTTGCAAGCAAGCCATGTTTTCTAGCAATGGCCCTAATAGTTTCACGTGTGTAAACTAAGTTGTCTGCAGCTTTAGTACAAATGGTATGTCCCAAAACTAGCTCAAATTGACCTTTTCCAGCCTCTGCATGTATCTGCAATATTTTATAAACAAAGTAAGCTCAGAAAATGAGACAACTATTGGAAAAGGAAACTTTCGAATACCTATAAAGGGCCATTAAAGGCCTTATTTAAGCAATGTTTCAAGCCTATGTAGCATCGAGACTTCAGATTGAAGACATGTCTACTCTTCGACATGTGTCAGTGTCTGACACCAACAAATGTGTTTATATTCAATCACTTTCATTTTCTTATAAGCTAATAACGATGATCCTCTAATGGACTTTGTTTATGCATAAAAACCTAAAATTATTCATGTTTTTGAAGGCATTTCAATCCTTACCTTAAGATATATGAATATTAATTATGTTTCTTAAGTGTCCTGGTAATGATCACTCCTTCTGATTTAAAGACTAACAAGTTTATCTTCAAAGTAATTAATTTTGGACCATATCCACTCACCTATTTATGTGAAACCAATTTTTTTTACAAAATTTAAATCCAATGAAAATCAAACAAAACCATTATCATATCTACCATTTATAATTGATCAAGTTAAAAACCCCTTTTTACCTGTTCTACTGGTATGCCCAAAAAATGTAAAGCAGAAGCAGCTTCGCGAAGTATCGGAGAAACAGCATCAAATGCTGATGAGGAGCAGTAAGGACTTGTGTCAATTGGTTTCCATTCTTCTTTGCCTTCCCTGAATGGTTGGTTTTTTTCTTTCTTTTTTATAACAAATTGGCATGATAAATTACTCTAATCAAATCACAAGATCTATAATATTGTATACCATTACCTTGTTATGCTCTTCAAGAGAAAAAACTCATTCTCAAATCCTGCATTCATTACCTAGAAAGTAGACCATAAGTTAATAATAGCGTTGTTTGAACATCACAAATCTAACACCGTATAAAAATACATTCAACACAATAATTGATTTGACTAGAAGGGAGAGAAAAAATCAATAAAAAGTTAAAAACACAAAACCGTATTATACGGTGTCGGACACCTTTTTTTTGTTTTCAAAATATCATTTCTGGTTAAGTTAAATACCATAGTAAATACTAAATAATACAAACTCTGCAACATACCAAGTCAAATTCATCTTTCAGAATTTTGGTCACTCTTCTTAAGGCTTCTCTTGGGCAATATTCCCATGGTTGACCAGGTTTAAGATTCAGGTCAGCTAAAACTATTTCATCTTGCTTGCTCCTATAATGGAAGAGAATTTCATCAGTTTAAATAATTCAGTCTATCTTCTCAAGAAGATATTTTTGCAGACTAAAAAAGGCGACATCTTAATATGATAATTTCATTAAACAACATTATGTCAGAAATATTGAGAATCATTTGCTATACAAGTAGGGAATGGAACACGTGTGCAGATAAGTTAGCTTGCAAATGTGAATAATTCTTTGAGCTCAGAACATCGTCGTTAGGAAGAACTTGCGTACCAAGGAATTCTCCTTCTAGTAGACAAATCAGGCATTAATCTTGATTCACCGACTGAACCTAAACCAGACCCTTCTGGAGATCCATCCAGAAAAGAAGTCATTACCATACAAACAAATGCTAAACCGACCCCGTTCTTCGTAACAACATCTTCGAAACGCTTTCTAGGAACAACCTGAAACAAAATTTGACAGCACCCTCAGAACATAATATAAATATAAAAAAATCTCTATACTTGTTTACATTGACCTGCAAAATGAATGAATCAATGATGTGACAGAAAAAACCCGGCTAGAGGGAACTCACGCGGCATCTGTGCTGTCCTGAATTATCAACCCATAATATACGAACAAATGAAACATCGGTCTCTAATTCATCGTTCAACTTTAAGGGAAAATTATTATGCGAACTAGCAGCATTGCTAGCTAAACTAATCTTATAAAAATTGATTGCATTTCTTGCAAAGATGTCTTTTGCAGCTTCCACAGCCTCAGGTATAGAGAGATCGCCATCGATACATGAATCACGCAGAACGGAGAAAACAACTTCACGAGACTTCTTTGCACCTGCAAAAAGCAGAACTCGTGAATCTTTTACACCTACATGACAAAAGACTCAAGTATAATCTTCATATTCGGTGTGATGGTAGGGATGTTAACCAACCTAAGTAGAAGGTTTCGGGAAATGCATAGCCATCGGTACTAAACATCACCTGCAATGCAAAGTTCACTCTTGTGAGACATGGCCAGAAGTTAAGAAAGTAATTTGGATTAAGTGATAAATATGAACATATATATTCTTTTGATTGTTATGCAAGGTACATTAATTTATCTGAAAATTGTTAATAATTCTTTGAATTGCTTATATTGTCACCTTATTTATTGGAGCCAGCTCTAAAAGCTCTTTAAGTGATGAAATCATTCCATGTACACTTAGCTTTGGAATTGCCAACCCAAAATCAAGGTAAACCTGAATGAGAAGATTGTGTTAGATGCCAGGGAACATGTAATTATCCATATTCAAATCTACTAATACAAGTCACTGAGTTATAAAATGTTTGCCTGAGGGTACACAGATGCTAGATATGATGCTTCCTTTGAGAATGGATAGGATGCATGTAAAAGAACAATCCGAGAATTTGAATATCTCTTGTCCTCAAAAACCGAACGGAGATGAAGAGGATTCGACAGTCGCATATCCAAATCTTTGTCTCCAAAGCTAATTACAGAAAGGAAAAGTTTAGTATTTAGGTAAAAGTAGAGTTACAAGCAACAAAAAAATCATGGCATCTATCTCCAAATATATGTAAGTAGGAAAAGAAACTACAACTTTCATGAACACCAAACATGACACTGATACGTAAACAATGATTATAATTTAAGAAAATAGAAGTGTTTGAATGTAATTACCCTGTGTGTATCTGCATTGGCAAGTCATAGGATTGAGCAACTTCCAAACTTTGCAAGAAGATGTAGTCGATAATATTTTTGTTTGCGATACGGATGGGCTTGCCAGCTGAAAATGTAGAATGATAAGTATGAATACCATGAAACAGAACATGACAAAACCAACTTGCATATTCAACTCACCAAGTAACACTTGTCTGAGACCCTCCTCGGCATCAATTTTAGTAACATTTATATTGATTTCTAAGCCACCGCGGTATGCAGCTATGCTTTTCAAACCAAATATCTCACCAGCAACTGTAAAAGGTGATGCTAAGGTACCTATCTTAAGTTATTGAATATATTTTTGTAAAGCTAAGAACTTTTGTTGTGCGGGTTTGAATATGTGTCAAAATCATTCATCATGGATAATTCGAACATCTTAATAGTTATATACACTATTTCAATGCTATCAAATTATATAACGTTTTGATTCGAAAATAAAATATGTATATAACTAAACAAAAATATTCTTCCCATGTGTTGCGCAGATTAAAATACAAGTACTAGTAGTAATACATATGAAGGATATGATTTCAACTTTGAGACAAATGCTTTAGTGAATGAATCCAGCGTCCAGCAAGATCCATCAGGCAAATCCTTCAGGGAGTATCAAATAATTATGAATACAATTTCAAATAGAAAGATGCAATAAAACAAATCAAAAGTGATTAATGTCTAAGAGAATCTCACTTGATCAAGGATTTCTTCAGCAACCCTTTCAATTCTTAAGATTCTACCAACAAAAGGAGTAAAACTCTTATGCCATTCTATATCATGCTTTTTGTCCAATTCTAAACCATCATCCATAAGTATAGCAGAGATTCCTGCAGCTTTGAAACATGTCGAACACGCGAATTGCAATCCGGACACTCTTCGGTGTTCTTTGACGCTTTGCAAAGATAACTCACATCCATAAAGCTCAGATAAATCCCTTAGATTTCTCTGAACATTAAATAAAGGACTGTCATAATAAGATTCCATACAGAAAATATTTGAAGTTCTCCAAAAAAAAAAAAGTGGCATTGTGCTATAAACTGATGATTAGTGAAGTTTCAATTTTAAAGATGACACACATCTTCATTTCATATGTAAGGCTCTATTTGGATAACAGCTTAAGATTAAGATGTTATACCATTAACATTTATCATATTGGTGTTTATGTATAAGTTATAACTACAAGTTATTCCTAAGTTTTCATGTAAACTGTTTTTATAAGTGGTTTTCATAAACCCTCTCACAAGTACTAAGTACTAATGTCAATACATAAGCTCAAATAAGTGAATCCAAACAAATCCTAAATTCCACATGAATCAAACCAGAAAGACCAGAAGTGTTCAGGAGCGTTGACTTTTTATTCTTTATACATATTAATAGATTAATATATGTCCCTTCATATTCATAGGATAAAACAATTAAAAAAATAAAAACAAAATATATTGAAACCAAAGAGAAAGTTGAAAAAGAAGTACTTACCTTGAAAGATAGAGAGTGTTGTGAAGAAGCAAGAGCATCATCACCTTGTGCTTCAGAAAAGGCATGAATAAAAGGCAAGTTTGAATGAAGAGAAACTATGTTGTGAGCATGAGCATCCACAAGTTCCACCTCTTCAACCACTTTTCTCAATTCACTCAAATCCATTGTTTTTCACACTGTCTCCTAAGCAAGTGGTCAGGATCAAAATCCTTTGTGTTTGGTTATTTATTTATTACAAATTATTGTCTCTTTTGTACTCACTCTAGACTTAAATATAAATAAAAAATATATTTAATTCAAATGTAAAATAAATACATTTTGACTTTTAAGACTTAAATATAACAAAAGAATTATGTATTTGTCTGAATTTGAAAATAAATACATTTTGATTTTTACTCTAAGTTTGGAGGTAGTACTATAGTGATGCCTCTTTCATCTACTTAGTTGGACTTTGGAGTATCTATTGAGTTCGAGTAAGTAAATTAATTTTATTTGTTCAGTTTCTTTTTATATAGATATTTAAATCAATAGAAGTTAATATATTTTATATAAAAGAGATAGTATTTTATGACAATCATATATTTTAATCAAATCATCGCACTTTAACATAGAAAAATATATCATTTTCATCGTTTGTCAGTATAATTTTGTTTACTTCAGCTATGCATGTCAATTGCAGTCATTTATAAATATTACATTGGGGACATATATGTATTTGATTCATTTATGGAGAGTGTGTGGTTTGTTTTTTTAAATAACCATTTTTCTAAAAAAATTTATCAATATATCTTATCAATGCATTTGGACACATGTTTCTAGTTTTGTATTGGTACATTTTGAAAGTCCTTTTCAGCCTAAGATTAATTATTTTAGTATATTTCTAACTTTAGATCATAATTGAGTTTTAATATAATTACTTGCATATTAATCATTGCTCGATCTGCAGGCGATAACTTGAGCTCTATATATCGAATTGACGTGTGCGAGCAAACGTTGAAAACTAAGAGTCGGAGTTACAACTTTTATGTTGGAGCAAAAGCTCAAATCGAAACTTTACTTGGTCAAAATAGTTGATTACGTGATCTGAGCTTTGATAATAGTATTTAGATCGAGTCACTTATATTTAATAGGTCTGAAATTCCCAAATCAGTGGATTAGTCGTTCCAAATTTGCATTAGTGTAATTCGTTTTGAATCTAAATTCAAAACTCCTACTTTTTTTTTATCGATTCTAAATTCGGTTAATATTGTTAGAAATTGCGAGATAATTCAAGTTGTTGTCCTAAATTAGGTTTTTTTACTACTCATATTTGACCCGTGAGCGACAGCTAGTCACTATTCTCTTTTGAAAATAATATACCGAACTATTCTTTTATTCTCTCTAACTCGACCTCACACTTTGAAATATCGAGAATGCATGTAATCTTTATTTTTTATTTTTAAATGGAGTACAACTTCACTTTTTGAAACAACAAAAGTGTATTTTTACTTTTTATTTTAAATTTTAATAGGACTTTGCTGTTTGAAAGAGCAAAGCCATGAAACATCAATTTTTTATTTTAGTTATAAAAAACGTCAAATTCAAATTTATATTATAGATAATAATAAAAATCCTAAAATAATTATTAATTATAGAATACATTGACACAATGTATCATAATTTATAGAGAAGAATTTCCAATTATATACAATGAAGAATATTAACTCTCATACCAATATGAATGTAAAATAAAGTATCACAATTCTAAAATGTACATATTTGAAATGATTGTCTAAATAGTATTCACATTAAAACTAAGTGTGTGCAAAATATATGGTTAATTGAATCATATTGATAAATTAGATTGTACTGTACTAAAAAAACCAAATCATTTAAATGGTTCATGAATTGCACCACATATTTAAAATAATTTAGTTAACAAAACTTATTCAAAAACCAGTTTAACAAATTTCAAATTTTTTTAACATCAATTAATATTTTTTTTAGTAAATTTTCGAAATTTGTTTTTCTCAAAAAAAAATATAGAAACTTTTTTTTTCAAAAAAAATTTAAATCATTTTTTTCTTTGAAAATTTTTTATATCTATTTTTCTTGAAAAAAAATTTTGCCAACAGAATTTCAAAAGTTTTTTATCAGAAAATTATTTACATCTATTTTTCTTGAAAAAAATTGATATTTTTTAATCAAAAGAATTTCAATTTTTTTTCCAAAGAACTAGTTCGAAATCAATTTTAACTAAAAATTTATTCAAAATATTAAACTGGTTTATATTTATAAACCAGTTTCAAATCGGTTCAGAACTGTACTGAACTTGATTCGAAAATGATTTTTAAAAACTGAACCAAACCATTAATGTGGTATAATGTAGTTCAGTTTTTGTACCATGAAGACCCCTAATTAAACATGAAATGAATATTAGAGAAAAAATATTAATAAATACGACATATATCAATTAACATGTCATATTCAAAAATATTAATGACAACTCTACTCAACCTTAATAATTTGTATTTTGTTGTTGTTGTAATTTGAATAAATTTTTTTATTATTAATAATTATGTTATAATTTTTATTATTATTTATAATATAAATTTGAATTTTACGTTTTCTATAATTAAAATAATAAAAAAATTGGTCTTCATGACTTTGGTCTTCAAAGAGCCAAGTCGTACTAAACAAAAGAAGCTGGAGAACCTCAATTTCCATTGTAAGAACCTCCAACTCTATTGTCTTGACAACAATGGTTTGATCTCTTAAGACTCGTCTCTATGAATCTTTATCGAAAATAATTAGGAGTTAAATGTGTTGTCATGTGCAAAGTTGAATCATTGTTGAAATTAATGAGAGAAAAAAGTAGAAATGTCGGTCTCCATTTTATATTTTCCATTTTTCATTTTTTTTCTTTAAATTCTAATTGTGTCATATTTTATTGGTTGTGTAACGTAGACGTGTTACACATTCTCATATGTCTTGACGTGTGCAAATAAGACATATTGATAGTCAGAGATTGTGATAGATATGGGTCATGCCTAGATTTTGTGTATATATAAATTAAATAGCTATTGTACAAATTATTTTACACAAGACAATTATACTTTGTTGCAATTTATCTTCCATTACAAATTTTATATCTACATTACACTATTTTAGTCAGGTTAATATTGTTCATCTAACGGGATTCAGTTGTATACAAGGAAGTTGACTCTCACAACTAGTTGAGGCTTAATTTAAATGCTTAAAAAAATTGAGGTCTATAATCCTAACTTCACTTATTTTGGGTCGATGATTGTTAATTTTTATTGATATTACAATTATTTATATTTAAAGACCTAGAGAATAAACTTTTAATTTTATTTTGACATGGAGTGTGTACTATATATGTCCCACCAACGTGTACGTGCTGCGATTATTTATTGTACTAGTACGTTCTTAACACCTTGATGAATGGATTATGGTGTGGTGTCTCGTTGCACAAGATTCTTTCTTCTCTTTGAATTAGATTGATTGAAACATCTTAGTTATTGTTGTGGAGAAAAAGTTGGTCCACTTGCACGTGGTACGTGGTACCGCAGGCAGTGAAGTCCAAATGGTGTGAATTACAAATTAAATGTATATTTTTGTGGAGACAAAGAGAGGAAATGCCTTCTTCTTCAAATCTTTTGTTTAACTGATAAAATTAATTAACATTGATAAGTGCTGTATGCGTTGGATAATGTTTTAATGTACTAATGAACAAAAATAGATCACACGGCGAAACCGAAAATAGGATGATAAAAGTCTTTTTAAGTTTTTTTTAAATATAATTACTAGAGTTGAACTTAATCACTTTTATTTTTCTCCTCTATTTAAATGTACAAATCAAATCAACTATATTTTAAATATCACTTTGTTGGAAAAAACAAAGTGATATTTAAATATTTCATATATAAATGGTCAAAGAAATAACAAATGACAGACAATTAAATATCAGACACACCGTAATTTTTAACATAAAAGATTTATCACAAAGTGAGAAAATAAAAATTATTAAAACTAATTTAGTAAAACATTTCACTATAATAACACTAGATAACATAACAATAGATAGCCACCGTCATAGGTGAAAATCAAACAAATAATAAACAACTTTCCACAAAAGTGAGTATTTCAAACTAACATGTAAAATTACTAACAATGTATCAAAAGAATACACTACAAGAAATTTTACTTTTGGTGATAGTGAAAATCTGTAGGTAAAAGTATAAAAACCGTAGGGATAACCAAAATTACCTATACTGACGGGTTTTTTTTCATGGTATTTAGATTTTGGCTCCATTAAAATTTTATTTTTGGCTCCACCGAAAAAATTTAGATTTTGGCTCAATTGAAATTTTTTTGCCCCCATTGAAAAAATTAAGATTTTGCCTCCATTAAAATTTTTTTTGGCTTACATTATGAAAAATTTGTACAAAATTATTTTTACAAACAATTAAGATTTTGTCTCCTTTAAAAAATATTTATTTTTCAATTTTGATGTCTATAGCCACAAATTTAAGTGTGTAACTATAACAATTAGTGACAAATTTATGTCACCGAAGGTATAAGACACCTATACCAACAACAAATAGTTTATCTGTGGGTATAGCTTATCTATATCTACACTTTTTAATTTTGTAACTATAAACTTCCGTAAGTATATATCTATTTTCTTGTAGTGATAAATTCAGTAGTAGAAATAATTTATTGAACTTGTAGACCAAACATAACAAGTTTACTATACACCAATTACCACTAGAACCAATATTTTCTCTTCTTCTATGTGTCACGAGCGCAACTTCTGTTTTAAGGAATAGATTGCTTACGACACTTTTTCTTTGCAACTAGGAATTTCAAATCTCTTTTACTCATTATTATGGGCCAAGCCCCAAAAATCAACATATTTCCCTTTTTGTTTTCTTTTAATTTCTATAATAATACTAATAAGTTTACTTGGTGTGGCCCACTTAGGAGTGACCACCCAACAAATTTCCTATTCATAACTTAAAAGGAAATGTAGTGTTCAATCATACCCGCTTTCTTTCTACAATATATCATCTTCAATTGCTGCAATATGCCCAGCCTCAGTAGTTGATAAAACAACACACTTTTGTAACCTTGATTGCCAAGACACAGCTCCCCATGCAAACTCATTATATAACTAGAAGTAGACTTTCTAGAATCAAGATCACCTGTCATATCTAGACCTGTATAGCCATCTAACACAAGTTGAGTACCTCCAAAACATATACACACTTTGGAAGTGCCTCTGAGGTTTCTAAGAATCCACTTCACTAATTTCCAATTATCTTTACCAGGATTAGAGAGAAATCGACTAACAACTCCAACAACATAAACAATATTTGGCTTTGTGCATACCATAACATATATCAAACTACCAACTTCGGATGCATAAGGAACCTAATTCATCTCTTCGTTATCTCTCTCACTTGTATGACACGACTCAAAATTCAATTTAAAATGACTAGAAAGTGGAGTACTAGTAGGATTTGCTTTGCAGGACCCAAGTCTTTCATTACAAAAGACTTGCTCAAATCTTTCTTTAGAGATTGATTTGTTTTTAGTTTCATGACCAACAATCAGAGACTAATAAAATCACCATCAGAGAATATCTTGACAAACACACAATGGTCAGAAGTAGTTTTACTATACTTATGTTTCTCCATGAAAGAATCAAATTTATTGTACCACAATCTTAGTGCCTGTTTGAGCCCGTACAAACTTTTCTTCAATTTGCACACAAGCTGCTCTTTACCTTTGACTTCAAAGCCCTCAAGTTACTCCGTATAGATCTCTTACTACAAATCGTCATGAAGGAATGTCGTCTTTACATTCAACCTTTAGGTTCAAACTAACTGTTAACCCAAGTACAACTTGAATAGAGGACATCCTCACTACAGGTGAGAAAATTTCTTCAAAGTCAATACATTTTCTCTGATTAAATCCTTTAACAATCAATCTTACTTTTTATCTTCGTTGAATACTATTCACTTCTACTTTTATCTTGTATACCCATTTGTTCTTGAGTGTTTTTCTGTCCTTAGGCAACTTCACTAGCTCAAATGTGTGATTCTCAGACAATGAGTTCATCTATTCTTGCATGGCCTTTCAACTTTTCCTTATCAACATTTGCAATGTAGTTTTAATAGTACTTTGACTCTCCTTTATCAATGATCATTACATACTCATGTGGAGGATATCTCTAGGAAGGTTGATGTTCTCTAGTAGACCTTCACAACTCAAGCTCAGCCGATGGCTCAAGTGGAACCTGCTCATCATGGTGAGGTACACAGTCATCAGTTAAATTCTCATCATCTACCTCTATATCTCCCCATCAACAAAAGTTTCATCAAGGGGCTTAGGGGCAACATCATCGTAACTTTTGGAATTTGGTTTCAATTTCTCAGTTTTATCAAAGTCTTTAATTGTTTGCTCTTCACGAAATATCACACCTCAATTTTTGATAATTATCTTATCAACTAGGTTCCACAATCTATAACTAAGTTCTTAATCATCATAACCAACGAACACACACTCTTTGGATTTACTATCAATCTATAATTTATTATTATACATTTTATTTCACACTATGTAGTATATTTTATATTTTTTAAAATAAATTTTTAAAATGTAAATTCGGATTGGATTTTGTGAGTAAATATTATTAAAATCAAACTAGTTATTTTTGATTGATTTATATTTTTTTTTTTTCAAAAACCAAACCAATCTAACTCGTTATAACCTTATTTGCTACCATAATAAGATATCAGACTTCTTTTAAAAAATTATCGGACGACTTCTGGGCCTGAACAATATGTAACCGATTCACATTCCTGGTGGGCTTCATGCATTGTTATTTAAGTAATTTAATTAATTAATATAATTAAAACAATATATTTTAAAAGAAGAGAATCATTTGTGAAACGCCACGTAACATAACTTTGTCAATAGTGTGACACGTGTTATTAAGAATTTTGAGAGAGTCATATTTAAATAATAAAACCTCTAAAAGTTATTAATATAAATATATATATATATATATATATATATATATATATATATATATTATTGATATATGAAAAAAACTACATATATTCATGAATTTTCATATTTGATGGATTAAAATTTGGCTCTATATGTTCATGAGATTTATCTCAACCGACAAATATTAATATTATCAAATTGAATATTTTATATCGAGTTTGAACGACCTCACAATTTTGTATTAGTTTTAGTGAGATTGATCATTCGTCTATAGACACAAAAAAGTTGGATCAATGAGAGTTCATAAATATTAAAAAAGAAAATTATATATGGTTCAATTTGTTGGGTTCATTTTTTTCAACACTAGCAAAATATGTTTCTCCTAAATTATAATTGTTTTTCAATATCTATGAATCATTAAATTTTGTTGTCCATCTTCAAACTTTGACAATTGCAATCAAACATTTTAAATTTCTTAAAAACTTCCTTCACATAGTTTTCTTGAGAAATAAATATACTTTCTTCCAATTACTTTCCTTCTAGGCCTAAGTAGTCTGACATGAGCCTAACATTAGTCATCTCGAACTCAAGTGTCATAGCCTTTTTGAACTCTTCAAATAAACTTGGATTGTTCCCAGTGAATATAAAATCATTCAAATAGAGACTGTTGAAGATAATTCAAAGTGTAATAGTAGAAGTTAGTTAGGGTAGTTAGAAGACAGTTAAAATGTTGTTAGAAGTTAGTTAAGGAAGTTATAAAACTGTGTAGTAGAGAACTACCCTATAAATGTAGTAGAACCAAGAGCATTGTGTAAGTTGTATTCATTTTTTTTTCAAATTCAGGATTATCAATCTTCGTTTCAGACCATTCCAATTTCTTCTTTCTTCTTTTCAACTCAATTCCTCTCAAATTATATGACCTGTTCCAACAATTGGTATCAAGAGCGTGGGTTATAATTCTTGGGAAACACGAGTGCAAGTGTGAGGGGGAATCAAAATTGGGAAACACAAGTGTGAGTTAAAGAAAGAAAGGAAACATGAATGGAGGAGGATTTCCAGCGAATTTGCCAATTCTTGATGGGAAGAATTGGGAGAGGTGGTCTGCATCAATGAGATCGTTGTTGGGGCTCAAGAAGTGTTTGAGATTGTTCAAGATGGCTATGAATAACTTGGTGCAAATCCAACAGAAAGACAGCAAACAATCTTCAAAGAATGCAAGAAGAGAGACTGCAAGGCATTGGTTTACATCCAACAAAGTGTGGATTCAAACAACTTTGAGAGGATCTCGAAGGAATCTACATCAAAGGAGGCATGGGAGATCTTGGTCAAGTATTATACAGGTGGGGAAAAGGCCAAGAAAGTGAAGCTCCAAATGCTAAGAAGGCAATACGAACTATTGCAGATGGAAGAAGATGAAGTTGTGGCAGATTACTTCAATCGTGTGTAGATTGTTGTTAATCAGATGAGAACAAATGGTGAATCATTAAGTGAAGTGGCGGTTATTGAGAAGATTCTTAGAACATTAACACAAAGGTATGATCATATTGTGGTGGCTATTGAAGAATCAAAGGACCTTGATAAGATGAAGGTGGAAGATTTGCAAGGATCTCTTGAAGCTCATGAATTGAGAGTAAGAGAAAGGTGTGCAGCAACTTCAGTATCTCAAGTGCAGGCCATGTAGGCCCAAGTTAGCAAGATGACAAGCCAAGGTGATAACAGCAGCAAGAACTCGAATGGCAAGAAGAAATTCAACAAGAAAGGAATTTAATGTTACAATTGTCAAAAATGGGGGCATTTTGCAAATGAATGCAGATCCAAGAAGGTTCAAAGAGAGGATGATGAAGCCCAAATGGCAGCTGAGGATTCAGACTCAGAGGAGGTGTTGTTAATGGCTACAACAAAGTCAGATGATGACTGCCCAAAGCAGTGGTACCTTGACACAGGCTGTTCAAATCACATGACTGACCATAAAGAGTGGTTTGTAAGTATTGATGAGAAGGTAAAAAGGGAAATCAGATTTGCAGACAACAACACAGTCACAACAGAAGGAGTAGGAAATGTATTAATTCAAATGAGAGATGGCAAACAATCATTCATGTGTGATGTGTTGTATGTGCCAAACATGAAGAACAATCTACTAAGTCTTGGATAGTTGCTTGAAAAGGGGTATTCTATGAAGATGGAGTATGGTGAAATAAGGGATAGTTCAAGAAGATTGATCTTGAAAGCACCACTGTCCAAGAACAGAACCTTCAAGATTGATATCTAGATTAATGAGAACAAGTGCCTAGCTGCTGAAGTCAGGAATGAAGATTGGCTCTGGCATATGAGGTTTGGACATTTAAATTTCAGAAGTCTTCAAATGTTGCATGATAAGAAAATGGTGCAAGGAATTCCAGAAATTAAAATGCCAAAGGAACTATGTGAGGAATGTTGTCAAGCCAAACAACACAGAAACTCATTCAAGACTGAAGTACCAACTCGATCCTCAAGAATGTTGGAGATCATCTATTCTGATGTATGTGGCCCATTTGAAGAAGTATCAATAGGAGGTAATCATTACTTTGTCTCATTCATTGGTGATTTCACAAAGAAAACTTGGATATATCTAATCAAAAGAAAGAATGAAGTGCTTGAGATACTTAAAAAATTCAGGACAATGGCTGAAAAACAAGGTGATTTTAGTATGAAAATCATCAGGACAGATGAAGGAGGAGAATATAACTGTCATGAATTCCATGATTTTTGTGAAAAGGAAGGGATATTGCATGAAGTGACTGCACCATACACTCCTCAGCATAATGGCACGGCTGAGAGGAGAAACAAAACTATAGTAAACATGGCCAGGAGTATGTTAAAGGGGAAGAAAATGCCTCATAAATTCTGGGGGGAAGCAACGTCAACTGCAGTGTATATCTTGAATAGGTGTCCAACCAAGAGACTAGGTACTAGAACACCTGAAGAAACTTGGAATGGAAGAAAACCAGTTGTGAATCATTTGAGAGTGTTTGGTTCACTGTGCTTCAGGCATGTGCCAACTCAGAATAGAAGGAAGCTTGATGACAGGGTTGAACAAATGATATTGTCGGGTTATGATGCAACTGGAACTTACAAAATGTATGATCCAAACAAGAATAAGGTGGTGATAAGCAGGGATATATTGATGGATGAATCGAGAGGATAGGACTAGAAAACAAATGAAGCCAACTCGAGCAGTGCAGCTAGTTCAAATATACCAGCCAGCTCCATCAGTCCAGGTAGTAGTGGTCCAGACACACCAGCCAACTCCATCAGTCCAGGCAGCAGTGCAGAAGAAGTGGGACTTGATGATAGCCAGCCTGTAGGAACAACAAGTCACCCAGCTCTTGCACCTGTGAGAAGATCTGGAAGAGTTAGGCATCCCTCAGTCAGATTGCAAACATATGAAGTGACATCTGACTCAGCCATCAATGCAGATGGAGAATTAACACATTTTGCCTTGTTGGCTGAATCAGAACCAGTAAGTGATGAAGAAGCCTTGAGTGATCCTAGATGGAGAGCAGCAATGGAGGAAGAACTCAAAGCCATAGAGAAGAACAAGACATGGGAGCTAATAAGTCTGTCAGTGAACAAGAGACCAATTGATGTGAAATGGGTCTATAAACTGAAATTGAAACCTGATTGGCAGGTTTCCAGGTACAAGGCCAGACTTGTGGCAAAGGGATTTTTGCAGAAACATGGGCTGGACTATGAGGAGGTATTTGCCCTAGTAGCTAGAATTGAAACAGTAAAGATGGTAGTCTTAATGGCCAGCTACAAAGGCTGGTCTATGCATCATCTGGATGTTAAATCAGCATTTCTCAATGGATCATTGGAGGAAGAAGTGTATGTAAAGCAGCCACCAGGATATGAAGTAAGAGGCAAGGAAGAAAGTGTATATAAGCTGAAGAAAGCACTATATGGCTTGAAGCAAGCTCCTAGGGCCTGAAACAAGAGGATTGATAGATTCCTCATTGAGCAGCAATTTGAAAAATGTGTCAATGAGCATGGAGTTTATGTTATGAAGAGAGCA
The DNA here is from genome assembly GCA_037974755.1 of Cicer yamashitae. NCBI lineage: Eukaryota > Viridiplantae > Streptophyta > Magnoliopsida > Fabales > Fabaceae > Cicer > Cicer yamashitae. The sequence continues at coordinate 21,192,752 of JBBPBQ010020324.1, forward strand.
GCAGCACCTGCACTGCTCATATGCATATATGTAGATGATTTATTGCTGACTGGTAGCAATGAAGCAGAAATTCATGAATTTAAAATTAGGATGGAGAAGGAATTTGAGATGACTGATCTAGGCATGCTGTCATATTTCCTTGGTATTGAATTTGTAATCAAAGAAAATGGAACTTTTATGCACCAAAAGAAGTATGTTAATGATGTACTAAGAAGATTCAATATGCATGAATGTAATGGGGCTGATACCCCATCAGAAGCAGGATTGATCCTGTCAAAAGAATGCAATGGGGAGCTGGTTGATCCTACCACATTCAAGCAGCTGGTAGGTTCATTGAGATATTTGTGCAAAACACGGCCAGACATAGCTCACAGTGTTGGAATGGTTAGTAGGTACATGGAAAAGCCTATAACATCTCACTATTTGGCAGCCAAAAGAATTTTGAGGTACATCAAGGAAACAAACGAGTTGGGATTGCACTATGCTAAGAAGCAGGCTGGAATTGAAGCTAGCTTGACAGGTTTCACTGATGCAGATTGGTGTGGAGATAAAGATGATAGGAAGAGCACCTCTAGCTATGTCTTCGTGATAAATGAGTCACCAATCTCATGGTGTTCAAAGAAGCAGAAATTCATGAATTTAAAATTAGGATGGAGAAGGAATTTGAGATGACTGATCTAGGCATGCTGTCATATTTCCTTGGTATTGAATTTGTAATCAAAGAAAATGGAACTTTTATGCACCAAAAGAAGTATGTTAATGATGTACTAAGAAGATTCAATATGCATGAATGTAATGGGGCTGATACCCCATCAGAAGCAGGATTGATCCTGTCAAAAGAATGCAATGGGGAGCTGGTTGATCCTACCACATTCAAGCAGCTGGTAGGTTCATTGAGATATTTGTGCAAAACACGGCCAGACATAGCTCACAGTGTTGGAATGGTTAGTAGGTACATGGAAAAGCCTATAACATCTCACTATTTGGCAGCCAAAAGAATTTTGAGGTACATCAAGGAAACAAACGAGTTGGGATTGCACTATGCTAAGAAGCAGGCTGGAATTGAAGCTAGCTTGACAGGTTTCACTGATGCAGATTGGTGTGGAGATAAAGATGATAGGAAGAGCACCTCTAGCTATGTCTTCGTGATAAATGAGTCACCAATCTCATGGTGTTCAAAGAAGCAAAATATAGTTGCATTATCTACTTGTGAAGCTGAATATGTGGCTGCATCAATGGGAGCATGTCAAGCTGTGTGGCTGGCTGAGCTAATGACAGAGCTGGGACTAAGAGAAAATGAGGTTGTGAAGATGAAGATTGATAACAAATCAACAATAGATCTATCAAAACACCCAAGTGTTCATGGTAGGAGCAAACATATAGAAACTAGATACCACTTCTTAAGGGATCAAGTAAAAAAGGGCAAGATAAAGCTGGAGCACTGCAAAACAAATGATCAAAAGGCTGACATCTTAACCAAAAACTTGAAGAGGGTGAAGTTCCAAGAGATGAGGAACAAACTTGGATTAATATCAAATTGAAACACTTCGAATTAGGGGGAATGTTGAAGATAATTCAAAGTGTAATAGTAGAAGTTAGTTAGGGTAGTTAGAAGACAGTTAAAATGCTGTTTGAAGTTAGTTAAGGAAGTTATAAAACTGTGTAGTAGAGAACTACCCTATAAATGTAGTAGAACCAAGAGCATTGTGTAAGTTGTATTCATTTTTTTTTCAAATTCAGGATTATCAATCTTCGTTTCAGACCATTCCAGTTTCTTCTTTCTTCTTTTCAACTCAATTCCTCTCAAATTATATGACCTGTTCCAACAGAGACAAGCAATCAAAATATCCCCATTATCACAAACTTTGACATAAAGAGTATATTCATTAAGGCAATGAGCAAACCCATTGTCTTAGAAGTATTTGTTGATGCGACTAGTCCATTCTCTTGGTGCTTGCTTTAATCCATACAACGCGATCCTCAATCTCAAAAGTTTATCTTCATGTCCTTTAATCACGTACCCTATTGGTTGCTCAACATAGACCTCTTCTTCAAGACAGCCATTTAGAAATGCCGATTTTACATCATGTTGATAAAGTTTCTACTTATTTTGAGTTGCTACATAGATTAACAAACGAATAGTGTCCATGCGAGCAACTGGTGCAAAAACTTCTTAATAGTCAACTCCATGTTTTTGTTTGTAGCCTTTGGCAACAAGTCTTGCTTTGTAATTTTCAACCTCTACATTAGCCTTTTTTTAGTCTTGTACACCCATTTGACTCCAATTGCTTCATGGCCCTTTAGAAGAGTTGCTAATTCCCAAGTGTTGTTCTTCACAATTGATTTGATCTCTTCTTCCATGGTTTGTTTCCACCTTTTATCTTTCACTGTTTCGCCATAATTTAATGGCTTACTATCTGTCAAGAGACAATACAAGTTTTCAAGGTCAAAAGTAACTTTAGTTGACCTTTCATAAATGTCTTATATATCTTTCTTCTTACTTGGTCTTTCGGTTGAACTTTCATATAGAGAAGTAGGTGAAAGAGGATGTGAATAAGGTGAAGTTGCATTTTGTACTAGTGTTGTGGTCTCTTGATCTTCTTCAAAATATGGAATGAAATTATAGTTTTTCTTCTTCTTGACCTTCCCAATTCTGTAGCATCTGCATCAAATTGGACATCACGACTCGCCACTACCTTATTGTTGCATGGTTTGTACAACTTGTAACTAGAATGCATATCATAGCCAACAAAGACATGTTTGATGCTTTGATCATCAAGCTTTGGATCTTTCTTGTTGTGGCACATTAGCATATGCTATACTCCGAAAGACATGCAAGTGACTAACACTATGCTTGCTTCCATTCCATGCTTCTAGAGGGGTTTTTTCTTTGACATTTGAAGTTGGAGAGCGATTTGCCAAATAGACCGCACAAGAAACTGCTTCAGCCTAAAACTCCTTTAGCATCCTTTTGGATTTTAGCATGCATTTTTCCATGTTCAAAATAGTTATATTCTTTCTCTTGGCTACTCCATTCTGTTGAGGAGATCTTGGAATTGTCAACAGACGGCGAATTCCATGAGTTGCACATAATTAATTAAACTCCTTCGAAGTGAATCCACCTCCTTGATCATATCTCAAAGCTTTGCTTTCATGAGCGCTCCCGTTCTCTACAAGAGCTTTGAAGTTCTTGAAAGCAACAAAAGCTTCTGATTTTTGCTTTAAGAAATAAATCCAAGTTTTTCTACTAAAATCATCAATAAAGAGAATGAAATACTTACTCTTACCAAATGAAGATTGATTGATTGGCACACATTAGTCGATATGCACAAGTTGGAGTGGCTTAGTTGCTCTTGATGTGGCTTCTTTACGAAAACTTTCTCTAGTTTGTTTGTCAAGAACACAACCTTCACACAATTGATTTGGATGATTGATTGAGGGCATCCCTTTCACCATATTCTTTTCTCCCATAATTTTAAGTGCACCAAAGTTCAAGTGGTCATACTTCATATGCCAACGCCATGCTTCATCTTGGACACTCATCTTTAAATATTTTGCTTCAATAGTTCTTAAGTTCAAGATAACACATTCTATTTTTTGACATAAGAATGTTAGTGATTAAACTGTTATTTTGATTTCTAAGTCAAAGATGTCTATTTTTCATGACAATTTCATATCATTTTTCAAGAAGTTGGTCCAAATTCAAAATATTACTCTTTAATTTAGGCACATAGTAAACATCACTAATAAACTTATGGCTCCCATCTTTAGAAGATATTAGAATATTACATTTCCCTTCAATTTTCACTTTTTATGAGTCTCCAAAGGAAACATTTTCATTCATCTTTTCATAAGCTCCACAAATTTCTCTTTGCATTCACACATATGGTTACTTGCACCACTGTCCAAGTACCATGAACTATTAACATCTCTATCTTCTTCCTTGAGTGTTAACAACAAATTTGACTCTTCATTTTCGTCAACAAGATTAGCCTCTTCTTCCTCTTGATTAGAAGCATTACAATATTCCCAATAAAAATGGCCAAATTCATGATAGTTATAACATTCAACTTTAGATTTGTCATACCTCATTTCACTTTGATAATAGCCATAACCTCTTTCTCTTCCATGAATTATTGGTGATGAGTGACTTCTTTCTTCGTAGTGTGATTCACCATTAAAGCCTTTTCATCTTCCTCCTTTGCCACGACCATGTTCTCGTCCTCTTCCTTGTTCACTTCCACGTCTGTTTTGATTATTGAATCCTCTGTCATCCTTCAAAGAAGCTTTGATTTTGAGAACTTTCTCTAATGGATCCTTTTGCCTTTTCTTCATTCTTTCTTCGTGAGCTTGCAAATAACCTTCTAATTCCTCAATGGATATTGAGTCAAGATCTTTTGATTTCTCAATAACACAGACCACATAATCGAACTTAGGAGTCAAGGAACAAAGAATCTTCTCTGCTACACGAACATCTTCTATCTTGTCTCCATATCTCTTCATTTGATTAACAATTGTCGTCACCCAAGAAATAATCTGAAATTGATTCAGAATCCTTCATCTTCAAAGCTTCGAAATCTCCCCTTAGAGATTGAAGTCTTATCTTCTTCACTTTGTTAATGCCTTGGAGTGATTTCTCCAAAATCTGCCAAGCTTTCTTTGAATTTGTAACATCGGAAACCTTCTAAAACATAGAATAACATTGATGAATGAGAGTAAGAGCTTGTTGATCTTTCTTCCTTGTCTTTGCCAAAACCTCCTTCTCAACTTGAGACAATCTGTCTTCGTCTTGTGGCTCATCATAGCCTTTTTCCACAATCTCTCATACACCTTGAGAGCCAAACAATGCTTTCATGCGAAGGCACCATTTTTCATAATTCTCTTTTTTTAGAAGAGGAATGTGGAAAATAGTATAATCATGAGTCGCCATTTCTCAACTCTCACAACCAAGCTCTGATACCACTGTTGGTCATACTCATCTATGTTGATGATTTGATAATTATTGGCCCCTCTTCATGAAATCAACACCATCAAACAACAATTGGATACAACTTTCAAAATAAATAATTTGGGTGATCTCATATATTTCTTGAGTCTCGAAGTTGCTCGCTCTTCTTCAGGAATCAAAATCTGCCAATATTGGTGTGTACTAGACCTAATATATGATGTTGGTCTTCTTGCTGTGAAGCCTTGCTCTACACCCATGGTTCAATATGCTACTACTACTAACAGCACCATGTTTCATGATCCCTCTATTTATCGTCGTATCTTTGGATGCCTTATTTATCTTACAATAACTCGTCCTGATATTTCCTATGTTGTTCAACAACTAAGCCAACATATGGCCACAGCTCTTACCTCTCATCACTCTAATGCGATACGGGTTTTATGTTACTTAAAGAAAGCTCCAGGACAAGGTCTCTTTTTCTTTTCAACTAATCCCTACAATTGAAAGCTTTTAGTGATTCTGATTGGGCAACTTGCCTCCAAACTCGGTGTTCTGTTACTGGTTTCTGTATTTACCTCGACAACTCTTTGATTTCGTGGAAATCAAAGAAGCAAACCATTATCTCTCATTCATTATCGTAGATTGAATATCGTGCTCTAGCATCTACTATTTGCGAACTTCAATGGCTCACGTATCTGCTGCAAGGCCTCGTTGTTACTTCCATTAAAGCTGTTTTATGACAGCAAATCTACTTGCCACATCATTGTGAATTCCACATTTCACGAACGAACAAAGCATATTGAGATTGAATATCATGTCATTCGTGAAAAGCTTCCATATAACCTATTTCATCTTCTCCTTATCCCTTCAAAAGATTAACTCACTGACATCCTTAGCAAACCTTTGAACCCTAAACAATTTCATCATATTTTGTCCAAGTTGGGAGTTCTTACAATCACTCTCCAACTTGTGGAAGGTATTGAATACTATTGTAAATAATAGTTAGTTTTCTGTTTCAGTTATGTTAGTTAAATGTGATTGGTTTGTTATTTTTGAGACTTAGTTGACTTACTCTAATGTTGGTTCTCTATTGACCGGTTCTCATTCTTTTGTATGGTATATATACATTTTCCTTTAATCAATAAAGTTAGTAATTCAATCCACATGAAGAACTGTTACTCCCTTTACCTTTTCCTCTCGTTATAATTACTCTAATCTGACTAGTAATATTTCAAGCTTCTTGTGTATGTGTGGATAGTTAATGTTATTTCGGACTCGATAAAGTCTAGACAAAAAGAGCCTAAAAAATGGAAAGAGTCAATTTGTAATTTTGGCCTAGATTTTAACATATTCTCAAGGAAGTCAATTTGTAATTTCACCCTTCCAGTAAGTTAGGCTTGATATTTTCAGTAATGGTGCAAAATACCATTTTTTTGTTACATTTGTTTGTATAGGGGATGTATTTAATCTGATCTGTGATGAAAGGGATGAAAAGCTCATGTCAAAGATTGAGAACCATTTTGGCACCCATGTAACAGAGGTATGCTACTCGATAATGTACCAAACTTTGGATACAGTATATAGTATATTCAGTATGCATGTGAGTGTATGCGAGAATTAGTTATGTTGTATGCCAGAGAGAGAAGTGATGAAAATATTGGAATTACTAATTTGAATGAGGTGAAAATTGACAATACTAACCCTAAAAGGAGAGATAAATTTTATTTTGAAAGAAATGATATATTTGATTTTTTTTTTTTACAGTAGTTTATATTCTAATCAAGCAAATACACTTATAATAGGAAACAGAGGTAATAACTTGTCTTTTTGTAGAAAATAATTTAGAGTAAGTCAACTTGTTAAGAATTGTACAAGAAGTGTAAAACTAAGATAATACGTTTGATTTATTCTCCTTACATGTATTTAAGATTCGTCTAATATGTATTTTAGTCACATAAAAATCATTTTATTATATACGGTTAAGAGGTGTTTGAGGCATGTTTAAATCATAAAAAAGTTATTTTATTATATACTGTTAATAGGTCTCCAAAATTTTAGTGTGAATTAATTATAATAAAATTTGTTATTTTTTTAAGACAATATATGTATTTCAAAAAATGCCAATATTTAAGAGATGTTTAACACGTCCACATGACACATTGAAAAATGTTCTTATATAATAGTAATAAATTAAATCCTTAAATTTATTGAGTTTTATATTTTTAGAAATTGCTAAAATTAAAGAGAACAATTTGTTAAAAGAACTAAAAAAAATATTTAATTTGGTTATTTAAACTGAAATTCAGTATCAACTTAATTCTTCATATTACTAATATTTTAAAATAATTTTTTAAATTATAAAATATTAATCAAGGCTATCATTTGTTTATATCTACAATAATCATATTTGAGACATGTCAAATATTAGATAGAAATATATTTTCTATCATAAATTTAAACTCAAAATTTTCATATTATAAGAGTTTAACTCATTCTGCTAAATTCAACTCTATCAATTGTTGAAAATATCTTTAAAATAAAATAAATAATATCAATAAACATTTGATGATATATCGGTAAACATGAACTAATCTGATGGACATTTTACGATTTCAAAAATCATCGTAAAATATTTAAAATGTGATGAATTATGTTACATAAAAAAAAAGCTACATAATTCCAAATTACCACCATGGATGTATTTACTCAAAAAAGAGAGCTGAGAACATTTATTTACCAGAAAAAACCCATTAATTTATCCAAAAAAAAAGAACTCAGAAATATTAATGAAAGGAAGCAAGTCGGTTGGTCGTTGGTAGTCTGAGAGAAGAGATGGGCTCGGCGACGTATCTTCGCCTTCAGAGATTTGCATCTCTCAATTTGCTCTCCCTCCTCCGCTTGCAGAACTCTTCAGTTTCCACCGTCAGATTTTGTTCTTCGTCGTCGTCGTCGTCTTCTGGTAATTCTAAACCAGATAATAAGAAGCTAGTTGATCGTCTTTCGACTGTAATCGACGCCGTCAACGATCGCAAACTACCTCCTGAACTTCGTGGCCAGCGCAACAATGTTAGGTATTGGACAAACACACAATTCCCTCTCTTACAATCACAATTAACTTTTTCTTTTATTCATATCATCTCTTTCGGTTATTCGATGGATTCAAGTGCTTACTGAATACATGAAATTATTTTATTTTTTACTCAAATTATGGTTTTGATTCCTTGTCAAATATTATTAAGTGCCCACGATACTATGTTAACATTTGTCAATTAATTGTGAATATGAAACAAAAAGTATGTAATTAGAACTTCGAATATTTTATATGTATGTATGTTTACAAGAGTGAAGGTTCAAACTTTTTGGTCCACCAATTTGATGCTTAAAAATCTCAAATATTGGTCAAATTCTATGTAGTACCAACACTGTCACGATGGACACGACACCAATATATTGATTACTTTCGTTTAATTAGTTATGTCAGATTGTTGATCTGTCAGTGTTGTATTTGTGTCAGTATCTGTGTTTGATAGGTCAAATTAATTATTTTTAGGATGATCTTCAGTGAAACTTTAGCCTTTAGACCCGTCATAGACTAATTTGATCGATATTTAAAATATTTGATGACCAAATTAGTAAATAGTAATTATTTTACCTCAGTTGGGGTCTTTATATATATTAATATGTAAGAAATGGATTGACACCAGGGGAACTCTAGTTGCACAGAAACTACCAAATGCACCAGTGCTATGCCCTTAGTATCACTATGTATATCGCCGCTTTTCATATCTTCCCAATGGTTAATAAAATTGCCAACAGGTTCAGGGATCTGTGAACTTGAGGCACTGGTTGCTATTGGCTGTTATGTCTACCAATAATGCCATGTTAGAACGTAACATAAGATATATATGTTTCGAATATAAATGAGAATATGACAGAACATTAAAAAAAAGTGATATATCACCAAGTTAATTGTACAGTATAATTGGCCTTGCTTGTATACAATGCTTTTGATGATTTGGTTTATTTTGTCAATTGTCATCATCATCTGGTTTTGTTTAACACAAGTTTGGCTGTTAGATAGGTCAGAAACTGACTTGATCAACGTTGTTGAGCAAAGAATATGGCATTCAATGGAAGAAGGCCAATTTGAAAAATTGCCTGGGAAAGGCAAGCCACTAAAGCTTGACACAAATCCTCATGCAGATCCAGCTGAAGACACCTTATACAGAATCCTCTCGAAAAATAGATGTGCACCGGAGTGGGTCGAGCTTAACAAAGAGATAAGGTCTAGAATATCTGAATGGAGGATGTCCTTGAAGAAAGCTTGGGCAAATAAATGCAGTGGAGATCACTCTGTGTGGGTTGAAAGTTCAGAGGCTTTGAAATCGCAGTTAAAAGAAATTAATGATAAGGTGAGCTGGTTTGGTCATTTTGTCATGTTAATGTTTGCAGGAAATTGGAGAACTGAATATGATTCTTGCAAGTATTGAATTATGTATTTGATGTTTGTAATGCATTTTTAATACATCTCTCTTTTTTTTTGCAGGTTTTCCGGTATAATCTCATTGTACCTTTTGGTCGGCAAATGTTTGGCCTTAAGTGGGAGAAAGAGATCAGTTATTTAGAAGAATGATGAAAGTCATTGTTGAACCAACTGATTTACGATTTTAGAATATCATAATTTGTTATTTCCATGAAGGGTGGTCTTGCCAGCTGAATAATCACATGGCTTAAGTTATTTAGTTCAACTTTGGATGATTAATTTGTTTACTTGCAATGTTTGGTGCATGCATGGATTAGAGGTAAGTTTGGTGAACCCCTAAAGTGTAGTTTTTGTTGAAATCAGTGTTACACTGTGATTTAGCCAACTTATTGTCAATCTAGACATGCACCAGGGCTGGTGAACGTCATTGTTTATGATCCCTCTATCAGGCTGTAATTATATGGTTTATTACCTTCAATCGGGTAAACCAAAGGAAACATATACTGAAAATGAATGAGAACAAATCTTTGCACAAGTGGTCTTGAAAATTGTACAATATAGTCTAATGCCCTTGTGTTGATTGGCATACTATATTTTGCTGAAATTGGTTGTAACTACTAGATGACTGGGTTCAATTTGATTACGAGAGCTCTTTCAATGGTAGTGTGATTCAGTAGAATCAATTTGTCGTTTAAATCTAGGCCACAATCATATAGAAATTCACATCTAAAAGTTATTTTTCTTGCTAAAATATATTATATCAAGTGTAGATTTTTGTTGTGATTTAACTCAAAAGAGTAATCCAAAAAATGCTTATGCACGACACAACAACTCTAATCCACATGTTTGGTTAGCCACAAATATATAGCTAAAATGAATGAGATTTTGTGGTTTGTAAATAAAAGTATTCTATTATTGTATCTCTTTCTATTGCCTTCAAGTGATTCAATCATGTTTTTGGAATTGTATCACAAATGCAACGTATGCCATGCTTTTCACCGTAACCTTTTTTCCTAATACTGTTATTTCGTTTTTTTTTTTTCATGAATGTTATTTGAATCTGTAAAGGGACTAACCGCGCAAGTGATTATTAGAAGGTAAAATATATAGTATGTCTTATAGCAAGATGATTATTAAATTGAATTGTTGATAACTTAAATGATATAATATAGGAATTATTTTTGTTTGTTTAATGTATCTTTGAATACGAATAGATCAAACGTGACGGACCGATTTGAGTGGTGAAATTCAAAACTTTAATTTGTTTGTCCGTCAAAAACTAAATAATTTACTTTTGTTTAGTATATTTGTTAGTTTTTCTCCTTCACCAAATAATTTACTTTTTTTTAGTATATTTGTTAGTCTTTCTCCTTAAACTGTTTTAATCTTTAGCTAAATCTAATTAAACTACCTAACCTTCTGAAATATTTACTTGATACCCTGATACTTTATAGCTAGGGTTGGACAAGTCAAGTCCAACCAACTTTACCCGCTAACCCACATACAAAAAAAGGAAAATGGGCGGGTCAAATCAGGTGAAACAGGTCAGTGGGTTGTAAGATCGAGTACATATGCGAGTAGGCGAGTGAGTTCTGTAACAATTTGAGGCCGATCTGTTATAGGTTCAAGTTTGTAAATAACAACAATTGGTATCCGAACTCGATCGAGTCAGAAAACCTATTAAAGTCCAATCCAATCTATTTAAGAAACCCTAAATATAAAAGCAACTTTTTTGAAAATGAACCCTAATTCCTCTCTTATGAGCAGTAGCCGTCGCTAGTCCTCTCTCTCACTCTCGTAATTTTGCTTATCTCTTTCTCAATGTCTCACATCTCTCGTTTTCAGAGCTCTACAACTATGTCATTGTCATCTCTCTCAAACTCTTAGCTTCCCTTGAATCTCATTCTTCCTCTTACTCAAAATTTTTTGTTTTAGGGTTTTCGTTTTCTAACGCTTTTGTATTTTTTTTTCTTTTTATTCTAAACTAGACAACCTTGACTTGAAGGATTAGAGACCAACAAAGTAAAACACTATTAAAAGATTTGTTCTTTAACTTTCGATTTTATGTTAAGTTTGTTATTAGATCTTTCTCCTTCTCGTTCTTCCCCTTTCTCTATCAACTTTTTTTTTCTTCTGTTTTAGGATTTTTGTTTTCTAACTTTTGTGCTTTTTTCCTTTTTATTCTGAACCGGACAACCTTTGTTCCAGTTTTTATTTATTTATTTAAATTTGTTTCTAATTTTAAAAAGTTTCAAGATTAGGGTTCCTGTTTTCGGACTTCAAGCTTTTTCGATCTAGTTTATTTTTAATTAATTGTACTTTTTTTTAATCTAATTTTTGTTTTTGGTTAGTTCTTTTAATCTTATTGTTTTGTTGTTTGGTTTTGATTATTGTCAAGTTTTGTTTTACTTACTGTATTTTGAGGAGTTTTTGACCGTGAAAGTTTTCTATCTAGTTTGTTTTCGTGTTTTTAAATTAGTTTTTTTTATTGTTATGGTTTGTTGTTTAGTTTTTATTCTGGTTGGTTACTAATTCTGTTTTTTTTTTGTTGTTGTTTGTTAACTAACTATTTTTTTTAATTCTTATCATTTTTGTTGTTTTGTTTTAATTCTTGTTAGATTTTTTAACTTACCTTATTCTGATAGTGTGTGTTTTTGAACTTCAAGTTTTCTTTTTTGTAATTTATTTTTAACTAACTATATATTTTTTTTATCATGTTTGTATTTTTTTATTAGTTTTTTTTTATTGTTATGATTTTTGCTATTTAGTTTTTATTCTGGTTGGTTATTAATTTTGGTTTTATTCTCAGGGTTTGTGTTTAATTTTGATTTTTAACATGTTTTTGTTTGATATTTCTAGCTTTTTTTTTTCTTCTTATATTTGGTTAAGTTACTTGTGTGTTTTCTAACTTTTCTCTTTTGAGTCTTTGGAGATTTTGTGTGGTTCTAGCTTTAGAAGATGGAGCAAGGAGAGGGTAGTAATCAAGGAGGACAACAAGGAGTGATGGAGCAACATCACTGTAAGTTTATTATGCTTTATGTACACTAATGTTTAATATGTATGCTTGTAAGTGGTATATGTGAAATTTTCAATTGCTTTATGTTTAGTATGTATGCTTCATGTTAATTGATTAATATGCATGCTTGCAATTATTTTATGTTTAATGAGTATATTTCCTCTATGTTTAATTTTTATGTATGTTTCATGTTTGTCGCAGCCTAAAATTTCGAGTTTTTCTCAAATTCAATGGAGTCGCCACCAAAATTTATTTTAAAATAGGGAAAATATTTGTGAAACCCTTAAAAAAGAAAAATGGTCTTTGAAACCAAATTTTGAGTTTGGGAAGTTGATTATGCGTAGGGAAGGTATTAGCACCCTACGACATCTGTTAAAATACGGTTACCTATAATTAATTGTGCAAAATTAATATTAACTTAAATATATTTATTTCTCTTTATTATTAAATATGAATATCAATTGTTTTTTAGTGATTTTGAAAAAAATGTGTGCTTAAGTAAAAGAAGGAAAAATTGAAATTTTTATTAATGTGTTTGACAAGAGTGTAATTTTGCTCCTATGCATCTCCCGGTGTGATGGAGAAATCAAAGCTACGTAGTTCTTGGCTAGAAAAATGCGGATGTGTTGATTATTTTTTAAAGAAAATGTGTTTTGTTGCAGAAATTTAGATTTCGTTAGAAGATGTTGTTAATTTGATAAAGGAAAAATACCTCGGGTCTGAGAAATTTATTATAATGATCATGTTTGGTTGTTTGTTTGAAATTAACCAAAAATGTTTAAGATCACAGAGTTGTCACAACTCATGCGTTTTAAATTAGGATTGACAAGATGTCATATCTTGATCAATCCAATTTATTAAAATATTATAAATACTTTGGAATTTAAAAATCGTCAAATTGTCACAACTCAGATGTGCAGAGAAAAAAGAAAAAGGAAATTGGTTGTACGCGGGAAGAAAAAAGAAAAAGGAAGAAAAAAGGGAGTGATGTGAAAGAAAAGGAAAGAAAAAATGAGAAGAAAGGAATAAGAAAAAAAAAAAAAAGGTGAGGAAAGAATGTGCTGACAGCGGCGGTGGCAACCACACCGACGACGATGGCTCCCTTACCTCTTTTTTTGTTTGTTTCTGTTTCTTGTTCTTTCTCTTTTGACTTACATTAATTTTTCTATGATATTTTTATTTTCTTTTTTCATTTGTTTTGAGTTTACAGTTTCTAATATTAAATATTGAAGAGAGAAAAATAAATAAATAAATAAATAGATAAAAACAACAAGATCATGAACATGACTTTTTATTTGTATGCATACTGTGGTATAATATTAATATTAAAGAAATTTAGAATACTTTATCTCTTGTTTTTTTTCTCTATGATATGTTGTTTCTCTTCTACCCCTCACCCTCTCTGTCTTTTTTGTATTTTTTTTTTTTTTTT